>OU015496.1:105382321-105982321 GCA_907164885.2 Dolomedes plantarius
CTAGGATATAATAGATTCAAGCAGCAAAAAAAGGGGTGAGTCTATTTCCAAAAATTCTAGAAGTTATTGCTTAAAATTCTGTAGTTAAAATTCTTAAAATATTCAAAAAATTTTCAAGACCTATCGGAAATATCTTTGTTGATTTATGAGATTAGAGAGAAATCCAAAAAAATTATGATCCCGAATTCGTGGCTGAATTATACCAGAGTATTTTGAAGGCGAATCAGGAAGAGTTAGAAACACGAGAAGCAGAGAAATCTCGTATACATAATTGGGAAAGGGAAAAAGTCCTACACAAGGAAAAATTGCAATGGGAGGCGGAGTTAAAAAAACACAAAACTTTAAGCCAAAGAATTGGAATTAAATTTTGAATTAGAAAAATTAAGAATCGCACAAGGAACTTCTAGTTCTCAGTCCACCGCAGAAAGTATAAATTCGAGACCCACTGATTTAAATTTGAAAAAATTAATTCCCGAATTTAATCCGGATAAAACGGACATTAGTTTATATTTAGTACTTTTTGAGCGATAGGTTAAACGCGCAAAAATACCTAAGGAGAATTGGGTTTCGCACCTTGTAGGACTCCTACCGATTGATATAATTAGCGTTATAGCCAGAGAACCAGAAGAGTCCGCAGAAAATTATGATTACATAAAACAGACCCTCTTACTCCGTTACAAATTAAACCCGGAGTCTTTTCACCAGAAATTTGTATCCCATCAAAAGAATCCCTTGTCAACCTGGAAGGACTTTGCGTTCGAGTTGCGGAACTATTTACGAGAATGGCTAGATGGTTTAGAAGTCGATAATTTTGAATCTCTGAAAGATCTTTTGGTTGCTGATCAAATAAAGAGAAGGGCAAAGATGGAGGTACGCGAGCACTTCATAGATAAATGGTCCGATATAAAAACGGAATCGGAAATGGTTGAGTTACTAGATGGGTATGACAGTGTAAGAGCAATGGGCCCAAAATTTAAAGATGCGAGGGATAGTAGGGTAGAGAGAACGCGTCCGTTCATACAAGAGAAGCCCCGGGAAAATAAGCCAAAGTTCTATCCCCCTGGTGCATCAGCTGCACATGGTACAGTAAACCGAACTAGGGCGTTTGATCGGAGAGTAAATTTAAAGTGCTTCGGTTGTGGCTCCGAAACGCACCTTCGCTCATCCTGCCCACGATTTCAGAAAAAAAACAACGTCGGGTTCCGTAAACAATATGCAAGAAAGTGAAAAGCCTGATCTGTTAGAATCCTATACATTCCCAGGTAAGGTGAATGACCAAAAGATTGACATTCTTAGGGACAGCGGTGCATCTCTTGACATTGTTAGTAGAAGATTCATTTGTCCACAAGAATTTACAGGTGAGACAGTTTGGATAAAACAACCGCTGAGTTTAGAGTTAATTTGTTTACCTTTAGCTCGTGTGGAGATAGCGGGAGATTTTGGGAAAATTATTACTAAGGCGGCTGTATGCGGAAACCATTTGGACCAAAATCGGTATTTATTAGGAAATAAAACGGCCGAGATGATACGAGAGAAATATGGATATGATTTTTTTTCGGTAGAACAGCTAAATGCAGTCCAAACGCCCTCTCATACGAAGAGCTTGCGAAAAGAGGCCGAAACGGTCAAACGAGATGCAGAAAACACGGTTGAATTGAGGGTAGATAATCGCGAAGAACAGGAAAATAGCATTCCGATAGAAACGGAAGAGCCAATAGTAATTCCAGCATTGGAGGCAGAAGCTCCAGAATTATACCTCTTAAAGATAGATAAGAAAGGTTTTTTGGAAGCGCAGAAAAAGTGTGCAGAAGTAAAAGAATTAGTTAGCCGAGTAGGCGAAACAAGTGCAGGAAAAGCAGATAAAACGTATTCGATCATTGATGGAATTTTAGTTCGGAATCGCGAAGATCGTTTTGGAAATGTTACAAAATTATTAGTAATTCCAAAGGCATTGAGACATCAGGTAAAAACGCTGTGTCGTGAAGGCACGTCAGCGCATTTAGGTGGAACTAAATCAAAAGATAAATTGATTAGATATTTTTATTGGCCAAATTGCTATAAAGACATGGACGAGTTCGTGCGTAGTTGTGACCAATGCCAAAGAGCAGTGCGTCCGAACGAGAAGAAAAAGGCTCCATTGAAACTGGTTCCGGTAATTGAGGAGGTTTTTAGCAGAATTAATATTGACACGTGCGGACCCTTACCTTTGACCACCGAGGGACACCGTTACATATTGACTGAAATATGCATGACATCTAAGTACCCGGAAGCGATTCCGCTAGCAGATATTAGCTCAGTTAAAATAACCGATGCGTTATTCAATATTTTTAGCCGTACAGGATTTTCTCGCGAAGTGCAAAGTGATTTAGGAACTTCTTTCACTTCGGCTCTAACTACAGAGTTTTTTGATAAATTCGGTATTAAGGTACACCATAGCTCTGTACACCATCCGCAAAGTAATCCTGTAGAACGTTTTCATCGAACTGTAAAAAGACTTTTGAGGGCATTATGTCTTGAATCAGGTGCGGATTGGAATAAACATTTACCAGCCATTTTATTAGCTCTCCGTACGGTAGTACATGAAAGTACAGGCTATACGCCATCTGAATTAGTATATGGTAAGAACTTACGAACCCCTGAAACCTTGCTAATGGAACGTTGGTTAGATTCGCCCCCTGAAGGTGACTTAGTAACAGAGTACGTTTTTAATTTAATAAATAGGTTGAAAAGATGTCGAGAATTAGCGATAACGCGAGTAGAGGAAATGCAAGGGAAAAGAAAAGTCTGTTACGATAAGAATGCAGTGAAACGGGATTTCAAGGAAGGAGATTTAGTCTTAGTTTTGGCGACGACTCGACCTTCGAAGCTTTCATTGAATTGGATAGGTCCGGGAAAGATTATGAATAAAATATCGGAAACCAATTATGTAGTAGAAATTCCTGGTAAGAAAAATAGGACTCAAATTTACCATATTAACATGCTAAAACCCTATTACACTAGACCCGAACATGTAAATTTGTTGAGTTATGAAGGCGATCTTGAAGTGAAGGAAGATCATGATTTAGATATCCCGTATTTAGAAAACAATCCTACGAATTTTGATTTTCGAGAATTAGTTAGACTTAGTGAGCTAGAGAAAAATTTGACAGCTGGTCAAATTGACCAATTAAAAGAAGTATTGGATAGGTTTGCTTCGTGTTTTTCAAATGATCCTGGTACCACAAATTTAGTAGAACACGACATTACTTTAATCAGTGATAAACCGATAAGATCAAAACCCTATCGCACTTCACAGAGACAAACGGAAATATTAAAATCAGAGATCCAGAAAATGTTACGGTTAGGGATTATCGAAGTAGGTGAGTCGGATTACAACTCACCGTTAATTTTAGTAGAGGCCCCAGGTAAAGACCCTAGACCATGCGTAGATTACCGAAGGCTGAATGAAATCATTAGGACAGAGTATTTCCCCCTTCCAAACATCGAAGAGCGAGTGGAAAAGGTATCATCGGCAAAATACATTACAGTATTGGATTTGGCTAAGGGATATTGGCAGATTCCTTTAAGCGAAAAAGCGCAAAGATATGCTGCGTTCTGTACAACATTCGGAACTTTCAGATGTCTAAAAATGAGTTTCGGTTTAAAGAATGCACCATTTTCTTTAGTAAACTTATGTCGGATGTATTAAAGGAAATGGAAGATTTTGCCGTCCCCTATTTAGATGATGTTGCTATATTTTCCGACACTTGGGAAGCCCATTTGAAACATATAAGTTTAGGTCTAGAGCGAATAAGAAGGGCGAATTTGAAAATCAAACCCGCTAAGTGTAAATTCGCGCAAAGCCACGTAAAGTATTTGGGTCATATCGTTGGGAATGGAGCGCGTACTCCAGCGGAAGCAAAAATTGAAAGTGTAAAAAGTTTCCCGACTCCGCGAACCAAGACTCAAATCCGTGCGTTTTTAGGATTATCCGGATATTACAGCAGGTATATAAACAATTATTCCGTACTTGCAGCTCCGTTGACAGATGCATTGAAGGGCAGAGCTAGAAAAGGTGAAGTTTTTTGGACTGATGCATGCGAAAAAGCGTTCCGCGCATTGAAAAAGAGTCTTACGGATAAGCCCGTGTTACATGCCCCACCCCTCTAGTGACAGGAAAGAGAATTCGAACACGATTTCCCCTCCTGTGGAAGGTATACTTACGAATGATGTAAGCCTTGAAGAGATAAGAAGACAATAGTACCTTATGTTTTCTTATGTTAGCGTGCTATTATGTTTTCTTACGTTATTTTGTTTAGTGAATCATGCAATTGTGTATTTTTTGTCATAGTAAGAAAAAAACTTTTGTGTTTATTTTGTTCTTGTAGTAGATAACTAAATACTTGTTATGTCAAGATATAACAACGTGAATGTTTGTATTCAAGGGTTTAGAAAGCATAAAATGTATGAGAATTTTGATATTTTGCTGTATAAGAAGAAGTTTTTTTATGTTGTATGCCAAATGTTTAGATAAAAGAGTAGATTTAAAGAATGTTATATGTTATACTTACTTGTTAATACTCAGTTATAATTGTATTAGACATGAAATGGAGTTATTGTATTAGACATGAAATTAAGTGTTAGTTGAGGAATATGAGAAATTATAAAAATGTGTGTTTATTATCGTCTGTGAATTGGATTTCTCTCTAGCACTTTTCAGAAGGTCATAACGTTAAAATTGTTAACATTTTAAGACAAAATTATGGCTTTGTACTCTGAATTTAAATAACTCTGAATTTAAATGGAGTGACTCTAGGATGGAATTTTTCAAAGGAAAAATTCTTTTAAAGAGGGGAGGAATTGTGACGTTGTCGCCATTACTCCACGAAATTGTAATTATATAAGTCTGTGATGCTCGTTCCTACCCCTCAACATGAACTTGTCATCTATCGGCGAAATGTTAAACTGAGCGGTCTCATAAACTCTAGGATAAGAGGCCATAAATTTTGTGTAATATGCGATTCTGACGTTGTACAAGTCATAAATACCTGAGTGGTTCAAGGGCTCTCCAGAATTTTGACACTATAGCGACATGTGGAATCCCATAAACTTTGGACCCTTACGACCACTTAAAACGCCAGAGAAAGCTTTTGAATTCGCCGACCGTATAAAAGAAGACCCCACATACTCCACGGGAGAGAGATCTGTTTTGAGTGCCAGAGAAGACGCAGCTCTGCTAGTCTTTCGGCCAGCTAGGCCAGAGTTGGTCTGTGAACCCGAAGCCGTCCTGATATATCTAACTTGTTAACTCTAACTCGCTGTACATACTTGCTTTTTGTAGTTGTAGTGTGTAGTTGTAGTTTGTAGTTGTTTAAGGTGGCGTAGTAAAGTAATTGAAGCGAAACGCTTGTCGTTATTACTGCCTACGTCACACCGTATAACAATTTGGTCTTTCCATAATAGAAAGTTATAACAAAAGATCATATCAACTGCAGTCAAATATCGTGGAGATCGTGTGATGTTGTGAGTAGAGGAGGGGGGGGGCAACTAACACTTTCTTAAGGAAATATGAATACTAAGAAATATATTGAAATTTTGCGGTATAATTTATGGTTTAGTGCAGAAAAGCTGGGAATTCCAATCACTTATTAATGCTTACTCCACGCCAACGGCGACTGAGACTAAAATCATGTACCTTCGTTGTTGCGCATGCGTATTACAAACAAACTTTCACTCCCCCGGTTCGTCTCTGTCTCTGGTCTCTGCGGCTTCAAGTTGGAAAAAGTTCAACTTTTGTCTCTGCCGCCATGTTTGACAGCCAATCAGAATAGAAAGAGAAGATTATGCGTATGCGCAAATAAATTGCCTCTTCTCCCCGTCTTCTAGAAGTGTGAAGGCTTTTATGACAGCCACAGAGACAGATGGCAAAATGTGTCTGTCTTTCGTTGCTGTCGCCGTTGGTGTGGAGTGAGCATTAATATTCCTGCAGGATAACTATCCTAAACATACTGCTCATGTTACACGAGAATTCCTGCTTTATAATGTGAACAGAAGATTAATACTGTACCACCCCAGTCTCCTGATATTATTGTAATCGAGAACTTGTGGTGCAGTGTGAACTGAAAAGTTCAGAAGCCTCATATTACTGGCACAAATAAGCTAGAATCAGTAATCGGAAACGAGTGGATCAAAATAGCTATTAAAGCATCTCAGAATCCAGTTTATTCCACGACGATATGACTCCAAGCTATTGTGGATATCACTGGACTACTAATAATTTATGTAAGCAACTAAAAACTGTAATTGTGCAAATAATTTTTGTTTTTCTTCTCCTATTATTTTCTTTTCAGAACTATAAGTATTTGAAAGCGTAAATACCTTGGAAGGTAAAGCTTAAAAAGTTTAGAATTAATAAGTTGAATCGAATTAATTTCATAACGATTCAGTCTCTTTCACACTTCCCCGAACTTGAACTTTATATTTCACCTTAAAAAAAAAGGGGGGGGGAGGGTCTTCGATCTCTCGGAGAATCTATTCGCAAATTAGTAAATTACACCGACCACATAAATAAATTTATAAGCTTACGCGCGCCATGCGGCAGTCTATTTAATCGCCGGAAGCCAGATATTCAATTCGAGATACTCAAACACAAAGTTGGAAAGAACTTTTCCGAACATTCTATATTATAATATTTTTTATATTTTTATACTCCATGGTGTGTTTGTAGACTATATTTACCCCCCCCCCCCCCCATATATATACATATATATATATATATAATTATTTATATATATATATATATATATATATATATATATAATTATTTATATATATATATATATAATTTTTTATGTATATATATATATAATTATTACTAATTATATATTAAACTAGCTGAATACCCGTGCTTCGCTACGGAGTACATTCAAATTAAAAACAACAGTTAATGTATGCAATTAATTTGTATGTTTAATATCCATAAAACATATTAATTTTAATAAAATTCTTAAAAAACTTCCATCTCAATTAGTCTAGGGGTTAAATTTTCTATTTTACTGACTTTTAAATTTTTTTGTCAATTTATTTCGTTGTTATGCACGTGGCGCAAAATTAATTTAAAGTATCACAAAAAGAAAAGAAACCACTTGATCAGCATGTAATAAATTAAATTCTAAAAATGAATCTTTAAAAACTAACCAAAAGTCAGAAGATGGAGGTAAAGATTAGAAAAAGATTTCATTTTAAAGGAATTTTTATGATTTTTCTCGTGATATAAATTTTATAACCCTCAAATTATTCTTTTAAATGCAAACTTTAAAAAAAGTTACAGAAACAGCTTAAAAATTTAATTTTTAAAAAATCTAAGAAGAATTTTTCAAAAATATTTTTTAGTCCACCCTTTCACTATAAGAGAAATCGCTATGCAAAATTTCAGCCCTTTAGATACAACAGTTTGGTCTGTGCGTTATCAGTCAGTCAGTCAGTTACGACACTGTTTTATATACAGATTACGTTTTAAAAGCTATGGAGGGTCTTTTATCAGGCAGCGATGTTAAGATGGTTTACAACTGAATTCTCAGAAATAGCCGCTTTCCGAACTCACTTTTAAATATTTTTTTTTCTTTCTCAGTTCATGGCGATGCCCGAAATGGCTAAGGTGCTGTCAATTCGGTACCAGAGTCTGAAGGTTCGAGTCCTATTGTTGACATGGATGTTTAGAGCCGTTCGGCATCGCCTTAAAGCAGTTGGTCCTGGTTCTAAATAGCCCTCGTGTAGCAAAAATAAAATGACCGTAGTGTTCTCATTTAACTTTCCCAGTTCTAATATTGTCACAAACCAAATTCTTCTTTATTCCTACTTACTCCCACCGACAAACTTTCACAATAAAAAATAAATAAATAAACAAATTCTAAAAACGTCTTTACTTTGGTGAACTTCTTCCAAGAGCAGTCAACTTTGATGAAATAATCTTCGTTTTGAGCCACACAGGTGCACTTGCAAGGTGAGGGGCAACTATACGGCCACCTGATCAATTTCGAGGCTGGTAGCTCAGCAATGTTTACGTTAAGGAATGGCTGGAGGCATCTCATAGGTTTTACATCGTTTGTGACGCGATGACGCACGAAAAGGTTTCTGACCCATAGAAGTCACATAACCAATTATTTTCTGAAAAGAAAAGGGATCGCCCTAAATTATATCGTTCTAGATCTGCACCAGTAGGCTGTTTTTTTTATGTTGCATGTTTTTATAATGAATGTTAAATGTTAAGATTTGACTTGGGTTATTGTGTCTGAAAAGGATTATTAACTTTAATATAAATAATGGTTTTGATTATTTCTTTAGTGAAGTTTGAATTTTGTCAATTAAGATATAAAAAGGAAACTTAAAATTAGTTTGTATACAGTTTTAAATTTTTGTGCCTCTACAATCAAACTTTAATACCAACTGCAATCTTTGTGGACATTTTAAGTGCTTCAATGTCCCTTCTGTAACTCACATAATCTGTCAGAAAAACTTTTATTTCTTCTCGCCTAAATATATATTTCCCTGTAGCTAAAATTACATTTCTTAAATTAAAATCAAGCACAGTGGAATTTCCCAGAAAGTTGTTACTCTTCGTATTTAAAGGAAGATAACTTAAATAGATTAAGAAGATTACCATCTGCTTGTAAAACTTGAAGGGTTATGACTGGAGGAAAAGAATTCCTTGGCAGAATCGTCAAGCTGTTGTTATGTAGTTTTAAGGTTGACAGTCTCAAAAGGTTTGTAAAAGCTCCATTCACAGATTTTAGTCCATTACTTGATAAATCCAGTTCCTCCATTTTATTCAAATGAGCGAAATGGAATTCATCAATTTTTTCAAGTTTGTTTAGTCTCAAATCCAAACTCTTCAAATTTTTCAATCTTTGCACTGAGTCATTCAGAAAATGAATTCTATTCGACGTAAGATTAAGAAAGGTCAGTTTTTCCATACCAACAAATGCTTCTGTTTCTATTTCCACTATTGAGTTGTAGGCTAATTTCAGAGTTCTTATAGAGACAGATCTCTTGAAATCTTCTTCGTTAATCACTTCCAAGTGGTTGAATGATAAATCTAACACTTGGAGAGACTGTGTATATTTGAAAGCATTACCTATTTTACTTATTTTATTATGACTGGCATACAAAGTCTGAAGATTCGGGTTTCCCTTGAACGCATCTTCCAGATGTTTCAATTTATTGGAAACCAAACTTACGGTTTTCAGGTGTTTAAGTTTGAAGAAAAACCTTTTGGGTATTGAATGCAACCTGTTGTTACTGAAGTTGGCAACTCGCAAAGACTTCAATGGTTTCAAAAGCCTCGGCGGAAGATCTGATAAGCCGCATCCATCCATTTTCATCACCTCTATAGCCACACGCATTTTCGAAAATGTAGTGTCCGATGGCTCCAACAAACGATTCTCTCCCAAGTCTATGATTTCTATGTAACTGTAATTTCCTAAAACGTTATCTAGAAATCGAATGCCGTTACCTCTCAAACTTATCACCTGTGAACAAAAAGAACTATCAAGAACAATGAATGTTATATTCAGTCTAAATCTTAATGGAGTTTGTAAATTTATGCATCCCAATCTTTTTACCCCCCCCCCCCTTTATATTTCCTGAGATAATGCATGATACTCTACATCAGTGGTTCTCAACCTTCCCGTGGTCACATCGAAGATTTCAGAGAGCATTGTGTGCACAATCAATGGTTTTTCATATCACCAATGATCATTAGTTACATAAAAGAAATATTTTTATTCTATAGTATGTTACCAACCTTCTGATATCATTACAATGATTATGTTTTGAAAAATATTTTTTAAAAAGAAGAAACATAAACAAAATTTTGATTATTTTATTTTATAAGTATGTGCATGGAAATAAAAAAACAGTAGTATAAATGGGTTTATTACTAATAAATACTTTCTTTAAAATTTAATGAAATTTTTTACTTTGAACTGAATTATCTAATTTTTCATAATTAGGAATATAAAGGATATTCACGTTTTTAAGCAATCTTCCAGGTGTTCACCAGTGAGTTGAGATCTGCGTTTTGATTTTATAACATTCATTACTGAAAATTAGGCTTCGCAGAGATATGTTGAACCGAAGTAAGATTTTATTTTATAGCAATTTTAATATTAGGAAATAATTTTTAATATAAATAATTTTTGGAAATAATTTTTAATATAAATAATTTTTGGAAATAATTTTTAATATTTTTAATATAAGCAATTTTAATATTAGGAAATTTTTTACCGTCAACGACATTCCAAAAGTTCTCATCAGACAAATCTGCGCTTTGATTTTATAACATTCATTGCTGAAAATGAGGCTTCGCACAGATATGTTGAACCAAAGTAAGATTTTATTTTATACGACGCAATTTTAATATTAGGAAATTTTTTACCGTCAACGATATTCCAAAAGTTCTTATCAGACGAATCTGCGCTTTGATTTTATAACATTCATTGCTGAAAATGAGGTTTCACACAGATATGTTGAACCAAAGTAAGATTTTATTTTATAGGACGCAATTTTAATATTAGGAAATTTTTTACCGTCAACGATATTCCAAAAGTTCTCATCAGACGAATCTACGCTTTGATTTTATAACATTCATTGCTGAAAATGAGGTTTCGCACAGATATGTTGAACCGAAGTAAGATTTTATTTTATAGGAAGAAATTTTAATATTAGGAATTTTTTACCGTCAACGATATTCCAAAAGTTCTCATCAGACGAATCTGAGCTTTGATTTTGTAACATTCATTGCTGAAAATGAGGTTTCGCACAGATATGTTGAACTGAAGTAAGATTTTATTTTATAGGAAGCAATTTTAATATTAGAAATTTTTTACCGTCAACGATATTCCAAAAGTTCTCATCAGACAAATCTGCTTTTTGATTTCATAACATTCATTGCTGAAAATAAGGCTTCGCACAGGTATTAAAATTGTTGAACCAAAGATTTTATTCTATAGGAAGCAATTTTAATATTAGGAAATTTTTTACCATCAACGGTATTCCAAAAGTTTTCATCAGACGAATCTGCGTTTTTATTTTATAACATTCATTGCTGAAAATAAGACTGTACAGATTTGTTGAACCAAAGTAAGATTTTATTTTATAGGAAGCAATTTTAATATTAGGAAATTTTTTACTGTCAGCGATATTCCAAAAGTTCTCATCAGACGAATCAAACAAAGAAATCAGACATCAGACGAAAGAAATTCATCAGACGAAAAATCGGGCTCATTCCAAAAATCTTCGCCCGCAGGCTCAGGGTTGAGAACCACTGCTCCGTACTCATACATAGTTTCTATTCTAAAGAGCTTTCATACTACTAGCTAATTACATATCACATAAAAAAAATTGTAAAATATGCTTGTTATGACACTCCTACACCAGGCAGTCTTTCCAAATGATTTTTCCTGCACAGCATCGAAGAAATAATCAGAAACGAAATTTTTTAATAACCTTCTTCTAAACTTTAAACAACGTAATTCACTCATGTATAACTTTCATTGGCACCGATGATCAAATATAAAAATCTTTGCCCTGAGATACCGTGATAAGGGGAAAAAAGTAATAAAACTTTAGACGTCAAATATAGGAATTTAATGGGAAAAAACGTGTCAAACTAATGAATGGTACAAAAGAGGGGATAATATCATTTTTCTGTTTACGCCCGTCGCCAACCTTCCGGCCTTACGTCGACAAGCATCCCAGTTCAAACTAGATCTTTAAAAGTACGTATTAAAAACATTATCAATAGTATTGAAGGAAAATTTGCAGGTAACCATATAAATTAGTGAAAAACTAGAGAAACTTATGTATATATATATATATATATATATATATATATTTATATATTATATATATATATATATAAAATATATATATATTTATATATATATATATTTATATATCGAAATAATTTGAAATATAATGTAAATAAGAAAAAAAAGAGTTCTGAAAGTTAATATTATTGTTTTATTTATGATTATTTTGATTTATTATAAGTTTTAACTAATTATAAAACACATTTATAAAACCTAACTAATTATAAAGCCATTATATATTATTAAATTTACAAAATTACTGTGTTCCACAATTACTCTTTTCTTATTCAACTAACGGGTTAGCCACTATTTGTTTCATTAAGAATAATTAAGAGATTACTTTCTGATTTCAACGAAATGTAATGAAAAGATTTTTTCTGAAAATCTATAACAGCTTTAAGAAAATTTAATCTTTCAGAATCTTACAGTAACAGATTACATTTTACATTGGATTGCTACAGGAAAATATAATGAAATGGTGTAAGCTATCAATAGATTATTTTGGTTCTCTAACATCCCCTTAGAATGGAATTAAAAATTTCCTCTTTGATTTTTATTTTTAATTGACGCATGCCAAGTTATGTATCGTGTGTCTTTAACGATAATCAAATTGTATTTATACCATCTTTTGCAGATTAAATTTTCTCGTGCAGTGTAAATATCATCGGTTGCTTTACGATGGATGCTGAGATAACTTCAATTAAATATCTGTCCAATAGAACAAAGGGATGAAAATTATTTTCAGTCTCATCGTAAATCAAAAGATCTCAACCTTTTCAGATCTCCTACCCCTCCACTCCCCACAGAAAAGTAAGAAAAGTAGCATGATCAATTTCGCGGCCCCCCATGATGAGAAACGCTGCTCTAAATAGAACAACGAAAATTCTATGTGTATGTTTACAGCAGGGTCCGATTTAGAAAATTCTTGACTATAGGTACAACTCGGGATGGGGGCCCCCTAACACTGATGTGGGCGTAAAATTTCCAAAATTAACACACAAAAAAAAAATCACGAATCATTGTGAAAGTACCATTTTACCAAGAATTGGCTATTTGAAGCGTAGAAGCCTAGAACATTATCAAATAACAAATAGCAATACAACATATTAACTTCATCATTAAAAAACCAATACAATGCAAGCAGAAAAACTTATTGATCTCTTATATACACTATAAAATATATATGATGAACTATACATGTAACTATACATAGTATGAAGAACCAATCAATCAAATTTGAAAGGCTATACAGTGGTATCTCCGAAAAGCGGACAGTCATGGGACCAAAAGTTTTGTCCGTTATTAGGAGGTGTCCGCTATTGGAGAGGACAACCTTTTTTATAAAAAAAAGTTTTTGCTCTTCTGTTTGACATTTGATTGAAAATTACGGCTGCAATTTAAATTAAAAAGGAAAAATTAATTAGGCAAGAAAAGAATAACTATTTACTACTTTACCTTTTAATTGTGCGCTAATCCTTTTATCTTGCATTAAATAATCCCAAAATACAATGTATAGGAGCTAAATTATTTTAATTACTACTGAAAAAATCTCTTAACAAAGTTTGATTTCTCTCTTTTACACAGCAAACCTGTTTTTCAAGATGAATCTTCACAGGATTTAGCTTTGCTAGTCCCTCCGAATCTTCATTTTTGAGAACGAACTGTTTGAATTGTTCGCTATATTTCAGTGCTTCCGAATAATCTTTGATTTTGCAGTCTTCCATTGGCGATTCCTCCTTATCATCTTCACAAAGGGCCAATGCTTCAGTGGTGGCCCGATGAATGAAATTGGAAACATGCAGGTTTTCTTCCTCAATGGATAAATCGTCGTCGATCTTGACTTACTCTTTAACGCTGATATTTGAATCCAAATTGACTACTAGATTCGGAAGTTCTTTTTCGCTTTTTTCGGTAGTACTGTCAGTTGCCACTTCGCTTGTACTCAAATATCCCGTCTTTTAAAAACATTTTAGAGCGCACCCAGGTTCCACCTTTTTAAGGGCTGACGTAGTCTAGGAAATTGCATCCAAAACAGATACCGATTTTGCCTACTCCTCGCTAGATTTGCAGGAGATAATCTGGTGAAGCACATGTCTCAGATGCAGATTTCTGTATCGTACTTTAAAAGCTACGGATAATTCCCTGAAAGTGGTTGTAGCATCGAAGAGGTGTTAGGAGGCAAGAAAACTAGATTAATATTTTTGAGCTTAAAATCATCAGGATGGGAAGTAGCAATTGTCCATGAACAGAATGATTTTTCTCTTTTCCTTTTTCATTTTGTTGTCTAACTCCTAGTTGTCTAAAAATAATTTAAAGTTTTTCAAAAATATCTGTCCGCTATTCGGAGTGTCCGCTATCCAGAGGGAATAACATGGATTGTCCTATATAAAAGGACTGGGACTCGTAAAAATGTCCGTTAATTAGAGGTGTCCGCTATTTGGGAGTGTCCGTTAAGGGAGGTACCACTGTATAAGAAAATTGCTACTAAAAAAAAGTAAATTAAAAAAATTGAATTGGTAATTTCTTCTTTTAAAATAAAAATTTGGGTGTGGGCCCAACATTTGGAGGCCCCTAGTCCCGGGCCTACAGGACCTGGTTTACTGCAGATTATAAGCTGTAGAGATAGTAATGGAGTATAACTTTCGTAAAATTCATTTAATTACACGAAGTTGAGTATAATTTTATTTAGATAGGGATGAAAATAAATTTGTTTACCAAAATCAATATTCGCAATTTAGGAAAGGAAAGGAATGAAAGCAGACTTACCTTCAGGAATGTACCGATCATAAATTCTTTGGCAGATACTAGCATGTTGAATGGGATGTAAAACTCTCTTAAGTTCAAATTATGACGAATTATAGCAGGTTGGAGTACTCTGACTTGGTTGTACGATAAATCGATCATGTACAAATCCTTGTTGTTACGAAAAGCCCCTTTATATATATATCTAATTTTATTCCTGCCAAGGTTCAGTCTTTGCAAGTGAGTCATATTGCTAAAATCATTTACGATTCTAGAGAGTTTTCCTCTTTCAAGATCCAAAATTCGCAAATTCTGCAAGTCTCGAATAGCACCAGGGACCTTTCGTAATTTCGCCCTTCGCAATTGCAGTATTCTTAGAGATCTAACCCCTCCCAGTGATTCGGGATGGACGTATTTCAAAGGGCAATGCATCTTTATTTGATAGATGTTGGTATTGCGAAATATACTCTCTTTCAAAACTTTTTCTCTACATCTTTGGACTTCAACAGTTCTGATCGAGGTGTTTATGTATTTATGAAATATGCCAGGTAGCATTATGCCGAGAGAATTTGCATAAAAACATTTCACTGACAATTTCCCGCTCATCTCATAACAACTACATCCTTTGAATTCCCTACATACGTTGCTTGACATGCACTGTAGCAGTAAAATATTTGAATACAAAATCAAAATTTTAATAAGGACTTGATGCATTATCAGTATTTTGAAGGATAAAGATATGAAAACATATTAATGACTCAAAATGTACTGAAGAAAAGCAGATGTTTTATTTTACAAATAATAATAATAATAATATCGTTTGTTGTCTATGTCACTGAGTGACAAACATTTTAAAAATTATATCTGATAGAACGTGCGAGAAATTATTAACTCAAATGTCGTTTAAAAAAGATTTCTTTCTCTTTTTGCCTTCTTTACCTCTTTTTTTCAATAGTATGAATGGAAATAAACTGAAAAATAGATTTTGAGAGGAAATGTATCTAATTACACGAAATTTAAAAAAAAGCGATGAATGTAATGAAAAACAGCAGTTTCCTTAATTATTTCACGTTACAACTTGCATTTTGCTTGGGAAAGAACACGGTTTCTTTTCTCCATCCTCAAACAGTAGCGTCACAAAACTTGACCTGAAAAGTTAAAACACTAAAAAAAATCATCACAAGATTTCACTGGAACAAAACCTTAACTATTTCACCAGCATCTTATAAACAAAATGAAACACAGCAGAAAATGTTGTAGAAATAACGCAATTTCAACCCATGTAACAACTTTCGAAATGTCTTTCTTACTTTAGTAATTACGATTTAGTATTATTACAGGAAAGAATAAATATCACCTTTCAAACTTATCAAAACCTGTGCGATTTTGTTTAGCCACACTTATAATCATATGATGTTAAACTTATCTCATCATGTACTACGCAATTTAATGCCGTTTGTGAAGCGGTTAAATGTCCTTGGAAATCTTAGCTTTTTGATTACACTGTACAGTCAAATACCTCACTTTTATGCATAAAATAACAAAGCTTATGATGTCAAGTAACGCTTGGAGAACATGAAAAATATTTCAATAGAATAGGCTGAGCATAATTGCAAAATCGAATTTATAAAGACATGGGAAATAATCAAACCTCATCTGCAACCCGATCAGTCGACGAACAGAATTTTCCGGGCACTTGATATTCACGGCCTTATTTAAAAAGCTGAAGTCTTTCTAATTCTTCCAAATTTTGATAATAACGAGATAAAGGGGTGTGGGGTGTATTAATAGACTCATCACCATTTTCGTTATGCTCATATCCAATAATAATATAAATCGATAACGTTGTCTGATAACTAAATCTGTTTTGTTTATCATCTTTTAAGTTATTAACGGTTTCCCTGTATTCCAGCGTATTAGATTAGAGTCATTATGAACAATTTAAATTATTGTTGAAAATTCTTCTTAATTTTAGAATCAACCCACAATAAATACTACAACGCACAATTAAAAACGCTGGAAAAGAATTGGGATTATTATTTTTATTATTTTTTATTTCAGCATTTATTATTTTTATCTTTTTATTCATGAGTGCTTGCGAAATGGGATAGTATAAATATTTATAATTTATTATGGTGAAAATTTTGGAGATCATCTCTATCATTTCAAGGTATAGTTAATTTTCTAAATTTATATTAAATATATGAACTACCGAAGTTAAGATTCTACCTAACGAGTAAAAATGAATAAATATAATTCGCAGCTCAAAATTAAAACTTTTTTTATCTGAAAAAGATAATATTCAGCTTAATAACGGTAATCATGTACAAATTCAATTCTACATGATGTATTTTCTTTTTTCATATTTTCCTGCGCTAAGTTGAAAACGCGTTGTCCATCATCGCAACGCTAATGTCTGAGGACTCGTTTTCCTTTAGACTGCTTAATAGGTCGTCTTCAGTATCAAAAATTTCATCCCATTGATTTCCAGAGCAATCTTTGTTTGTGTTATTTATTTATTTTAACAGCTGAGGGTGTTTCGGAAGTTTTACCGCCGTCACAAACAATTTCTATGGACAGAAAAAAAATTCCAAAAATTAAAAATTAAAATTCCAAAAATAATTATCTTTATCTACTAAATACTGTAACTCTGTGTCCGCTTTTTACGAACCTAAACTGGCAGCCTAAGTTGGTAAAATAATTGGAATAGTGTACTCTATAATACTTTGGACTGAACTTACTGCGCGGAAGTGAGCACGAGTCTCAGGGAAATGATGCAGTAAATGCGTAACTCGTGAAATAAAGAAATACTGAAACTTGTTTTGTAACACGTGAAAATGAAAACATTATTAATAATTACAAGATAAAAAGAACTTTTTATATACCACGTTTTTAAATTTTCTGTTGAATCATATAAACTTGACAATTCTCTCTTAATTGCACAAACCTCCACTTAATTATTCTTTTTCACCTGCTTTTATTTTATCACTTTTTAGACGTTTCCCCTATCCACAGACTTTATAAACTTTAATTTTTATAATTTTTTTAATTTTTCGCACAATATTTTTGTATACAAGCTAAATTCCCATGTATTCTGTTTTCAAAATCGTCAAACGCCGTTACGCAAAAGTGCAAGCATTGAATTCGATCGAAGCGCCACCTTGCGGATTTTTTCTGCTAAAAGTATTAAAAGAATGCATTGTCATCGTGTTCTGAGCAATTAAATAAGAGTTTCAAATGTCTAGCTAGTCAGGAAGTTAGTTAAAAATCGATTGCAAGATTTGTACTGGACGAACACACAAACAAGGAAACAAACAAGAAAACGAGTTAATAAAAACATGGTAAAAATAATTTATTTTCCCTACCGGTAAAATTGACTGATCGTGATAAAGCCGTACCGTACTGCCACTGTATCTCAGCAAATAAAATACAGACGGAAAGGAGAATTAGTATTAATAAAATTTAGTATAAGTTTAGCAATTTTTAACAAGCATTTTAAAATCTGTCATTTTGACTGTCTATGCACTAGCGTTAAATCTTCGAAGATGAAACATTTTCCATCTCCAAGATGGAGAAAAAGGAATCGATAAAGTAAAGACACATCATAACCTATAAGATATTCCGTTGATTTGTATATTTTTATGTGCTGACTGGTAACACTCGTTATACCCCCATTAAAATGTGCTGCTTTTGTACACGAGTGCATGTATCTTTAGCGTCATCATCATTAGTGAATACTCCTCATGTGACAATGATTATGCCATCTCTTTGAAAAATAGCTCAAGATCCCATCATTTGGTCTATGTGATTAGGTTAATTTTATCATACACTGCGAGAGAGAAAAATAGCTAATATGGATGCAAACACTGAAAGTATCGCACCTAAATTCCGATTTCCTCTGGCTCATAATTAAATTAAGAATTTTGTTTTTATTACAAAGCTCACAGTCATTTTTGAAACCCTAACCAAACCATTGTATTAATAATCATAAATATCTTGAAATAAAGTATTTTGAAACATGATTTATGGGATGTAAGGAAATAAATTTACACACAGCAGAGTTCTCGATACCAGATAGCAAAATAAATTTTTTTCATAACTATAACGTAAGAGACACTTATTTTATTTCGGGAATTCTTTTAAAGTATTTTATCGATTTTCGTTTGATATGTATGAAATCTTTAGCTATAACAAGAAATTGTATGCAGACTGTTGCGATTAAAACAACAGAGAATTGTCATTCATACAAATTGATCGCTCATAAGTTTCTTATGTTTATCATCAGCCTATTTGGTACACCATTTTTATCATTTTTATCATCTATATAACAAGCAAGACTATTATTTTACTCCGGGAAAATATTTAAATGGTTTCTTTTTTATTTTCGATCGAAATTTTGAATCATCTCACCTGTAAATATGATCGACTCGTTATTGGGATTAACATAGCACAAATTAACCACAAATTAAAATATTTCGAAAGATCATTGCAAATATTGGTTTTCTGGTTCATTAACCCGAGGTGGGTCTTCCGATGAAGATTTTTCCAGGATACCCCATTTTACACCCTGGTACCCAGCTTTTCGCTTCGATGGCATTAAAAACTGCTCTATCATGTCACACGACCGTTATCAGGTTCTTTCTCGTTTTCTACAGCCACTTGGTCTGCTTATTAATAATTTAAGTGGATTTTTGTCTACATTGTGTATGACATGCGCTGCTCAGTTCATTCTATTGATTTTAAAGAGTTTGACGCCTGGGTAAGTTTTATATATATATGAATTAAAGTATCTTTCCATTGACTGTTTCCATTGACATTCAGTGATTGCATCTAGAATTCTCCTGGAGAAGTTTTTTTTTTCAAAATCTGCGATTATTTGCAGTTTTTAAGTTACCTCTTTTTAACCTAAGTAACTGTTAACTAATTCATATGTTCACTAAAGGAGGTACTTAAGTAACAATCTCTTTATCTGTCCTTTTTAATAAGCCATTACTATTTTGGGCTTATTTCAATAAGCCTGGATGAAACCACGCTATTTGAGTAAACTGCTGCGAATTTTCAAACTAGCCTAAAGGTGTATGGGCTTATTACCATAAGCCTAAAAATATCAGGCAAATTAGAAAGTTGTCGATCATTTTCCAATTAGCCTGGCACGTTTGAAAACGACGGCTCTCTTTGTAATTAGCCGGATTTGTCAATCGTCTACGACATTCTATACCAGTTCTGATCGTCAACAATCTTTCCTCCCCTGTTCCCAAAGCGAAAATCTCACCCCTCTCAAAAAGTGGCGCCCTTCTTTAGAAACGGTTATTGTGGTGATACTTGAACCCCTAACAAGTTTAATGCTTTCGCCTGTTAAGCGCGTCCAACTGGGATGGATTTCCTTCTGGAAATTCGATGTAACACAGAACCAAGCTATAGATGCGATGCAGACTTTTAATAGGAACACTCAGCTTGTTTCTATCCATATTTCACATCCATGGTATTCAGAAAACCATTTTCTTTAGGCTATCCTCCTCAAGCTTATTTTAATCGTACCCCGAAATTAAAAAAAAACAAAAAACTCCAGTCTTCTACTCTCACGTTTATGTTTGGACCCTAGTCAGTTTTATGCCGAAATTAATACAGTGATTTCCGCTTAAAAGAATCACGTTTGTTATTACTGTTTTTGATTCTTATAAGCGGTTGATTCTTATAACCGAAATTTAGGTTTTTGGACTGGAACACACACACCTATATATACATATATTAGATAATTTACCATAAAATACTCTTTAATTTACATTAACTATCTTTTATTAAAATTTTTTTTATAGTTTTAAAAATAAAACTTAATTTTTAGACCTATAAGTAGATAAACATGATTATAGTAAGAGAAGAAAAAAATACAATATTTGTTACAAGTTACAACATACCTGCTTAACAGTTTTAACATTTCAACTACAGGAAGGGAGCAAGAAAAAGTTTTCTACTGTAGTTTGACATAATGAAGTTTTCAGAAGGCTGTTTATACCTCTTTCAATACTTATAGTCTCAGACGAAGATTTACTCGGACGGGTAAAGTTGCCCCCGGGTCAAGCTAATAGGACAGTGTTGTGGTAAAGCGTTTAAGGGGAAACGATTATGTTATGTCTAATAAAGAAAGGGGTGAACTTTACGACTATATTCCATCCCATCTTATCAATCTTTCTTTTAAAAAAAGAACGAACTTCGTGCCTTTTGAGGGTTTAAGTAGGTTTTTTGGAAAAATGGAAGTAAAGCGAAGAGTGTAAACTGATTCTTAAAACCGGTGGATTGATTCTTTAAAGCGAAAATTTTAACATGGAAATAATTCATTTGTTTTTGTTTTCGCGATATTGATTCTTATAAACGGTTGATTCTTATAACCAGTGATCACTATAAGCGGTGGTTACTGTACTCTAAAGTCTTTGGTAATCAGCAGAGGCTTCACCTCTTCGTCATTGATAATGGTCCTTTGTAGCTTCGAAGCGGCCGCATGCAAAATAATTGCATCTTATTGCTATTTGTGCTTTATTTACGTTGGTTTTCCTGTTTATTCCTCGAGCACAAAGGTTGTATCTTTTCTTTTCAAAAAAATTTATATGGTTGTCGAAAAATTCAGTTCTGCTCTAACGGAGTCTACTCTCTCACACTTCAATACGTCTCAGAGTTATAATAGGTTAGAGGTCTTTTACACAACCATGTGTTATAAATTGAGAGAAATCATGTCTCCCATTCACTTTAAGTATTTAAATTCGCCAATAAACAACGTTTCCCTCCTCCCCCCTCCCACGGAAAACCTAAATTCCTGAAGTTCGTAAGTGAGGTGTTTATAGTATTATACCTTGCGGCAGATGTAATGTCTCTTCTATTGGTCAAATCAGACGTGGCCTTTAGACACGCATGAAACAGCGTTCAATGTACTTTAAAAATAAAGAATTACCTTAATCCATGATATTAAAACACTCTGAAAAAGGGGACATGAATCAAAATTTTCTGATGCGGTTATTGTTCTTCTTCCTGACTATTCGTGTGAATTAGATTTTCTAGCAAACTTTGCTATTTATAAAAATTACATGTCTACGATACCTTTTTCTACTGCCTGAAATTATATTTGCCCTTAAATGGTTTTTTTTTATTTTCTCCCCGTTTTTCTAATCATTTAATATCATTCCTTTATTTCTTACTAGTCGGGCTTCGCCCGGCTATGCTCGGGCCCCGCAAAAGAAAAAAAAGGCCCTTTTCAGGTCCATACAAATGTATTAAATTTCCTTCAATTTTCATTCCCGTCTCTGCCGACAGATGGCTGCGCCATACTGGAGATGGGTGATGTGATTCTTTCGTCTCAGCGGTGGAGTGGTTTTAGAATTAAAAAATATCTGTAAAACTATTAAAGCAACAGAATAACTGTAAGCAGAAAAAAATTATCAGTTTTCAAAGCTCTTTCCAACTATGTAACATTTATGTACTTTCATGAGAAAAAAAAATACACCGATTTTCGACCAAAATGTCGGCCATATTGTGACGGTCGCGTGGCCGACAGACTCCACCGACATTCTCCTCTGTTGCTTTATTTATATAGATTTCCATTCCAATATTCCGTCTTCGCTATTCTATTTTCCTACATTTCCCACAAATTATCTAATCATTAGCCTCGTCAATGGGTTTGTCCCTTGTGTGGGCTGATGGATGTCACAAAATCAATTCCCCTTGTTTCTTCTTTCAAACGTGTTCCCTTTTCCTATGCACGCCCGTCGCCTCCCACGATGTTATTCTAGGATTATCTGTTGTCTTCCCTATTTGTATCAAAATGTTTGATGATCCTCACACTGGCGAATTCTCCAAAGAGACAATCATGGCCTTCGGCCTAAAGAAAAATTATTGATTCGTTCGAAACTGGTTGCCACCCTTTAATTTTTTGTTACAGTTATTAAGAATGTAGCGTTCATATTATGCGTTTCCTGTATGTTTCGTGTAAGCTTAATTTTTATTCATTTTATGATATGGAGATCACGGATCAGTTGCCTGTTTACAACTTTCCATCCGACTGTAATTCCATCCGACCATCATTGTCACACGTGTTTAAAAAAACTGGGTTCTTTACATGATGTTTTTGAAAATGGCCATGAATTCAATAATCAGTAATTTTTCAATCGAACTCTTTAGCAAAAATGAACAAGTTGACAGTGACTCATAAAGAGTTTTCTTTAAGCAGAAACTTTTTTTAAAAATGATCTAAAAGTGAGACAGTCATTAAAATAATGTTATGGATCTGTATATCTAATTTTTTAAAATACCTTTTTTGAAATTAGTAATTCTAAAAATTTCTAAATTTTATAACTTTCACCGAACTTCCACCTGTCACTTTAACTCTTTACTTATTTTACAAATGTCAAAGTTTCTTTTCATAAAATGTATAGCCACAGCTTGCTAATGTAAGAAAGGTGACCACAGAATTTCCCAAAACAACCAACCCCGATCCAAAATCACTCATCAATGAATATTTTTAAAACGCGCAGTAGAAAACTGTGCTTGGTATTTTATGTGAGTACTGCCAACAATAAACACTTGTGACAATGATGTAGAAATAATGCTTCGTGACTGGAAACTTTAAAAGAAAACGCATTCAATTCATTTTAAAAGAAAACGCATTCAGTTCAGTTAAAGGGCTTTCTAAGAAAATACGCAATTTTGCAACCCCTTTATTCTCAGTTGTGTTTTAAATACTGCTTATCATAGATGTAACTAAATTTTATACGTTATATTTTTGCATGGCAAGAATTCCTGGACACTATTGTTTAATTAATTATTAATCTAGATTATCTTTGTAATACTCATCGTTTAGTTTCTTCTTTGAGATTAAAAGTCTTTACAATATAAATGACTGCCTGTATTGAAAAAGGGCTAGTATTAAGCAAACAGTGACATTTTAGACCAGGGGTTTCCAACTTACGAGTGTCCAAGGGCCGCAATCGGAAACACCTGTCTAGTGGCGGGCCGCAATTTAATCAGGACCATACCCAGGACTTTTTTCCTTGAGAGAGGGGTTTTGGGAGGATTTGTGTATAGTATGTACTATGAAATTTTTAAAAATTCGAGGATGAACCTCCAACAACGACCTTGATTATAACTGGCCAACTTTCGTTAAATTACACATACACGCACAAAAAAAGTCAAATAAGAAGTGGGTATTTAAATAAGGGGGGGGGGGGTATGAAATATGACATGAGTGGACACCCTACTTTTCATGGAATTCGAGGAAAATCAATCTTTTTTGTAAATGAACAGCATTTGAAAACAATATAGATTTTTACAAAAACATTTTTCGTTAACTAAGATTATCTAAATTAATGCTGCAAATTATTTTCCCTGAAGTCTTCGCGGGCCGCAAAAAAAGTCACCGCGGGCCGCCAGTTGGAAACCCCTGTTTTAGACGGTACTTTAAAAATTTTCAAAATTCTCAAGTAATATCATGAGAAAATTAACAAAATATTTTAAATATCCTTTTGATTCAGAATCATGCAAGAATAATATTTATTAAAAAAGAAGTACAACAGAGTAATAATAAAGCAAAACAAAATTAATTTAATGTTGAATATAAGATTTGTTTACGTGCCTTTCAACGATTTCATAGTTTTTCTAGTCAACGGCAGATTGTTATTCAATTGTTCAGTTGTTCATCTAGGTCTGTAGATCACAAGTAAAAAATTCAGTCATTTATAATGGGGCTGTAGAAAAATAACCCCCAAAAAATCATAATGAAAATCGATACATGCAATTGATTTGCTGTCAGAAACAGCAGATGCATTTTCTTCGAATATCCGTTCTAAATTGTAAAACAGGCTATACTGATAGAATATTCATATTTATGACATCATGAATGTTACAAAGTGGGCACAGATAGTCCCCTACGTAAGAGATGTGAAAAAGGATCTTCCTTTAATTTGTCTGACACGTCGTTTCTCAAAATCCAACGATATAGATGACTATATTGAATAGTAATTACATAATTACTATATCACGTTATCTTGCATGTTACTTAAAATATTTTATATCAGCCTTTCGAGGTTATTCAGCTAATTGCAAAGGGGTTTTTCCTGAGGTGTATTTAAGCTTCCGTTTATGCCTTGGGCAGTGGAACATTGTTCGTCTTCCCGAATCTCTCGATTTTCATCGTTTTCCACATCCTTCAAAGGCATGGCGAACCTCAGCATCTCCCAAAATATCCTCTGACCAATCCGAAGGCACCTCGGGGACTGGATGGTAGTCCTCACTCTTGGATCAATGATTGACAGAGGTGGCAGATTCCCAACGACAATCGGTATGAGTTGATGCAACTTTCCATCGACGCAGGTGTCGAAAACTCTGTTGAAGAACTCAGCCAAAATATTATCTAGGATGTAATTTCTGTAAAAGGAGGGAAAAGGATATTTTTCTTAAGTGTACACAAAAGAGTGGAACAGTTTGAATCAGTTTATCCCATAAAAGGAAAATAAACAACTAAAATACTAACAGCACCCAATTTCACGGAAAACTGTATGCTTGGTTTCACCTTCTTTAAATTTTATACCATGTTTTATGCCTGGTGGCAAGATTATGTTGGTTTTTTACATATTCATTTCCCTTTCGTGGCGTAAAATATTTTCCAAGAAATGTAACTCAAGAATATGCTTAACCGATCATCTGGCTTAAACTTTTAAACACTTGCATAAAATTACAATCGCAAAACGTGCAAAAGTGTTTAAATCCCTCTGTTGAAAGATTTTCGCTTTGTAACATCTACCATTTCCATCACGTTTGAGAATCCAAAAATGTTGTATACAATTGGTGTTGAATTCTCATTTAAAACGATTTATCTTTATAACAACCCCTTGTTAATGTATTGCTAAAGCATTTAATAAAAATTTTAAATTCTGGCAAACAAGCAGTCTGGCATTGTACCTATCACTTTAAGTAATCTTTGTAGAGGAGAGGTCAATGAAATTTTTGAAGCGACTCCAGAGTTAAAACTTGGTAGAAACTAAGTTAAGGACACAGATTTTAATACTGATTAAGAGGCAAAACTGAGGAGGAAGATTATTACTCGAGTTGAATAATTTCTGGTACTTTTCATGGAGGCCAACTAATAAGGTGACAAGGTCAACCAATAAGGTGAATGCATTTCTTAACTAAAAACAAAGTTTCTGGTAAGATTTTGGAATAAGCTGCATATATAAGCACAAATATGGAGACCTATGCTATTTTGTTTCTATTGCGGATTAACTTGTGAGATATAAGCCCTTTCAACACCACAAAGTCGTGCTGGTTACTTTATAATGGGAGCATCAATTAGGTCAGCCAGTATTGACCACTCATAGGCATTGATCCCTATGAGTGGTCAATACTGAAACGACAAAGCCCTACAACGGAATTTCGACCCCTATCCACTACGTGGAAAGTCAGGACCATAAACACTATACCATGTGGGCGGCATACAATAAATATACACATGTACAAACTTACACTTCTAAAAATTCTCCTAAAGCTTTGGGAAACAGCAGGAATATGATAAGAACCATTGAAATACTACTGAATAAAGAAGATGACCTAAAAAAGGACCGTAATCCCTGCGTCATTTACGTCACGACGCTACTCATGCCATAACAAACAGTAGACTTGAAATCGTGGTCTTCCCATTGAGCACGCGGTCTTCCTATCAAAAACATGGACACGTAAATGTTGCACTTTATTCTCACTCAAGAATCGGGATTCGAATCAAAATCTATGTTTTTAACCCATGAATCCTTCTGAATTTTAGATGCAACTTAGGATTAAAAAGTTGGGAATTGGAAAAGTCGAATTTCAGCCACAGCTAAACATGTGCCTCTTTTGGAATGTGTCCTGCATATCCCTTACTGTATTTACATGCTATTTTATTATATTTTTTTATCATAACGTACCAATATCAATGCGTTCAAAGTAGACAAAACAACATACTCTGAGATAAGCACTATGATCCTTTTACTCTTGACGACTTCTTCCAATAATTTCTCTATTTTACACACTTCCTCGACTGGCATGTTTCTCCTCGGCTCGAATAATGAGTAAAAGGGCGTTTTGTTCTCCAATTCTAGAATTGTACAAAAAGAAATATTACCTACAAAAGATTTTTCACTCGTTCTAGAATAATGTTTTCGTATTTCAATACTCGTACATCTAGTAATATGACTCTATAATATAATAACCTTTAGATTGCCTACGTCGTATGAAATATCACCAGATGCGCATGAGTAATTTCTGTCTCAAAATATTTTGTTTAATTCTGGCTTTCTATTGATTGATTTATAAAGTCCTCCTCACATATTAATGGACTAAAAAAATACTTATATATTACTAGTATTACATTACATTTGTACATAATATCAATACACCAAAGAGTATACACCATGCAAAAATTTTAAAATTATACATAAATAATTAATATTCCCAATAAGTTTTCCAACACAGCAGGCCCTTTATCCTGAGGAAATTTCCCCCTCCATATTTGTTTGTTGGTTATTTTATTATGTTATTATGGAAGCAACGTAGAGATTCAACAAAAATTCACCCAAAGAGGGGACAGAAAAGGAATGTCCATAATTTTGTCGGGATCCGAATCCGAGCCAACTCTGCGGAAGTTCGCTAACTACTTTGTGATGTAGGCGGCATAGTCCTACCATTTACTGTGACATACTGTGTATATATATATATATATATATAAACCTCTATGTATCATTTATCAAGGGACCTCTTCAAGTAAACGATAAATGTGGGAAAACTATAGATGCGAGAACGTAGAAAACAATTTCAACATACCTAAAAGTTTGATATCTCCATAAAATATTTGGTGAAGTACATAAAAGAATAATACGAATTGCACAGTTAAAAATAAAATAAAAAAGTCGTACTGAAATCCCAACTAATAATAGTATATATATATACATACTGGTACACATAAATGTTTTGATTAACAGTCTTTTATATTGATTTGTTTGCTTGTTTGTTTTTTGCGCGATTATATCCCTACAGGTAAACAATATTTTTTCTGTTTTGCTAATAGCATTCTTTTCGGCATTCCTTGTTGTATGAGAATATAAAAAAAATTCAAACGGTACGTAGGCTTCCATAAACGGAGGTACAGACAGAGAATCTTCTTCAAAGCCATCTTCAAGCTCTTCTATTATCTCCTTCAATCTTGCGTCGCAGAAGTTTTCGATTGTTTTGAAACACATAAGTTGTGACTTTATCGTTAAATACAACAAATATATCAAACTTTTTGCATTCAAAATTGTTTTGAAACACATAAGTTGTGACTTTATCGTTAAATACAACAAATATATCAAACTTTTTGCATTCAAAATTGTTTAGTAATAGTGTCATTTTAGCTCAACCCAGACTAAAATCTGTGCGGTCTGTTGTTATTTGTTTTATACGGGATATAACTGGGCCCGTAACAACTAAACCCTGCTTTCAAGCAACATCCGTTTCATGGGTAAATTTGAAAAATACCGTACCTGGTAAAATAAAATTTTCAACCAGTGGTAAATCCTCATCAGCTGCAGAGATAAACGCGTCGTACTTTTTTTCCATGTCTTCTTTCCTTTCCTTTTTCAAACTCGTCATTCCATGAGCGAAAAACCATGCTCTTATCTGATAACTGTAATAGTAGTATACCAGACAACATGTTGCAGCACACAGAAGAATCACTGCCAACAAGAAAACAATATTTTATTCCAATTAGTAGGAATATACATTGACTATAGCCATGCATCAAATCAGTAATACATTAACAAAACAATGAAATCCAGCTAATGATTATTACGCTTCAGAATTTCTGAAACACGTGTAAATACACACCGAGTACCTGATTCTTGGAAAAGATTAATTCCAAAGAATTCTCGCCTCAAAACTGTTCCTTTGGAATTCAGATGTTATATCAACAAAATATAATATTAGTCATTTCGTCCGTGTAAAAAGATTTAAGCAATTGCTATGTTGATATTGTTTTTCTCGAGACAGTTAGCATTATCGAGTTAAATTCTACTTTTTTCAGAAACAAAATGAATAGACATGAATTTTGAAAACTTTCTATTAGAAATATTTGAGACCATATATCACCCCATAGTCATTACGAAGTAACAGAACCAAAATGTTACGTTTCTGTCACCTTTATCCCTTTATGACCAGCTATAAGCAATGTTCACTAAGTTGAATATGGATAGTTTGAGGCATGAACTACCGAAGTCACCGAATGGTAAAATACTGATTGTGGTGAGATTTAAGCGCACACTGAAAAGTATCTGCATTCTAATAGGGCAATGGGTAGTGTCCTTTTAGAAAACTTTCTATTAGAAATATTTGAGACCATATATCACCCCATAGTCATTACGAAGTAACAGAACCAAAATGTTACGTTTCTGTCACCTTTATCCCTTTATGACCAGCTATAAGCAATGTTCACTAAGTTGAATATGGATAGTTTGAGGCATGAACTACCGAAGTCACCGAATGGTAAAATACTGATTGTGGTGAGATTTAAGCGCACACTGAAAAGTATCTGCATTCTAATAGGGCAATGGGTAGTGTCCTTTTAGATATGAAATTTATGTTTTTTTCTTTTTTTCTCATAAATATCTTATGACATAGAAAAGCATTAAATTTTCAATTATTTCCTTTATGGATAAACTACAGTTTAGTGTGGTACTTTTCAACTAAAATCCTAAATTTAAAAAAAAATTATTTTGGGTTCTTTTGCTCAACCATTTAATGAGTCAGTGTTTCATGCCGAAGGCAAATTCTAATCATTGTCTTTTTTTATCTCTTCAGTTCAGCGGTGTAAAGTTCTCATTGTACTGAAAAAGCAAGAAGGAATTAAAATGCATGGCATTTGTCATATACACAAGACTAGATTACAAAACCTACTTACACAATTGTAGAGATACTTCCAACAGCTCTATTAAGTCCTAACCCGAGAGATAACCAAATTATACCCGTACAGTGTCCCTCTGTCTACCGGAGTTGGACCCCGAATACCGTGGTGTTCGCACAGTCCCTGCCTGCTTCTTCTCTCCCTGAGGGTCATTTCGACTCTCTCACTCCCACATTTGACCTGCCCGTTGGGTCTAAGTGTCGAAGCGAAGCCGTGTCCCATGGGATCGCAATCTATCCCCATCTAAATAATAGTTCCAAAGAAAGCAGGAGAGTCTAGTGACGTTACGGTGGAAACGATCTGCAGAAATTGTTTGTTTACAGATCTCTCTGCCTTTGCCTTATAGACGGTTTGTCTGGCAATTATGTGTGAAAAGTAATATCATGTGACCTAATTCACAACATTCTGATTCTCAACAGGACTTGTACGTTTGACTTCCGGCGAAATTAAGCATATTTGCTCTCTGTCTAAACGAAACGATTCAACAATACCTTCAACATGCATCACGCGTATAGCTCCTGCGATTACATCTAACAATAGATCTACAGTGAAGATTACCACTCGCCAGCCAGGTGAATAACGTCATCTATTCACCGATGTTGCAACCGATTAGAATTTGAGTGCATGTGCTGCGAAAACAAAAATTTAGAAGTTTCATCCAACGAATAAACGTATTACGTGGGTTTACCTATTAGATCCTTCTGTCCCCTTGTTGAGGTATGGAAGAATATGAAACCATGCTTAGCTGTCACAGGGTTTTTCTAATCACAGATTATCAAATGCAAATTACTTACATGAAACTTGTGGAAGGCGCCACAGCTTCTAACAATCCATAAGGAAGGCAAAAAGAAGTAACTAGTTTTGAGCAAATTAATACAGAATTTCACTAGGTCTTTGAGCAATAAGTATGATCCTCTCTGTGTACAATTCATTTGTAAATTTTCCATAGAGACAATCTCGCGTATTGATACGCGATCCCTGGCCCTACGAATATGAGTGTAATTAGCTGAAAATTAGAAGGAATTCTTAGTTTTAGTGTGGATATTAAAAAACTGTGTTTTCCTGTTAGCAAATGCCTGTTTTTCAATTTTGCCTTTCGCACGCAAAAGTATATCTTTAAATGAAGTGACGCGTGTTACTTAACTATTTTTTTTTAATTTAACTATTTGAAAAAACGATTTCACTATTTTAGCGATAGACAACAATACTTTAATATCCTGTTAAAAACTAATTTCAAAATTTGAAAAAACTAAGAGATCCTTAACTAACCGCCTACATTCCTACGATAAAAATGGATTCCAAAAACGTGCGTTTGCTAATTTCCGATTAGAAATGAACCGATAGGAAAATTGCCCACAGCTGAACATGGGGAATTTAAGTTTCACACTGTCAACTCAGGTGCCACATTAAAGTACTCTTCCAACGCTCCTTTCAAATATTTTGTACATTCCGCTCTTAAGGTTGAAAGTTTGATTAAAAGATGCCTTATTGTAATAATTAAATTCTGTAGGACGTGCCAGGATAATGCAATGGTTCTACTGAATTCTTATACCAGTTTGAAGATATTTTGCATCAGAAATTAACAATGTTTGTTCTTCCATTTAAATAGCCTCTGGTATAAGATTTTTGTACAATAGCAAAATTAAATACTAATTTGTTGGATTGAAAATAAGCTCACTCAGGACAGGAATTGCAACAATGTAAACGTTGATATGCTTGGCAAAGATCGGATAAGACGGGCAAAGATCAGCTTCAGATAACAGTATAATGGCTTTATTTCCGACATTCTCTCTGCCGGGGGCCGAATTGCAGCGCGTTTCATTCACATCTGGAATCTGAAATCAAAGCCGAGAAGAAAATTTATTATATTTTTATTTTCAATTTGCTACTAGATTAGAAATTCGTCGTAGACTAGTTTGCATATTTTTAAATAATATAAAATAAAATATAAATTTTCTGTTTATAACTGCAATAAATAAAATTTCTGTTGAAAATTTTATATGAAATACACCAATAGAAGCAAATAGCACTCGATGGCATATTCTTGACATCAGGAGGGATTCCTTCTTAGATGGTTGAGGAAAATTAAGTTGTTAAAACTGTGAATGTGCTTAAGAAAAAAAGGGTCCCATTTATAGATAGCGATACATAACGACGCATAGTAAAACTGTTCATTCCCATTGCAATGTTTTGTTTTGTTTTTAATCTAAGATATACTACTTTCGAAAACCCTGTTCTACAATCACTGGAACCGGGTTACCGGTTCCAATAATTCACCACGGATACCCGGATTTACAATCTCTATATGGAACATATGGCATCCATTTTCCACTCTTCTTGTTTACGTGGTTGCATAAACACAGCCTCATTCGTGCGGGAATATCTTGAAGGTGAAACGAGCTATAGTTTTCTCAGAGAATTACCTGGGAAAATGGTTCTAAAATTATCGCCAGACGTTAGATGGCATTATATAAATTCTTTCATTGACTTACCGAAAGAACGGAATGAAAAACAATATTTGAAAATTGCTAAATATATTATAAAATTTAATTTCGTAGATAAACTTGCTTAGATGTTTGACTCCTGGACGAGATAATGGTTTTGTAACTGATTTCAGAACCAGGTGATTTCAGGTGAAACAAAGATTCAGGGATGAGCATCATAACCATAACTATAAACTTTTATTTTAGCAATTAGTATGCATTTCAATAACAATTATTAATGTAATATTAAATTAAGAAATAAAAAATTTACAATATGGCAGTACAGTTAAAAGTTAAGAAAATAATGAAAATTATAGCTTTTAATCAGGGAAACATTCAGGGAAACATTTTCTAATACATTTTTAAATTTCATTACATTTTTCCTTTTTTAAACTAAACTAAATTAAATCTTACATTATATCATTAAAATGAATTAGGGAATTACAAAAAACTATATTTCTATATAATTTTTAAACAATTTCTTCGTCTTTATACTTAAAGAATGTTGTCACTACCTGTAGAACCTCGGGCTAAATCAGGTGTGCATATTTTTTTCTGAAAATTTTTCATGAAAAATACTTTTAATATTTTTGCTGTAATAACTATGACACAGATTTTTTTACGTACAAGACAGTTATAGTTCTTACCATATGCGTTACAGCTGATGGCTTTCATTCTGATCTGGAGGGGTAACGTTGATAATGTTTCATTAACAAGTGCGGGACTATGTTGTTTTTTACTGAAAAGAGAACTGGAATATGCAAATAAAAAGTCAGATTTGTCTATCCTGCTACAATCTTTATAGCCCTCTGTAATTAAATTTTGAAATAAGTTTCATTATGTCTTAACAATTGCTATTGTTGAAATTTATTCAACCTTCATCTCTATTATCAGTATGGAAAAATAAGATATTTATTTCGGTTGATAAAATGTTGTCATCTGTAATTTGTTAACGTGAAACTAATAATGTTGTGTATGTGTGTGTGTGTGAATTAAGACTTCCTATTCAATTTGAGCGATAGAGTAGGATTCAAATAGGAAGAGTCACATTTTAGCTGAAAAAGAACAGATGGTTAAGACACAGATAAACTAATCTTAAATATTTAAAGAATCCTTGCTGTATAACTTATGATTTACCTTCATTTGATGGGATAGTAGCCATTCTCTAAATTTCACTGTTTCGCAATCACAGATCCAGGGGTTACCTGAAAGTGTCCACGACAAAATATTCTCCGATGGGTTGCTAAAAAACCGTGTGAATTTATTTCTGGCCAGCTGCAAAGTTTTTAGATTTCCAAACTGTCCAATATCTATATGGTTCACGCGATTTCCTTCGAGGTTTACGGATCGTAGTTCAGGGTAGGTGTCTACGCGTAAAGTGATGGAGTTCCTCAGAAAATTATCCTGTAAATCTAGATGTCCCATTTTCTTTGGAAGAAGGTGAGGAATCTGAAAAAGATCAATTATTGTTGATTTTTTTCCAGCAAAATTGTGTAATAAGATCTGTTCAATAAAATAAAACGAGAATGCCATATTGAATTATTTTTTTAATGCTTCAATGATACGATTAAATTGATTGACAGAATTTATTAAATTTAAATTTGAAACATACTCATCCTATTTTAATTATCATTTATATGTAACGAAGATATACTAAGTACGCAGACGTAATTTTAGTCTATCTTGTGAAACGTAGTTGGTCGAACTAGGGGACCATTTTCAAACACACAAGCGCGTATACACACACACACACACACACACACACACACGTTTGTTAGTATTTATGTAAACCTCAAAGATTAGAACTGAAATTCAAAATACAAAGGAGAACGAAATTCGGTAAATTTATTTATAATTATACTTTGTACCACAAATGCTGTGTTACATTTATTTGTTTGGTGTAATTAATTTATTTTAATTTGTTTAGGCACGAGTACTACACTTCTTATCCGCTTATTCTAGAACTGCGCCGATGTTGTCGCAATTCTAAGTGAAATATAAGCTGCAGAAAAATGTGGAAATGTTTGCATTCTCATTTTTGTGTCTGTCATATTTAGTTGCAACTGGCCGACGCCCTGACGAAAAGTGTGCATCTGTACTACAAATATCCAATAATGAGGTATCTTACAACTCTCTCAAGTCGCTTGTAAGAGAGACTTTTAGGAACTCCTTCTCACAAGAACTGTTGTCGAGGAGTTCAAATACGACATGGTGGAGCAAAATTGCTGAAGTTCCAGAATGGCCAGGGCAGAAAGTAACCCCCTTGTTTCGACTAGTGATGGGCCATAATAGCCTATTGAAACATCTCTTCCATATAAATATCGTTTCAGAACCCATTTGCAAGCTCTGTAATCAACGAGAGGACATGGACTTTACCCATATACTGACTTGTCCCGTTCTACCAACAGCTCCAGTGTGGGAGAGATGTCGGATAGCTAGGAGACTTTGAGGTTCACGGACGTTTTAGTTCTCTTTTGTTTGTTTGTTCTTGTTTTTAGTTTTAAATAGGCTTGTAACCGGCCATTGGAAATTTTAAAAAAATGTTTAGTTGCCTATCAAGCAACGGGAGTGAGAGGGTCACGTAACAGGTTGGCTGTGTTGTTTTAATCCTCTTGTGCATCAAGACCATAACGAAGTATTTGACCCTTTGGCTGTTCAGTTACACTTCGTGTCCTACTCGTTTATTATGGAAGCTCCCAAAGAGGAACTAGCGATCTTACAAAGGCGGAATCTCCGGACATTAAATATTTAAATATATTGGGTGCAAAAACAATTTGTACTTAGTTTTTTTTCCTTCTGTCTCGTATAAATAGGTATATATTGAAATTCCACTCTTTGTCATAATATTCTGTTATAATATTGAACTTTTATGACTGACTGTAAAAACTGCTAATTTATTGAATGAGTAATCAAATATGTCAGACAAAGGACTTCAGTGGAAGCTTCATAAGAAATGCCAAAGATTATGGTGTTTGAAATTTTCTTACTAGAACAGAATGTCTTTAAAAGGGAGTCAGTTATCTCATTCTTAGAGGGAAGTTTTATCTCACTTATTTGTAAAGTTTAAGCTACCACAACTTCGGGAAAAAAATTGGAAAAGGCTTTTCTACTTTTAGATATGTAATTAGGAGGTATGAAACCCGCAGAACATTAACAAATATGGCTGGTACAGGTCGACTAAAGTGTTATCCGACAGAGATCGTCGAGACATAGTGACAAAAGTGCAAAAAAATCCTTGTACGAGTGCCCAAACATGTGTTGAAAGAACTGCAGAATCAAGAGAGGAACATATTTGTGTTTCTACCATTCGAAATACTTTAAATCCATATATTAATGAAGAAAACAGTCACATGTGCTTGCTCTTTGCTAAAACGTACATAAACAAACCGATTTTTGGAACAATTTATTATATGCTGATGAGAGCAAATTCAATCTTTTGTAATCAGATGTTCGTAAAACAATTTGGCCTTGCCATAATAGAAAGTTATAACCAAAGATCATATCAGCTAAGTATCGTGGAGGTCGCGCGATGTTCTGAGAGAGAGGGAGGGGGGACAACTGACATTTTCTTATGGAAACAGGAATACTATGCAATATAAGTTCAGAAGCCTTATATTACTAGCACAAATAAGATAGAATCAGTAATCGGAAGAGAGCGTACAAAAATAGCTACTGAAGCATCTCAAAATCCAGTTCATTCAACGATGAGATGACTTCAAACTAGTGTTGATATCAATGAACTACATACCCAATAGTAATAAGTTGTGTAAGCAACTGAAACCTATTAATTGTTCAAATTCTTTTTGTTCTCCTAAAATGTAGTTATTTCATTTTCTGTTATAAGTCAGATTTTATTTCACAAGTTTTTCTTCAACGAATAGTATTTTGAAATGACGATTCACAATGGATTGGTCTACTGAAGTAAAAATTTTCCCAGGATTTTCAATTTGTAGTAAACTCTTTTTCAGGATTTTCATCAGAGGAGACAGGCGACGTCGTATGCTGATCAAGAGGTTGTTTTCGTATATTATTTTCATGTTCTACATTCCAATGTCAATTTTTGAATATTTATCTTCTTCTATCAAAAGAACTGCGCATTTGAAAGAAGATATTTATGCTAACATCTGCTACTGTGTCATATTTTACAGTTGTTTTTTTTTATAATTTTCTTCAGAGTTATAATTAAACTCTATAACAAAAAAAAGAAAGAAAAAAAAAAAAGAAAGAAAGAAAAAAAGAAAAAAAACGACGCACCAAGAATGAGTTGTTCGATTGCGACAAAAATGGGTGGATGCGCAGAACATGCACAGAAAAAAGAACAATTAAAATTTCAGAATTATTGAATGATTTATTTCAGAGTCTGGTCGTTACAAAGTGAGGAAGTCAGTTACTCCATTGGTCCACCTCTGGCGTGGATGCAAGCTTCATCCGACGTAGCATAGACTCATAAAGTTTCCGGGATTTCTTGCCAAATTGTCTCCAACGTTCCGACATAGTTACAATCGCCTTCCCATCGCGTCCCAAATGTGCTGCTCTATGGGAGAGAGGTCTGGTGACCTAATTGGTCAAGGAAACGTTCGGCAAGCTTGAGGACAATACATAGCAACACGTGCCGTATGCATTATCTTGCGGTAGGCATTATCTTGTTAAAAACTAAGTCCGGGATGGCGCAAGAGAAACGGCAACAAAACGTCGTCTATGTACCGCTGTGGTGTGTGTAACTAATCAATACCAAATTAGTCCGGCTTACAAAGGAAATGGCACCCCTAATGCCCTTTTGTGGGCCTCTGTGGTGTGCGATTAAAAGGGCGGGATCCCCACGCTGCTGGACGCCTCCCGACACGTCTTTGGTGGTCGTCAGAACACAGTTGGAAACGGAATTCGCCACTAAAGACCATGGGTCCCCAGTCAGCCCAGTTCCAAATTGCTCGAGTTAACCACCACTGTAATCGGACTTGATGGTGTGCAGTCGTGAGAGGTAAGTGGCGTAAGTAGGCGCGAGCATAGATTCCACTCTCTCAGTCGTCTGTCAATGGTCATGTTAGACACTTGTGTGCAGGTCAGACGTCGCATGGTTGATAACGACAAATCCGGTGCTGTGACAGCTGATCTGACAAACGCTCTGTCTCCGCTTTCTGTTCTGGTCTTAGGTCGACCGCTGCCGTCCTGACGCTTAAATCCGCCATTGTTGATACACTCTTTTCGGCATCGTCTAATCACTGAATCACTTCAACTCAGATGCCAAGCGATTCTTCGATTTGCCCAACCAGCTTCAAAGCATAAAAAACCTTGTAAGCTAAATCTTAAAAAGTAAAGAATTAATAAGTTGTGGGAAATATTCCTTATAGACTGTAGAGGGCGCTGAAATCGCTGAGGTAGATGAGAGTTTGACGTTGTCGAGAGAGGTTACACTGAGAAAGAGATTTATAAAGTTAAAATGATTTTCAAAGTATATAATGTATAGTTGTCAATAGTAATGTATAATGTATAATACTAAATAATCAAGAGTAGAAAGAGAGAGTGTCAATTATTTAGAGTGGAATGTCAATTATTAACAAAACAAGAACCAGTTTCTTACACACTTCCTCGTACTTGAATTTTATATTTCCCCTTAAAAAGGACCTGTCTAACTTTGTGTCAAGTAATTTTTCCTCTTGGATTTCAAGACTTGAATGTCAAGATTTTTCAAGATTTGAATGTCATTTAATAACAAAACAAGAACCAGTTTCTTACACACTTCCTCGTACTTGAATTTTATATTTCCCCTTAAAAAGGACCTGTCTAACTTTGTGTCAAGTAATTTTTCCGCTTGGATTTCAAGACGAAAACACAGATGTCACAAAGTAGCCCCACTCGATGGGGCAACTTTGTGATACATTTTAACTTTAATTTCTCAATGGTAATTAAAGATCCGGGTTAGCGCAACACATTACTATGTAAGGAAATGATGTACAAATGCTTTGCAGTTGTTTACTTTTGGGATGCTTTTAAAACTGATCAGCTGGCACAGGAAAAAACTTAAAATCCGTCACAAAGTAACCCCATCTTACGATACTATTATTATTTATAGTATATGAAATTAAGATGTCAAAAACTACGGAGGGTCTCGTTGCAGACAGCGTTGTTAAGATCCTTCGGAATGGAATTCTCAGAAATACCCACTATCCAAACTCACTTTTAAATACACTCATGTCCATAAATTAAGGATAATGCCAGCTTCGGCAAATAAAGGTTCAGAAACAAAACAAACGTGACTTATTCATAAAGCCCATTTATTAAACAAAAGATAAAGAACAAAAAGGATGGTGTATGTATGATACCATTCATAAAAACTACGATTTTTGCTCTCTGAAGCAATTGTAAAAAATATCTCCTCTACAAAAACTTAATATTACATGATTGGTATGATGGTTAATACATTGTATGTCTCCCATGCGATGAAATACAGTCCGTACAACGCCTAGGCATGCTGAGTATCAAATTATCGAGCTGATCTTGGGGAAGATTGCTCCACTCAGCAATCAATGCTCTCCCAAGTTCCAGTACACATGTACGAGGTGGTTGACGGGCTGCAAATCGCGGCCAAGCATGTCCCACACATGCTCTATCGGATTCAACTCAGGTGAGAATGTTGGCCATTCCATACGGGTGATATCCTCAGATTGAAGGCATTCGTTTACGATGTTTGCTCGATTAAGACGGGCGTTGTCATCCATAAACACAAATTCTGCGCCCATGGCACCCCTAAACAAACGAACACGTTGTTCCAGAATGATGTCCCGATAAATGTGGCCGTTCATGGTTCCGATTTGAACATGCAGATCTGTTCGGGAGCCCAGTATAATTCTACCCCAAACGAGCAATCCTGCACCACCGTAACGGTGTCGTTCAATGATGTTGTCTTGGTGGTAACGGGTACCTGGCGTTCTCCATATGAAAGTCCGACGGGAATCAGACTGCAAGCTAAACCTGGACTCGTCGGAAAACATCACACAAGCCCAATGTGACGATGTCCACATTGCATGTTCTCTACTCCAGGCTTATCGCTGCCGACAGTGAGTTGCCGTGAGCGGAACACATCTGACAGGCCGAGCATATAGACCACTATTTCCCAAACGTCTGTACATGGTTTGCCTTGAAACTGTGGTACCCGTGGCTGCAGATAACTGACGAGACAGGTCAGATGCTGTGCTCCGTCTGCTTCTTTTGGCAGTTACTGCCAAATACCGGTCTTCATTCGGCGTTGTAACTCGGGGGCGACCTGTACTGTAACGTCTACTGACATTTCCATCATCTTGGAATCGTTGCCAAAGCCTAGAGATGACACTTTGGTCAACTCCAAGTTCCTCGGATACTTCCATCTGAGTACGCCCACATTCCAGGCGATCGATAATTCTACCACGTAAAACATCATCCACGTGCGTCCTCTGTGTCATAACCATTCGGTTATGGCACTGAGCGGCTTACAGAACGCTTGTGAACAATTTTACTTCTTTGCCACCATTTCTTATATATCCCTGTCTTACACTCTCGTCATTGTGACGTACTATCGGCGTCATCTGGTGGCTTCCTGTAATTTGCATATTATTCTTGAAGATGTGTGTGATAATTTTACAGGTGAAATTTTTACTTTAGAGTTCTATTTCCGTGTGATTCTGAATTATTCTTAATTTGTGGACATGAGTGTATTTTTTGCCTTCTCAGTTTATGGCAATGCCAATGGCTATGGCCCAAATGTCTAAGGTGCTGATATCCGGTACCAGAGTCTGTGGTCTCGAGTCCCACTATTGACATAGATGTTTGTAGCCTTTCAGAATCGCCTTGAAGCACTAGGTCCTGGTCTAGTTAGCCCTCATGAAATTACCGTAGAACTCTCAATCAATCAATCTATCAACTAATCAACCCTCCCAGTTCAAATATTTTCACAAACTAAATTTTGAAGTTCACAAACTCAATTTTGTCTTCCAAATTTTGTCTTCTTTTAGTTGTTCAGTTTCACAAACTAAATTTTGTCTTCCTTAATCCTACTTACTGTCACCGACAAATATTTACAAAAAAGGGTAAATAAATAAATAAAATTGAAAAATTCTTTACTTTGTCTAACTTTCTCCAGGAACAGTCGACATGAATGAAATAATCTTCGTTTTTAGCCACACAGGTGCAGTTGCAGGATGGGGGACAACTGTCCGTCCAACCGGTCAGACTCGAGGCTGGTAGTTGAGCAACTTTCACGGTCAAGAATCGCGATTGCTGGAGGCATTTCATAGGTTTTCCATGATTTGTGACGCGATGGTGGACGATAAGGTTTCTGACCCATAGAAGACGACAGTCGCATAACCAGTTATTTTCTGAAAAGAAGAATCGCCGTTAATTATACCATTCTAGAGCTGCACCAGTAAGCATTTTTTTACATATTACACATTTTTATATTAAATGATAAATGTTAGATCCGGCTTGGATAATTGTCCCTGAAAATAATTATAGACTTTTTTACCTGAAAAAGAAGTTAAATAAAATTTCTTTAAAAAGGTTCAGAATCACTGATCTGTACATATACAGCAGTGGTGCCCAAACTTTTTTCGACCGCGAAACCACTTTCATTAAATAAAAAATCTCTCAACCCCCAGAGAAAAAGTTTTTCTACTAGACAATTCTTTTTAAACATGTTTTTTTAAATCTTGACGACAAAAAAAAGGAAAAAAAAATAAACAAATTTTGACGAACTCTTTTTAAAATCAAAAATTGTAGATTTCGGGTATATATCTACTTTGCATAATAAAATATGTCTTGTTTACCTTCTGCCCTTGAATTTGGCAAATTACATGTGACTAAAACTTTATTTGAACGTAGGATTACGCTCCTCAATAACAGTACTCCGGAAAGAAAAAAAATGTCCGTCCTGCGTCGCGAGATATAATTTTGGCAGAACCAAACCCAGGAGCAGTAAACAGTTAAATAGAAAAGTACCAAATTGCATCATCAAAAAAAAAGGGTAAGCAACGATAAGTAATCCTACGTTAATAACCCGCGATAGTTTCGTTAGAAGAGGCTACCTGAAATATTTTTTAAAAATATTAATGCGTAATTCAATTAGGTAAAAATTAACAAAAATTAAAATTATAAAAGCAGGACTTTAAATTTATAAGACGCGTATTAAAACACTGAAATTTCATCAATTTATACAAAACTAGCTGAAAACCCGTACTTCGCTACGGAGTACATTCAAAGTAAATACAACGGTCAATGTATGCAATTAATGCCAAATATATATATATACATATGTATATATATACATATTTATAATAAATACGAAGATCAATGTATACAATTGATGTAAAAAAAATATATATATATATTTATAAAAAAATCGTAAGGGATATTTTTATAGACAAAATAATGTAGAAGAAAATATTCAAATTAAATGTAATAGGACATATTAAAGAATATTGTACAGTTTGAGGAACATAATATCTTTTATTGTATTTTAATATTTTTTTGGATAATGTCCAATCGTCTGCCGCATTAGCAAGAAAAAAAAATATTTTTTTGACTATTTAGTTGTTAAGCACTTGGCGATAAATTTATTTAAAGTACCAGAAAAAGAAATCACTTGATCAGCATTTAATAAATTAAATTCTAAAAATTAATCTTTTAAAATTCACCGAAAATCAGAAAATGGAGGTAAAGATTCGAAAAAGATTTCATTTTAAAGGAATTTTTATGATCTTTCTCGTGATATAAATCTTATAAACCTCAGATTATTATTTTAAATGCAAACTTAAAAGAATGTTACAAAAACAGCTTAAAAATTTAATTTTAAAATATCTAAGAAGAATTTCTCAAAAATCTCTCTTAGTGCACCCCTGCACTATAAGAAGAATCGCCATGCAAAATTTCAGCCCTTTAGGTCCAGAGGTTCGGTCTGTGCGTTATATGTCAGTCAGTCAGTTAGTCAGTTACGGAACTGTTTCATACATATAGATGAATGACAAGAGTGAGCCTGGACCTCAGATAATATTTGCTCAGTATTTGGTGAAATAGGTGAGAGTGCTACTCTCGTATCATCTTCCGATTTAAGTCTCGATCGTTGTCCGGTTTTTACAGCTCATAATTTTCGAAACCCAGTCTCAATTTTGCAATTTTTAAACAAAAAAATTGCAAAATTTGGTATTTTTTGTTTTCGCTAGGCATGCGTAATCTCAATAATATTTTTAATTGCTTAGTTCATGTAGTCAGAATTATTTGTCGAGTGAGATAAAAAGGAAATTTGAAATTAATTGTATACAGTTTTATATTTTTTTACCTCTTATATTCAACTTTAAGACCTATTGCAATCTATGTGCCCATATAAAGTTCTTTAATGTCCCTTCTGTAACTCCCATAATGTACCAGAATAACTTAAATTTCTTTTTGCCTAAATTTATATTCCGCGGTAACTAAAAATCGATTTCACTTATTATTCTCATATATCTCTGTGATTACTCTTCATATTTAAAGGAAAATAACTCAAATATGTTAAGAATATTACCATCTGCTTCTAAAACTTGAAGGGCTATGACTGAAGGAAAAGAATTCCTTGGAAGAATCGTCAAACTGTTGTTATACAGTTTTAAGGTAGACAGTCTCAAAAGGTTCGTAAAAGCTCCATTCACAGATTTTAGTCCATTACTCGATAAATCCAGTTCCTCCATTTCATTCAAATGAGTGAAATTGCATTCATGAATTTCTTCAAGTTTGTTAAGTCCCAAATTCAAACTCTTCAAATTTTTCAAACTCTGCAGAGAGTCGTTCAATGAATGAATTCCATTCGACGTAAGATCAAGAAAGGTCAGCTTTTCCATACCAACAAATGCCTCTGTTGCTATTGCCATTATAGAGTTGTAGGCTAATTTCAGAGTTGTTATAGAGACCGATTGCTTGAAATCTTCTTCTCTAATCACTTTTAAATGGTTGTATGATAAATCTAAAACTTCGAGAGACTGTGTATATTTGAAAGCATTGCCTATTTTACTTATTTCATTGCGACTGGCATACACCTTCTGGAGATTCCGGTTCCCCTTAAACACATTGCTCAAGTGTTTCAATTTATTGGAAACTAAACTTACGGTTTTCAGAAGTTCAAGTTTGTAGAAGAACCTTTTGGGTACTGAATTTAGCCAGTTGTCACTGAAGTCGGCTTCCCGCAAAGATTTCAATGGCTTCAAAAGCCTCGGCGGAAGTGATGAAAAGCCGCAGGCATCCATTTTCATCACCTGTATAGGCAAACGTATTTTTGAAAAAGTAGTGTCCGTTGGCTTCAACAAATGATTATCTCCAAAGTCTATGATTTCTGTGTAACTGTAATTTCCGAAAACATTATCCAGAAATCGAATGCGGTTACCTCTCAGATTTATCACCTGTAACAAAAGGAAGAAGTATTTATAACAATGAATTTTACATTCAGTCGAAAACTAAATGGAGTATGTAAATTTATACTTCCCTCTATTTTCCCTGTGGTAGTTCATGATACTCTAGATCAGCGTTTCTCAACCAGGGTTCCACGGATCCCTATGGTTCCGGGAAATATTGTTAAGGATTCCACAAGAAATAGGGAAATAACACGTATGTCATAAAAGGGAAAACAATTTTTTTCCTAATTCGGTATTGTACTTAGGTAACTTCGGGGGGGGGGGGGGGGGCTTGTGTGACTGTGTATGCATTAGTGATGCAAGAAGTGTATGATCATGTGGTTTGTTATGTTAGGAATAGCGTACCCGGTTTGTTTAGTCTCATCAGCTCCGACAAACGTGCCGACTAACGTGCTAGTTTCTCCGACCGATAGAGGGCGTTGCCTTCAGGTGGCACGTATAGGGCTGATGAAAAATTGAAAGAAACTAAAATTCTAACAGGGGTGCCCTGAGTTTCTAATCTCTTCTCCAAGGGTGCCGCAGACGTAAAAATGTTGGGTATCCCTGCTCTTGATTAAAATGCAATTGCTATTCTGAATAGCTTTCATACTTCTTTCTCCCTCAGACACAAAAAAAAAAAAACATCAGAAAATATCCGTGTTATGACACTCCTATACGTGGCAGTATTTTGAGATATTTTTAAGACCTCCGAAGAAATATTCAGAAAAGCAAAATTTTCCATAATATTTCGCTAAACTTCAAACAACGTAATTTACTCATGCATAACTGTCATTGACACCGATGATCAAATTTAAAAATATTTGTACTTAATATCGAGATATTTAAAAACAAGTAATAAAACTTGATACGACAGATATATGAATTTAAAAGTAAAAAACTTACCAAGATAATGAAACAAAAAAGGGATATTTTTTTAACATATTCGTCGACTCAGGCATAAGACGACGAGCGGCCCACTACAAACTAATTATTATTATATATATATATATATATATATATATATATATATATATATATCTTATTAATAAAAGCGAATGCTTGCGTGTGTGTGTGTGTGTGGGCGGCCGCCAGGCGAATCTGTGAAACTTACAGCCGTGAAATTTGGCACACGGGTAGTGCAGACTATGGGAAAGTGCACCTCGAAGCCCGAATTTTAAATTTTATTACCGTTAATTTTTAATTAATAAAAAACCAACAACTTTTGAAGGGTGAGTCCAGAAAAATAGAACAGCCTCGTAGCCGCCATATTTGAAATGTCAAAATCGATGCATTTTTTTTTTCATGAAAGTACATAAATGTTACATATTTGGAAAGAGCTTTGAAAACTGATAATTTTTTCTGCTTACAGTTATTCTGTTACTTTAACACTTTTACAGATATTTTAGTGCTTTTTTGTTAAAAAAAATGTTAAAAGCTGAATTCTTCAAAGGAAATACAGTAGAACACTGATTTTACGTTGTCCGTTTCGTACGTTATCCGGCTTCATACGTCATTTTCTGCTGGTCCGTGAAAATTGCCTATACTATGCTTAGATTATGTTTTAACCCCCGATTTTACGTTTTCACGTTTCGTACGTTTTTTACCGTCTCCAGAAATTAATTGTTAAAATAGAATTTATTACTTTAAATATTATTTGAATGGGGGGGGGCAGTTTATTCTTTCATCATTTTTTATTCTCATTCTCAAGTAGGAATTAAGGTGACTGTCTACGTTCGGAGTCAATTTTTTAAAAAATAACTTTTTAAAGGGTTTTTTTCGTCTTTTATGGCAAAATAGTGCTTAAAAATTAAAAAAAGGAACAAGAACTTAGCTGTAAATAGCATACTTTTTATTGAAATTTAGCTAAAATGCCTTTAACTCTGCACAAAATCTTATTGCTACTATTTTAATTTCCTTCTCACACATGATACATATGACAATTATATTCAAAATGACCTACAATCTAACAGAAAATTTAAAAATGCAAAAATAGTACATGCAATTTTATGTTCCAATATGAAAATTTTCCGCGATTCGTCATTCCTTTCCTTATAAAAACAGCCCCAAATAAAAACTATTTATTATACACCAATTATTGTGCTGTGAAGAATCAATTGATTATCACAATCTTAAAGAACAAGACATTTCTTTTCATTCACATTCCAGGAAAAAAAGCAACAGTGAACCTGAGGGCGGACCCAAACAGCTGTTGACGTTAGACCAATCAAACTCCAGAGAAATGAGGTCACTTTTAAAAGCGCCAGCTGTTGACGCTAGACCAATAAAACTCCAGAGAAATGAGGTCACTTTTAAAAGGCGCCAATTAGAGCCCTTTTAAATTTAGAGCGATACCAGCGCCAAAATTCAAAGTGCGTTGCTACGACAGTTAAAAAATTCAGTTAGCTCTGAGTTCTCACGCTGAGACTTGCTACTCCGGTAATTTGCAGCCATGACTGCGTTTCAAGTCCTCGGTGAGGCAAAGTGTTTACTTTCGATTCGGAGAAGAATCGTTCGACACCTCTTCGACTTATTTCGGGCAGAAGTATATTGAAGGCTGAGTTTAGGATCTCAAGCTAAGAGGTGCTACTCAGGCCTCGCAGCCTATAATTTAAATTCTCGATAAGTCCTTGTGGTAGACGAAGAGTTTTATTAACTTCATATCGACCTAGCTTGTTTTATGATCCCAGAAGGATTTGGACAATTGTTGAGTTTCTGCGAACTTCAATTCTCGCAGGTGATCGTGACGCATCCTGAGTTCCCGTGCACGATCTAAAGAACTTTAGTGCCCGAGTGCAGTTAGACATCTAATATAAACTGATGTGTGGTAGCTGACTTGTATATCCGCACAGGATTAGAGAGCATCGCTCCTGTAATTTTCATAATTTTCATCGACTCGATCATCATGTAAATAAATCGGTCATTTTAAATATTATTAGATTGTATTGCTGATTTCTTTTCGCTACCATTCGGCGAATTTTTTACAATTTAGTAAAGTGGTGGCAGCTTCGGGATTTTACTGCTACTCCAGAAAACAGTAGCAGCCCACATCTCAAATTTAAATTATAGTGAGAACTTTCAACTAAAAGAACTTGTATTGTGAGTGACCGACAGTGTGAAAGAATCCACTACAAATCATCGCGGATGCTGAAAAAGTCATCAGATAAAGGTAAGCCTGACTTTTGTTAGAGGCGATCTTAGTAATTGTGTTATTAATGTTACGTAGCAACTAGAAACAAGGTATTTTACCTGTATAGTGCTTCTCGACTGCCACTTTACCGAGCTATATCCGTTCCTTTAAGCTCCTAAAAACGTATGCATAGCCTACTGTCAGAAGGAAAACATGTCAAGCCGTTCTTTTTATCTTTTATTTCGACATACAAGAACACGAACACAACACAAGACCGACACCTTAAAGAACTAACATTACACATATATAACAAAATTCTTTTCTTGCTCGTTGCCAAGCAATCATTTAAATCTCGGTTACAAGAGTGCTATACGTCATCTTAGTTTTTCTAAAGTCCATGGTGACGCATCATTAAAATCCATGGTGACGCAACAATTAATGTGTGACAAGAGTAAATTTAAAATTCTCAAGAACATGTATTTAAATTGCAAATGTGCATAAATTATGGATAAAATTTGAGTTGTATTTTAGTAAAATTATAACTAATATTGCAAGAGTGTTTTAAAACTGAGAATTAAAAGCCAAGTTATTAATGGCTCAAATAGAAAGAGTTCTGTGAATGATCTTGAGTTGAAATTAAAATTAATTAAGAACCGTTAAATTTTCTTGTATAGATGCAAGACATTAACTGGAAATTCATAACTTATAATAGCCTATTGAAAAGTGTAATTATTGAAGTGTACTAGCAAAGTGTTTTTTTAAATTGCTTTGAAATTTTGTTAAAAGAGTTGCATTATGTATAGTGTTAACATAAATGTTATAGAATATCGGTAAGAATATTTGAATTGTTTAGTAATTGCATAATATAAATTTAAAATTGGTTCAGTACAATCCAATTGATATTTATTGTGTAAGGTACTTGTTGTTAGTATATACATTCTGTTTTGTGTGTGTAAATTGGGTTGAGTGTTGCGCAGGAATTGGTATCAGAAATTCCTTGTTAAAAGTGTAGAAATTAAAATGGCGTTTTTGTATAACTATAGAAAACCAGATTTAAGGGAGTTGGCTTATGAATTACGAATACCGTTTGAGGATTCAGATAGAATCATACATTTGATTAGGAAAATCGTTGCGAGCGAATAATTTGAGGAAGAAAGAGCTAAGTGTATGTTGCGAGTAATCGTGGAGGACCGACAAATTCGGGAAACCCGACAAAAGGCAGAAGAAAAAGAGGAATTAATTAGACAAAGGGTGGAAGAGAAAGAAATTCGCTATAAAGAGTTTGAATTGCAAAAACTTAGACTACCAAAATCGGGTAAGACTTTGAGCGTCGCGTCCGTGAGTCTAGGAAACGCTCGCGTAGAGCAAAAGGTTGACCATCCGGTCGTAGGGAAAGTTTTGAGAAACTGTATCAAGGTGAATGCTAAAAATTTAAAGAGCGCAGATACTCAGGGAAATTCAGAAATAGTGCTTTGTGAAAAGAAAATACTTTCAGTTGAAGAAGCGGATTTAAATTCTAATGAAGAAATTAGAATCAATATGAAAGAAATAGGTTCGGCTGACGAGCCAAGTTCAGACGAAAAGAAGGTTGGGTTCAACGAAACGAACACGCTTTTGGAAAACACGAATTCGGAATTCAGGAAATAATGCCCCGTTCAGGGAATAGGCGTCCTTTCAAAAACGCATCAATCAGATACACCTCAGATAATAGAGACAGGAGAAGTGTGCTCCGTTTTGATCAGTAGTACGGTTAGGTTGAGGAAGGAAGCAGTCGGTGACAATAGCATTGTATTTGGTGTCCACCCCGTTTCGCCGACACAAAATTTCCTTCCCCCCCTTTTTTCCCGTTCAAGCTTCCCTTTTGAGATATTTAGGGATTTCAAGTCGAAGAGGGTTGGGTCAACACCCCCTATATCCGATATTGGGGGTGTTGGTTGGGTTTCACATTGCAGGAAATAGTTCTGGGAACTAGCTTGAAGGGACAAGTGCACAAACACATGTTGAATTGGAATTTTTTGATTTTGCGTCGATTTCTTTGGTTTGCGTCTAATTTCTTGGGTTTTGCGTCGAACGTCATTGATTTTGAGATAAAATGAGCGCTATTTCCTTCATTAAATCTAAACGTGGCGGAAATTTAGTGCAGTACCAAAATTTCCTTTTCCGCATAGAAAGAAAAAGAGAAAATTTGAGCTACTGGAAGTGCTCATCAGATTCAAAATGTAAAGCTCGTATAGTTTTACACAAAGATATTTTTAAGAGTTCCTCCGGATTTCATACACACGAACCGGCTATTAAAGAAATCCAACAAAACACTTTTTCTTCAAAACTGAAAGAAAGAGCCGTCACAGAAATGACAGTTCCAGTTCCAAGAATATATAAGTAAGTATATATTTATACGTAAGCCAAAGCATATTTAGTCGATATTATGAACTAAGGAATATTCGACTTATAAATATGTTTTTAATTATTATTTAGGGAAGAAGTAGCTCGAACTGCTACATCAAACGAAATTGCTTCATGTTTGCAAAACTTCAAGGTTTCAGAGAAAATTATGTACAAAGCAAGATCTTCGGCGAGACCTCCATTGCCTATTACTAAAAAAGACATAAATTTATCGGAGTCTTGGAAAAAAACAAAGAATGGCGATGATTTTCTTCTCGTAGATGATGGTGATGTTGGTATGTGAAACAGAATGTTGGTATGTGAATATAGTTCTCTGAAAATTATTTGTTTAATAATTATTTTTCATGAAATTACTCTTAAATTTTTCAGTGAGAATTTATTTAACTTTTCCTATTTTTCAGATATTTGGAACAAGAGAAAATCTGCACAAGCTCTGCCATTCGGATAGAATTTTCTTAGACGGAACTTTTAAAGTTGTTCCGAAATTATTCCATCAATTATACACTATACATGGTATATATATGGGACAGGTCTTTCCATTCATTTTCGCCCTTTTGCCAAATAAATTGCAAGATACTTACCAAAGACTGTTGCTAAATATAAAGATCAAAGCTGAAAGTTATGACTTACAATTTAAGCCAAATTTTTGCTTAATTGATTTTGAATCAGCAGCAATAAACGCTTTGATGTTTGTTTTCCCAGATGCTATAATCAAAGGCTGTTTTTTCCATTATACACAGTGCATATGGAGAAAGGTAGGTATATGTGACTTATAAGGAGCCTACTAAATGATACATTGTATTTATTGAAATACTTTCATTTATAATGAGAATATGTTAAAGTCATGGCAATGCTAATGTTTTCGTATACCTTGTGATCATAGGTTCAACAATTTAGATTGGTTACACATTATAAAAATAATGAACAAGTGCGGAAATGGATACGGAGGATCGCTGTTCTGCCTCTAGTTCCTCAAAATGAAGTTTCTGAAGCATTCCTCTGGCTTCAAGAAGAGGCACCAGATGTGTCACAGACAACTGAAATGTACAGTTATTTGGCCGAAACTTGGTTAGATGAATGCATTGCAATATTTCCAATGTAAGTTCCTTCTCTTTACCAGGGCCCGATTTAGAAAATTCTTGACTATAGGCACAACTCGGGATGGGGGCCCCCTAACACTGATGTGAGCTTAAAATTTCCAAAATTGACACACACACACAAAATAATAATAATAATAATAATAATAATAATCTTGAATCATTGTGAAGTACCATTTTACCAAGAATCGGCTATTTGAAGCGTAGAAGCCTAGAACATTATCAAATAACAATAAGCAATACAACATATTAACTTTATCATTAAAACACCAATACAATGCAACCAGAAAAGCATATTAATCCCTTATATACACTATAACAGAGGTGGGAAACGCGCGGCCTCCGTGATCTTCTTGGGCGGCCTTCAAATTATTTTAGGAATTGTTGCTATGTCAGTTATTTATAATTTAATACTATTATTTTTCTATTGAATTTCTTTGTAATGTTAAAATTATTTAAAAATACTTCTACTTTATTATTTTTATTTGAAGTGGTATTTAAATATGTAGTTGTTTATTAAAATTTAAAAATCTGGATATATATATATATGTGTGTGCTTACATATATAAAAATACCAACAGTGAAATATAAAAAATTACAGTGGTATTTAATAATCTTATAATTTTATAAAAACAATTAATAATTAATGATTAATGTTATAACAAGTTGTTATACCCTTATGTGAATACAAAAATATTTTATATTGTAACTTTATATAATGCACCAAATTGTTAAAACTATACCTAGCTATAATAATTTCATAAAAGTCGCATTTATAGGTACAACAACTTATGCGGCCTCCTTTATTTCTACCTAATTTACATGTGGCCTGTAATGGTAAAAAGGTTCCCCACCTCTGCACTATAACATACATATGATGAACCAATCAATCAATCAAATTTGAAAAGATATAAAAATTGCTATTAAAAAAGGTAAAATAAAAAAAATGAATTGGGAATTTTTTTCTTTTTTTCCTTTAAAAATTAAAATTTTAGGGGGCTCTAACATTCGGGGGCCCCCTAGGCCCGGGCCTATCGGGCCTAATGGAAAATCAAGGCCTGTTCTTTACTAGATATTTTTAACTATCGGTTTAATAAATTGAAAATTTTTCTTTCGTTTTTTCCCCCTTCTTAGTTTTAATGAGTTTTATATATTTGTACTAAATGTTTTCCTTTAAGTATCTGTTAACTGTGAGACTTGTTTTCCATATTTAGGAACATCTGGAATCATTTCGATAATGAGCATGCGAGAACAAATAACAACGTCGAAGGATTCCACTCTAAACTTAACAAACGAGCTCACCACTGTAAGGACTTCGCCTAAAACCAAGACTGACAGCCTTTAATATTTACAAAATGCTTTATTGGCATTCTAGATTAAATATAGGCTCTATACAATAATTACAAAATAAACATTATCTAAGGATAATTCGCGGGTTCAGGATATCATGAGAGGAACGCGGCAGGCTCTCCGTCTCTGGCACACGTTCGACGACGAGGGTTGTTCACACCTGTAAAGCGAAGTCAACTGCCCCCTAATACATCAAGGTGTCGACTATATATCCGCTCATTCTTCGTGGGGGGTTCCTTTTAAGTTACCGCTTGCCGCGCTGTGCCTTCAAGCGTCTGACCAGCCGACACTAGCCTTTCATCTGGACTCCATTGTCAACTAGGGAATCGTTTCAACAGAGGTTCCTTTCTTGAAGTGTATCGAAGAGTCACTACGACACGGCTTTGTGTAACTAAAAGGAAGGTCACCTTTCGGCACTGATAAAACACCTTAGATGACAAAGACGGGTGTCCCTTGGAATTTACCCGTAGGGACCGTCAAGTCATTACAGTCTATAATTCTTCCCCTCCCTAGAGGTTTTTCTGCAGAAGTTTTCACCTGCAAAAAACAGAACAAAAGCATGGTCCTTCTCAGGACAATTTCAATTATAAAACTTTTCCCGAAGGCAAATGCACGCCCAATTGACATTACGAGTAGACCGTTAATTTTGATCAAACTCTGGCTTTACCTTCATGAAAGAAAATTTTTAACTGTACTTCAAAGTATCATTTTAAAAGCACATCAAAAGGAATTTATAATTAAAATTTACGCACTTTAAAATCTCTAATAAGAGAACATGCCGTAGCAAAGAAATTATAAAAATTACACAATAATATAACAAGTCATGGCAAAAATTTTAAATAAAATCGTATACTAATACATGTCATATCAAAAATCTTTAAATTCATAGAACACTAGTACATACACATGACACTACATAAAAACATTATAACTAGTAAATCACTCAACTGGGATCCCATAATTTACCTTAATTGTGATCACATGACACAAATAAATTCTCAAATTGATATTAAACACAGTTACAATGAAACAACTTTACACCACTAAAATTAAATACAAATCCAAAATGGATACCTATACTTCATACAGAACATATCCTCACGGTTACTAATACACATGAAAATTTTAAATTTCTTACTTATCTTTTAATACGTTTAACACTTATAGTCATAAAAACAATTTAATACTCGGCTTTCCGTAAATCCTGGATCAGGGAACTTAATTCGTTCACGATTACCTGTGATCCAATCTTTTCCATTTAAGTGGACAGTCATCAGTGACCTAAATTTAAATATTCATTTTATCCTACTATAGGATTCACAATCGATTTAGGGTCTAATTTTTCAGTACTGACTGACATAAAATTATAACATAATAGCTCATTGGCTCATTCCTTATCCAAAAAAAATTCACAAACCTCACATTCCTTGTAATCACTTGGATTCTTTGACAACACTTACATTTATCTGTTGTCGTAACAACTCTTCAGACAAAACTTATCGATTTCACAATAAATCATCCAATTGCGGTATTCAAACACCGTACGGAGTGCATTTTGACTCCAATTACTACCTTCTTAGGTATACACAAAAACATACACATTTGCATTTAAAAGTTAGCCAACACCTTTCTGAGGCATTCTACTGGCTTATGCAACAAACAAAACAGAACATAAAATGTTACAATTGAACATTAATTAAAACCTATCTGAGGCATTCCAACACGGCATACATAAAACCGTCATATGGCGTTTGCCACTACCAAACCGTTATATTATGATAACGTCAAAGGAATTTCACCTGAATTTTCCTTTAAAGCAAAACTCAACTTCTATGGTCGAGCCGTTCAAGTTTACAAACAATTACATGTTACAATTCATAAAAAAAACATTACTCAAACGAATACACATTAATTTCTGGTCACATTTTTACACTGAAACTACAATTAATCAACATACTTATAATATACATTTAAAATTTTACGATTAAACTTCGGCTTAGCCTGGTGTTCGGCGGGAATTAACATGGTTAAGACGTTTCATATTATTCTTAACATTAGGACATTTCCCCTTTTGACATTTGTCACAAGCCGACACGTAATCATTTATGTCTAAGTGACAATATGGCCAGTAAAAATACTGAGTTAATGATTCTTTCATCTTAGCAACGCCTAAATGAACATTAGTTTGTTCGTGGCAGAGTCTTTTTAATTTCTCTCGATACTTTCGAGGCACAATAAGCAGTTTTCTAGTGGTTCCATCGTTATTTTTTTTCTGGTAAAATAACATCTCGTTTACCACCACGTACTTATTTTCGTCGGGCGTCTTCTTTTTCGCCCTATCAAAAATTACTTTTAATTCTTCGTCCTCACTTTGTGCAACTCTAAATTCTTCGGGTGAAGTCTTTAATAAGTCGGGAGTAATTATTTGTTTCTCCTGGAGAGGCAAGATAGTCGCGCTCTCTTCCGAAGTGATTTCTTCTACCGCTTCTGATCCGGGGATCACTTGCTCTATTTTCGTTATTTCATCTCCCGTGTCTAGTCTTTCTCTATCAAATTTTAGTTTTTCGGCCCGAGTTTGCACAGTATTTTTCACCGGAACTTCTACATTCCTGTTGATCTTCTCAAGCAAGGCTGTCGTTTTATTTCCTAACAAATAGTGTTTCTGCTCGAATTCCGTATTGCTGACAGCTGCTCTAGTTATGGTGTGGCCCCATTCACATTTTAAATCGACCTCTGCTATAGGTAAGCAAACGGATGAATCTAACACAGGTGCACTGACATAAACGTGCTCTCCTGTGTACATATGGGGTTGTACCAAATTTTTAGAAATCAGATCAATGCTCGCTCCTGTGTCTCTCAGAATAGACGTAGATTTTCCATTAACGACTCCCTGACTGATATAAGGAGTCATCACGCCACTCGAGTCTCCTCCACTAGTTTCTGTTGCCGCGATAATTTCCGTCTCTTTAAGTTTAGGGCACTGTGGTCTCAGATGGTCATAAGAACCACACTCGTAACAACGGAGCTGTTTTCTTTTCTCAAAAATTCTTTCCTTGTTTTGTCCACTAGAAGCTTCTTTTTCCACATCTTTTTTTTCTTTCTTCTCTTCCTTAAATTTATGGTTATTGTTAAATGGCTTATTAATTTTATCTGTGGACTTTTGATTCTTTGAGAATTCTCTTGTTCGGAAACTGTCTTGTAAGCTTTCATACTTATCGATTTTTTCCGCTAATTCTAAAGGAGTATTAATCTGCATCCACTGGTCCAAAAAATGATCTTTTATATCGGCAGGTACCCGTCTCTTCATCTGTTCCGTTATGTGTAGGTCTCTCAGTTTCTTAAATGTAGTGATTTCTAAATCTGCTATCCATTCATCATAATAGCCACTAAGCTCATGGGAATAATTCCTCCATGACTTATCTGCGAGTTTAGGATGGCGATAAAACAGTTGTTTTAATTTTTCTGTATTCATCCTAAATCTCCGGAGAATCATTTCTTTGACGTAGTCATAATCTTTTGCCTGTTCTGGCGATTCTCTGGCCATCATGTTGGAAATTTCTGGGGTTAGTACCCCTAACAAATATGGCACCCAATCTTGTTTAGGGACTCCCGCCATCTCTGCTCTTCTCTCGAAATTTATTAGGTACAGGCCCATTTAGTCCTGTTTCTCGTCAAATTTCTGTATGGTTTTAAGGAGCTGAATGTTCTGAGTTGCGTCTGCATCTCTGTCCCTCCCATTTCGGGCTCTATTGTCTCCATTAATTCCTAATTCCAGTCTCCTTATTTCGAGAGTAAGTTGGTCTTGACGAATTTTGTCTTCTCTTTCTCTCTCTCTCTCTTCTCGTTTCGCTTCTTCTTGGCGAAGTCTCTCTTCACGCTCCTTTCTATCTTCAATAATACGCTCTAGTGCGAGTCTAGCGTCTTCTTCGACGTAATTTTCATTTTCTGTAACGATCTTCTTAATTTCGAAGACCCTAAGCGTATCGTCAGCTTGTCCTCCTAACTCTTCTAAAAGTTCTAAAAGATCCTCTTTCTTACCCTTATTTAAAAAGGACATTTTTCTAACTTTAGGGTTACTAATTTTATGATAAACAATAAAATTATCCCTCAGCTACTAGCTATACCTTCCGACGGTATGTGTCCTAACCGGAACTAACAAGTTCAAAACTGATCAATTTTAGACCGAACTATAATTTTAGCCCTTATGAACACCAAACTAGCACCGCACAATATAAACATTCACAATTTACTCAATACCTATCAAATCAAAATACCGAACTCTTATACAGAATACACATAAACAGAATTCTCAAATTAATCAACACTCTATATAGATTTCCCACACAGTAATACACAAATACTAAATTATCACTGTTAATATCAAAGCATAAGAACTTAAATATATCTGTTACTATTAAAAGAAAAAAATACTAAATACACACTGTTATTATCAAAAGCAAAAAAAAATTCACTTTCTTTAAAAATAGAGAAAAACATACAGTATTTGCAATTAACAAAACACAGAAATTGGCTAAACTTATTGCAATTCCTAACAAACAAAAAATTGGTTCTTTACTTGAACACTAACTGGTTACTCATTCATATATCATAAAAACACACAGAAATTGGTTTTACTTATCACAATTCCTAAAACAATAGTTCCTACTTAGAACTTCAAATGGTTAACTCATACACCATTAAAACACAGAAATTGATTTAAATCATCCAAATTTCTAATATAAAATATCAGTTCTAAAAGTATCAGTTCTTAATACGAACTCTAAATGGCTACTTATACATATACCATTTAAAAAAACACAGAAATTGATTTAATTCATCAAAATTTCTAAAATATCAGTTCTTAATACGAACTCTAAATGGCTACTTATAAATATACCATTTAAAAACACAATAAAATAATTTTTACTTATTGCATTTATACAAAACCATTATTTAGTTTTTAAATCAAAGCCAGAATCTGATAAAAAGAATCGGCCTACCTGTAATCCTTTCGCTCATCACTGATATCCTATCACTCTTCTGACACCATTTAATAACAGTCTGTAAGGACTTCGCCTAAAACCAAGACTGACAGCCTTTAATATTTACAAAATGCTTTATTGGCATTCTAGATTAAATATAGGCTCTATACAATAATTACAAAATAAACATTATCTAAGGATAATTCGCGGGTTCAGGATATCATGAGAGGAACGCGGCAGGCTCTCCGTCTCTGGCACACGTTCGACGACGAGGGTTGTTCACACCTGTAAAGCGAAGTCAACTGCCCCCTAATACATCAAGGTGTCGACTATATATCCGCTCATTCTTCGTGGGGGTTCCTTTTAAGTTACCGCTTGCCGCGCTGTGCCTTCAAGCGTCTGACCAGCCGACACTAGCCTTTCATCTGGACTCCATTGTCAACTAGGGAATCGTTTCAACAGAGGTTCCTTTCTTGAAGTGTATCGAAGAGTCACTACGACACGGCTTTGTGTAACTAAACGGAAGGTCACCTTTCGGCACTGATAAAACACCTTAGATGACAAAGACGGGTGTCCCTTGGAATTTACCCGTAGGGACCGTCAAGTCATTACACCACCCACATCAAAATATATACTGTTTCATTGAAGTTATAAGAACTTTACAGTTAGAAAACGAAGGAATCATGAGAATGTTGCTTTCTGGATCAGCTACAGCTCCGAAAATGAAAACAAAATACAGAAAGGTCAACGAGAAGCTTATTGCTTTAAAGAACAAATTTCGTTCGAAAAATATTACACTAATGTCATATGTTGATGCTGTAGGACATTTGCTTCATTTAGAGAAGTAAGTGCTTAAATGTTAAGCAAATATGTAATATTTTAATAAAAATATGTTTGATCAATAACCATTGATTTAATGTCTTTTAATCATTTACCGAAGGACTTTTGCTCCTTAATACTTCACTTTTTTTCATATACAAAAACCTTTCTTGTTTTAGGAAAATATATTTTAAAAAGACAAATGTATATGTATGACTATGTATTCTTATGAACCGTAAATCTATTAGAAAATATTCAGTAAAAAATCTGAAACAAAGTATTTTGTAACAGTTTCCCAAATGGATGGCGCTTCAACCAATTTTACAGTGCAGTCTTTGGCCTCTAAGATTTTTTTCTTGAAGTTAAGTAGATGGTGGACATTAGAAAGTAATATTTGAAATTTTTACCTCAGAGATATGAAATTTTGCACATATATTCATTGAAGTATAACTATAAAACACCTTATAAAATTTTATAATTGAAAAAACTGAAATTGTTATTATATTTTTTAAAATGCTCCTTGCGAGACACAATTTTTAACTTCCTTAATTGTGCATTTATATTGCTTATAAATACATTTTGAACAGAGTTATGAATTATTTTGTGCTTTCGTTGAATATTCAATTTTTAGAAAAATTTTTATGCTTGTATGCTGAATTTTAGTGAAACTTTTGTGCTTTTCGACACTTAAATTAAACTTTGATAATCTTAATGATGTCGAAACTTGAAATGGATACATAATTTTATTTTAATGTATAAGGAGTCTTTATTATAAATTTTATAAAATTTCGTCAAAAATTGTGACGCAAGGAGCATTTAACAGACTTGCAAATCTGGAAATGACTCATTTTGATAAAAAAGCCCTTTAAAATATATTTTTTTCACCTACCTTTAATATTTACTTTTCTAAAACCACCAAGTTTTCATTTTACTTTTCATTATATATTTTAGATGCATTTCATTCCAATATTTACATATTTTAAAAATATTAATACATCCCAAAAAAATTCCAATTTTTGTTCGATTTTTGGTAATTTGAATTCCCCCATCCCCTTAAGACATCTAGATTTTTTCTTTATGAGTATGTATAGCAGTGGCGTAGCTACATATTCGGCGCCATGGAGCAAGTTCAACCAGTGCGCCCACTTGTTTCTCGGAAGAGTTCTGGCGAAATTTGTTTTCTACATGATCCTCTTATTTCGATTTAAAATCTTACTTAATAACACTTAAATTGAAATTGAGGACATTTCAACAATAAGATATTCAATTTAATAAATATTACTATAATAATAAAACAAATTATTATTCTTTAAGTACGGAGTACCTACTAATATTTACTACATATTTTATAAACTGTATTGTCAAAATGCACTTATACATGTTTAGCTTCCACATTTAAAAAAAAAAAAACTTAAATTGTCGTTTTCTCACTTTTTCGTTTACAAATCGATCAATCAATTTCTCAAGATCAAGTTGAAAAGTTATTGTTTTTTCAATATATATAGTGGTCAAAGAGTTAAGACGGTGTTGTGACATGATGCTTCTAAAATGCTTTGATTAATTTTAGCTTTGAAAAACTTCTTTCTGCTGTCGTCGTCGTCACCGGTAAAGTGAAAATATCAGGCAAGCTGTAATTATGTCAAAGAAGCTACTTGAGTCTGCGGTGTGAAATAAAAGTAGTTCAGCAATTATGCGTATTAAAGTAATTTGTTTTAATTGAATATAAAAGCACATTTTAAATCGAAGCAATTGAGGTCCAAAATTAGGTGAAATATTGGAAAGATACGCCGATTGTAACAATTATGATCCTTCCAGAATACTTTTATCAAGTGACTCGGCGAGATATGCAAGTGATAAACATTTAAAAAGTGTACATAACTGTCGAACGGATTCAAATCTAATAGTAAATTGATTAATTATTAAATCCATTACTTTATAAAAAACCTCGACTTTTGAAACATCGTTCACTGTCTTCAATGAGTTCATCTACTTGTAATTCAGCAAAGAATTTTTTCACAAGACGCATCTTTTTGGGGGGAAACAAAGTTTAATATTCCATACAGCTGATAACTCAAAGATATCGTTTTTTAACAAACTCCCAATTATTCTATAAGTTCTGGAATTGGGTTAGGAGTGATGAAAGCATCTCAGCGGATTTCTCTATATTTTCATGGGTACCTTGCAGCATTTTCGAGACTGTATTAATAGGTTCGAGTATTTTACTTTGCACAATTATCAAAATAATTGAACGAAAATTTTTCTTTGTCAGACGAGTCTATTTCTATATCAATGTGTTGTGGAAGAATTTCACTTTCTGTTTGAATTGTTTCAGGTGCAGAAATATTCGTAATATCTGTATCTGTTTTGTCTGGAGAATTATTGCCTTCAGCTTACGATTTGTTTCCATTAAAATTCAACGAGTGCATTATTTGAATCGACCGTTTTAAAAAATGTTCATATTTTGGCAACTTTCATTAAAACTTCCTTTTCGGTTTCTTACATTTTTATTCTTCGTTTTCTAAACTGAGCCCCACTTAGTTTTTTTTTACATCTCTAACTACCTACAATACATATATAAATATATGGTATTTATTAACAGAATTTAATTAACAGAATATATATAAATATATCTGTTAATTGCTGATAATTTTTTATTTATTACTTTTAGAAATTTTAAAAACAATTTTATTTTCTTACGTTATAAAACTAAATATTATTCTGTAAGTTGCAACCTCAATTAACATAATAATTTATAAACAAACCATTTATTTTTAAAATTATACGTCGATGAATCCAAAAGCACACTGTATATAAGTAATTTAGTAAAATAGTCATAAATTTTACAAAGTCAATTAAACGGAACAATAAATTACAATCGTCAGTGCACTCAATAAGTTTTAAAAATTATATAACACATTCATTCCAGAATCAACTTCAAATCCTGACACCAGGGGTGGCGAACCTTTATGGATCAACGTGCCATTTTTTCTAAAGAAATGTTTAATGAGGCCATAGACATGCCGTCATATAATTTTGACTTAGTGATTATTGGGAAAATCATAAAACTAAACACTAACAACTCAAAACTCTTTATTTACTAACAAAAAAAATACAGTTATATGTGTAATTCAAATTAAAGTAACATTAGTGTGACTTCTGTTGTTGCAGATTAGATGACAAATAACTTATATTAGGGTAGTAAGATGCTGCTTTTAGCAGAATGCATGCTGAACTGGAATCATCTTCCAAACGGTTTCTAAGCGAGTTTTTAATGTTATTCATCTCTAAAAATAATGACTCGCAGGCATAAGTAGATGAAAATATTGCTAAAATAGCATGAGCCAGCTTCTTCAAACAGCTAAATGTATCTGGAATCGAATTCCATATTGCCAAAATTTTGTTACTGACATTTTTACTTATATTGCTTGTTAGTCTTTCTGTTTCAATCAATTCAAACATTTTCCTTGTTTCAATAAATTTTTGAATCCATATTCAACTAGACTGGAAATCAATTAGCTGCATTTCAAATTCTTCAATTTCCAACCAATCGAATTGGGACAAGTTCAGTTTATCAAATGAAATCACATCAGGGTACATAATAAACTTGAGCGCTTCCGAAAATTCTTTGAACTGAGAAAATCTCGCTGAAAATTCCTTGATAGAAGAATTAATCACGAACTCAATTCATCAATAACTTTTTCTTCGACTGCTTTCTCATGTACATCTAAATCTTTGATATTTTTTTCAAGTTTGGGAAATATTTGTAGTTTTTTGTAATAAAATCGTTCAAGAAAACATGCAGTTTAGCGTCAAAAGCGCGAATAAGATCCATCATGACGATAATTGTTTTATTTGTGCCTTGAAGCTTTATGTTCAATTCATTGAAATGTTGGCATATGTCTGTAAAAAACATCAATTTTGAAAGCCACATAACATACATTAATTTAAATGCAAACCGTTTTGATCGGTGGCGTGCCCAAAATATTGTGTTGCGTGCCATTGGTTCGCCACCCCTGCCTTACACTGTACAAAATTAACAAAGGGAATATGAAACTCTAAATACTACGCTTGCTTTAAAAAAATCCCGAATATTTGCCTCGATTCTGCGCCAATGTTAACTTGCGCTCGTGGGAACGAGCCACGGATGCATGTAACTTTTTTGCTATAAAACGCAACTTACGATACGCATAGTAAATGCCTATAGTAGTGATTTCAAACATTCTTAGCAATCATCATGCATTTTTATAGGTCTATAAAATGTTAAATTTATAATGAATATTTTCTGAAATCAAAGTTATGATTTCAGTCAAATGCATACTAATATATTTAAAAGCTTTGTTATATTTATCTAAAAAATATTTCATTTATTTTTTGTATATTTCATAGAAAATCTGACAAATCGAATTTTTTATACAAAAGTTTTCACAAATTTTTATTTCACCCTTTCTAATTTTGCACCCCCATGATTCGTGCGCCTGGAGCGAACTGCTCCAGGCGAGTAGTGTAGTTTGTAAATAAACATTTGTCAACGAGAAGGAGGAAGGCATTTTTGTGTGGACGAAACGGGGGTGGTGATTTTCCTCATTTTGGGGATTTTTACAACTAGAGGGGGAAGGAAATTTCGGTGTCGGCGAAACGGGGGGTGAACCTTGTATTTGGAAGAAGTATGGAGGATTGTGACCGATTGTCACGCACGAGAATCGTAAACAGCGGGAAAGTGTGCTATGGACTTTCGCAGAGGAGTCAATTAACAAAGTATCTGACTAGGGATGCCTGCGTTAAAAAGGGAAAACTTGAGACTGATACGCCTCGTGGGAATAGAGTCGAAGGTGAATTAGCCAAGAGGGCTACAGAAGGGGAACAGAAGGAAATGGTGGGAAGCCAGAATTCCGTCAAAGTCAAAATGAAAAGTGAGGAACTTAGGTTTGGAACGCATCGGGTTGATAAGATCATAGCCGTGAAATTGAGGCTTCAAAGAGAAATCAACCGCATGCTAGAAAGAGATAGAGGGCGGCATAAGAGGTTTATGCGAAGAGAGCTTATGCTGGCCCCGAGACTTCGAGTTTTTGGTAACAAATGGATTTTCGAAAAGGGCAGGAGTGCGAAAACTCAGGAGTTATGATCAGACATTTGGAAATGCGAAATGAGAGAACCGTTTCGGATTTTGTATAATGGAAAGATGATTGATGGATGGATCGCGTCTAGAAATCATAGGGTTGAATCAATGGGGACAGGTTTCGAGCTAGCGAAATCGTTAAAATCCGTGAAGTACGAGAGGAAATATTGCACGACAGAAAAAGAATGTGCAGGTATAATTTATGCCATAAAAATGTTAAAATACTACTTAGACGGGCAAAAATTTTCCATTGAGACCGTCCACAACCCATTGGTTTTTCTCAAGTCTAATGCCGGTAATAATCACAGGCTGATGAGATGGGCGTTGGCCTTGCAGCCGTTCGATTACAAGATCGTTCACAGAGCTGGCAAGGACATCGGGCATGCTGACTGTTTAAGTAGAATGCTGCCCGAAAATTAGCTAATAAGTACTTAAATGTAAATATTCTAGTGTTTAATTGTTGTATATTGTGTATCATTATTATTAAATTGTTGCCTCTAATGACTGTCGGTGAACCATGTCCAATCATTACTTTACAGTTTTGCCATTGAGACAAAACTCTTGTGAGTGGAGGGGTTGTGAAGAATCAATTGATTATCACAATCTTAAAGAACAAGACATTTCTTTTCATTCACATTCCAGGAAAAAAAGCAACAGTGAACCTGAGGGCGGACCCAAACAGCTGTTGACGCTATACCAATCAAACTCCAGAGAAATGAGGTCACTTTTAAAAGCGCCAGCTGTTGACGCTAGACCAATAAAACTCCAGAGAAATGAGGTCACTTTTCAAAGGCGCCAATTAGAGCCCTATTAAATTTAGAGCGATACCAGCGGCAAAAGTGCGTTGATACGACTTAAAAAATTCAGTTAGCTCTGAGTTCTCACGCTGAGACTTGCTACTCCGGCAATTTGCAGCCGTGACTGCGTTTCAAGTCCTCGGTGAGGCAAAGTGTTTACTTTGCCTCACCGAGGACAATTATTTGGACAATTGTTGAGTTTCTGTGAACTTCAATTCTCGCAGGTGACCGTGACGCATCCTGAGTTCCCGTGCACGATCTAAAGAACTTTAGTGCCTGAGTGCAGTTAGATATCTAATATAAACTGAGGTGAGGTAGCTGACTTGTATATCCGCACAGGATTAGAGAGCATCGCTCCTGTAATTTTCATAATTTTCATCGACTCGATCATCATGTAAATAAATCGGTCATTTTAAATATTATTAGATTGTATCGCTGATTTCTTTTCGCTACCATTCGGCGAATTCGTTACAGTGCCTCATTTCATTAACAATAGCATCTAAAACATTTCCTGAAAATTTTATCAAATTATATACATTATTATGTGAGATATCATAATAACCGTAGAGAATTGTGCTAAAAAACATAATTCTGAGAAACACTCATTTTTGATCTCTCTGTGGCCATCTGGAGTACCGCCGCATATATTGGAATTAACGATGTGTGCACCTATTATGCTTCTCAGGAATTTGGATACACCTTCACTGTGTAATGGGACAAAATTATGTATAAAGAGATTGATGAAGAACTTTATAGAAGCGACAAAAATAAGTAGTCAAGCCGCAGACAAAGATAACTGTCATATGTATCATGTGTGTGAAGAAAATTAAAATATTAGCATTAGGATTTTTGTGCAGAGTGATAGGCGTTTTAGCTAAATTTCAGATTAATATTCTACTTTCGGAGTCAATTTTAAAAAAAGAATAATTTTTTAAAGGTTTTTTGGTCTTTTATGGTAAAATAGCACTTAAAAATTTAAAAAAGGAACAAAAACTTACTTGTAAATAGCATACTTTTTTTATAAATTGGTCAATTTGAAGTAATTTTTATTGAAATTTAGCTAAAATGCCTATAACTCTGCACAAATCTCATTGCTACTATTTTAATTTCCTTCTCACACATGATACATATGACAGTTATATTCAAAATGACCTACAATCTAAGAGAAAATTTTAAAATGCAAAAATAATGCACGCAATTTTATGTTCCAATATGAAAATTTCCCCGATTCGTCATTCCTTTCCTTATAAAAACAGCCCCAAATATAAAACTATTTATTATACACCAATTATTGTTCACTTTTTGCTTATTTTGTATTTGCTAAGGAAATTGTGTTGTTATTGTTATTTTTGAAGGCCAGTGAAATATAATTATGTTTTATTTACTTTTCTATTTTGCATTTAGTTAATTTTCTAATTTTCCAGAAATTAATTGTTAAAACAGAATCTATTACTTTAAATATTATTTGAATGGGGGGGGGGGGGGGGTACAGTTTATTCTTTCATCATTTTTTATTCTCATTCTCAAGTAGGAATTAAGGTGACTGTCTACGTTCGGAGTCAATTTTTTTAAAAATAACTTTTTAAAAGTTTTTTTTCGTCTTTTATGGCAAAATAGCACTTAAAAATTAAAAAAAGGAACAAAAACTTACCTGTAAATAACATACATTTTTTAGAAATTGGTTAATTTGAAGTAATTTTTAATAAAATTTATCTAAAATGCCTATCACTCTGCGCAAAATCCTAATGCTACTATTTAAATTTCCTTCTCATTCCTTTTCAGATTTTAGTGGTTTATTATAAATGTATATGTTTTATGTTTTACTTTTCAGGTTTTTTTGCTCCAATGGTGAAAGGCTAAACTAGCTGAATTCTGAGGAGTTTATTATAAATATATATTTTTTTGTATTGGGTTTTCTTTTTATTCATGCGTATAACATTTCATATACTTTTTTTCTATGTTATTTATACTCTGTTTAGTTTTTAAATTGACTCTGGTTAACAATTATTCCCAAATTTGACATTTTTACTTTACAGCTTTTAGTGGTACAATGAAGAATGGCTGCATCTACCTAAATCCTGAGATGTCTATATTGACTATAGTGCTCTGAGATGACACATTTTTTTTTCACTATGTAATTCATGCTGTGTTTAGTTTTTAAATTGATTTTAGTTAACATACATTCTTAAAATCCCGGGCAATGCCGGCTCACCGGGGGGGGGGGGCAGAATTTTTCTTCTGCTTGCGACTGTTTTCAGGACGTGGGATACTTATCCACAAAATTTAAATAGCTTTACTCGTTGTTTTTTAGTATTTCCATTCTTTGACAATGATTGCTGAAGGGAGCGGGTCCCTAACCCTACCGGCTAGACGGGCGAAGCTCGGCTATATATATATATATATATATATATATATATATATATATATATATATATATATATATATATATATATATATATATAACAGTTCCGTAACTGACTGACTGACATACAACGCAAAGACCAAACCGCTGACCTAAAGGGCTGAAATTTTGCATGGCGATTCTTCTTATAGTAAAGGGGTGCACTAAGAAAGATTTTTGAAAATTTCTTCCTAGATTTTTTTAAAATTAAATTTTTAAACTGTTTTGTAACTTTTTTTAAGTTTGCCTTTAAAATAAAAATTTGAGGGATATAAAATTTATATCACGAGAAGGATCATAAAAATTCCTTTAAAATGAAATTTTTTTTCGAATCTTTACCTCCATTTTCTGATTTTTAGTGAATTTTTAAGGATTAATTTTTAGAATTTAATTTATTAAATGCTGATCACGTGGTTTCTTTTCTTTTTGTGATACTTTAAATTAATTTTGCGTCACGTGCATAACAACGGAATAGACAAAGAATATTTTTTCTTGCTAATGCGGCAGACGATTGGACATTATCCAAAAAAATATTAAAATACAGTTCCTCAAACTGTACTATATTAACTGTTCTATATTCTTTAGTATGTTCTATTAGATTTAATTTGAATATTTTCTTATTTAAAATTTGAATATTTTCTTATTTTCTACATTATTTTCTATATAAAAATATCCGTTGCGATTTCTTTATAAATATACATATATATATATTATTTTACATCAATTGCATACATTGATCGTTGTATTTATTATAATATATATATATATATATATAAGTGGAATCTCGATCTATTGTTTTTCAAAAGACCAACTGAACTGAACGATAAATGCGAGAAAACGATAGACGCGGGAACGCAACAAAGTAATTTGAACGTCGGCACTAGGTGAAATAAACGACACATACGGGAAAACGATGATTCGGGGGACGTTCGATCGAGATTCCACTGTATATATAACTATATTTATATATATAATCCCCGCGTCTGTGCTCTAAATTTTCAAAAATACTTAACGCTTCATCAGCGTAAGATCAGCGCAATTGTATCAGCGCAAGATTTATCGGTATGCGTTTGCGTTGATCTTGAATCCAAATTTATCAATAATTTCTTTGTTGTTTCCATTAAAACACTGTTAAAATTATCTATTAAAATTATTCTATTAAAATTATCGTCGTATGAAAGTTGAAAATTACGACCGCTATCTACGAATCCGCGTAACTCAAGGACTTACTGTATTAGACTGACTTGTCTGGCGTTTCCTTTAAAATATCGCAACAATAACCTATTCACCCCATCTACCTGCCCCTCCCCAACCACCCCAAAACAAGTATTTAAAACACTTTCACATGAAGTTCAGAATTTTTTTCAGATAGGGACGAAAATAAATTAGTTTACAAAAAATAATATTCACAATTTATGAAAGGAAGGCAAACAGACTTACCGTCAGAAATGTACCGATCATAAGTCCTTTGACAGATGTTAGTCTGTTGTATTCGATGAAAAACACTCTCAAGTTCAAATTATGACGAATTATAGCAGAATGGAGTACAGTAAGTTGGTTGTGCGATAAATCGATCATGTACAAATCCTTGTTGTCCCGAAAAGCCCCTTTATATATATGTCTTATCTTATTCCTGCTCAGGTTCAGTCTTTGCAAGTAAGTCAAATTGCTAAAATCTTTGTCGATTCTAGATAGTTTTCCTCTCTCGAGATTCAAAGTCCGCAAGTTCTGTAAGTCTTGAATAGCAGCGGGAACCTTTCGGAATTTCGCATTTTGCAAATGCAGTATTCTTAGGTATCTAACCCTTCCTAGTGATTCGGGACGGACATGTCTGAAAGGGCACTGCATCTTTATTTCATATATGCTGGTATCGGGAAAAAAACTTCCCTCCAATATTTTTTCTTTGCATTTTTGGACTTCAACAGTTCCGAACGAGATGTTTTTGTATTTATGGAACATGCGAGGTAGCATTATGCCGACAGATTTTACATAAAAACATTTCACTGACAATTTCCCACTTATTTCATAACAACTACACCCTTTGAATTCCCTACACACGTTGCTTGACTTGCACTGTAACAACAAAATGTTTGAATACAAAATCGCAATTTTAAGAAATATTTGACGCATTATAAATCTCTGAAATAGCATTAACGACTAAAAATATACGGAAGAATATCAGAGATGTTTGATTTTACAAATTATAAGAACAGTGACGCTTGTTTTCGATTATAACAGCTATGACTGGGTTACAAACTTTGTAAAAATTATATGTGATAGAACGTGTAGGAAACTATTAACTCAAATGTCGGTTAGAAAAGCTTTCTTTGCCTTTTTGTCTTCTTTACACATTTTTTTTCAATAGTATGATTAGAAATAAAGTGAAAAATAGTCTTTGAAATGAAATATACAGAATTACACAAAATAAAAAGAAGCGATGAAAAACAAGTTTCCTTAACCATTTCACGTTACAACTTGTACTTCTTGTGTGAAATAATACTATTTCTTTTCTCAAAAGTGATCCTCAAACAGTATCAAGACAACACTTGACCTGAAAAGTTAAAACACTAAAAAAAATCATCACAAGATTTCATTGGAACAAAAACTTAACTATCACACCAGAATCTTCTAAGCAAAATGAGACATGACAGAAAACGTTGCAGAAATAACGCTTTTTCACTCCCTGTAACAACTTCCGAGATGTCTTTCTTACTTTAGTAATTACGATTTAGTATTAATACAGGAGATAAAAAATCATCTTACAAAGGTATTTAAAAAATTGTGATATTCGTTTTGTCACATTAATAATATGATATAAACTTATCTAATCGCGCATTTCTCAGTATCATATTTTTTACGAAACGGTTAAAAATCGTAGTAAATGTTAACTATCAAACTTTTGATTAAACTATACAGTCAAATACCTCACGTTGATGCTTAAATTATGCTTGGAAAACATCCAAAATATTTCAATAGAATAAGTTGAACAGAAGGGCAAAATTGTCTATGGCAAAATCTTAGGACAAAATCGAACCTCATCTACGACGTAATCAGTCCATAAACAGAACTTTCCCGGGAGCTTGATATCCATAACCTTTTTTAAGATGCTGAAAGCTTCCGAAAATATTCCAAATTTTGATATTCACGAAATAAAGGAATGCATTAATAGACGCAATACCAATTTCCAAGTGCTCCTATCCAATGGTAATGAAAACAGATAATGTAGTCCGATAACTAAAACGTTTTGTTTATTATCTTTTATATTACTAACGGACTCCCTCTATTCGTAACGTATTAGATTAGAGTGATTATGAACATTTTTAAGAATTGTTGAAAATTCTTATTAATATTAGAATAAATGCACAACAAATACTACACAACACAATTCAAAACGCGTGACGAAATTTATTTATGAAAGCTTTTGAAATGAAATAGTATTATATATTAATAATTTATCATGCAGGAAATTTTGGATATTATCTCTATCATTTCTCTTTTCAGATAATTTTTCAATTTATATTAAAAACAATTACCTACAGTTAAAATACGCATATTTCTTCCTAACGTGTAAAAATGAATTATAAATATAAATCGTAGTTCAAAATTATAATATTTATTTTAATCTGAAAAGGTAATAGTGAGCTTAATAACGGTAATCATATACAATTTCAATTCTACATGGTGTATTTTCTTGCTCTATATTTTTCCCTGCGTCTGTTGAAAACGCGTTGTCTACCATTTCAACGCAAATATCTGAGGAATCTTTTTTCTTTACAGGTTTTTTCTTAATAGGTCTTCTTCACAATCAAAAATTTCATCACCATTGACTTTCAGAGTAATCTTTGTGTTATTTATTTATTTCTACAGCTCAGGGTCTTTCGTAAGTTTTACCACCTTTACAGGCAAGTCTATGGACAAAATAAAAATTAAAACTAAATCTTATGACTAAATGCTGTTTTAGTGTCCTCTTTTTATGAATCTAAATTGTCAAGCGAAACGTTGAAATAGTCAGATTCGTGTAATCTAAAATATTTTGCTCTTAACTAACTGCGCGAGAATTAGTACAATAGTCTCAGACAACTGATGCAGTAAATGTGTTCAAAGTGGGATGAAGAAATGCTCAAACTTGTTTTGACACACATGAACATGCATACAGTCGTGTTGCCTGTCCTGACTTTATTTATTTGGGCGTAATTCGTAATTAATTGGGTTAGTACATATTATTTTATAATAAAAGGTATTTGGGTGCGTTGTGTTAATATTATTTTTTTTTTAATCCAACCCAAAGCTCTGGACATCAATTGGCAAGCGAACAGATCAAAAGTTATGGTTAATTAAAAACAGTTTGTTTTTAATTAACCATAATTAAAAACAAACTCATTAAATTTAAAAATAAATCAATTTATTTACAAAAAATTATTATTTACAAGTTATACTTAAAAACATTTATTACAACAAGCCTTCTTTGCAAATATGAAATATCCAATTATAAGCTTTAGTTTATCACCTATTTTCTTCTCTACTCTTCGAGGATTAGGGAGCGTAATGACTTAAAACCAACAATTACAAATTGACTCTATCCGAAGTAAACTATACTATTTTTCTACCTCTCTAAATACACCAAAACCGACTCTAAAACGTGGGAACTGAACAAATCAAATAATGATAAACACTCAGTTTTGCTGACCTTTGATGACTGCTAACAGGGTTTTGCTGACATTCGATTTCTGCGCTGGGGTCCGTAGGTCGAATCCTTCCTTGGCATGGGGCGGTCACGTCTCGTTTTCAGATGGGAAATACTTCTCGACGTCTGGCGGGATATCTAATCAGTCTCCACTCTATGATTCAATCAACTCCTTCTCCTAAATTTAGATGCGGTCTCCACTCGACGAACTGTCGATAGCGTCTCTACGTAACTCAGGTGCGGTCTCCACTCTACGAACTACCGATAGCGTCTGTACGTAACTTTAGGTGTGCGGGAAGCCAACAGCTTCACCCGGCAAAAACTCAAATTCAAATTCTACGAAAACACAGGGGTGCGGGGAACCTACAGCTTCCCCGGAGAAATCTCAATCTCCTCTTTCTTAGCTCTGCTCAACAAATATATATTCCTTCATCCCCTTTCTCTAAATTTGATCCCGCCTTCTCATAAAAACCTCCAGCCATTCCAGACATCGAAATATTCTTATTTCCTAGCCATCACTCTTACTTTCTGATTGGATGCCCCTCTCAAACAGTACACACCCACATCAGATCAACTGCCAGACCTCCCACGTAACATGAGGTCGACCCCGCGCCCTGTCCTGCCACAAACTGTTCTTCAATGGGGTATTATGTTATAATGTCAGTCGTGGCTCCAACCCCGCTTATATTGTCTGGCATCAGAAACCACAAACAAACCGCTGTCGTAAACCTCCTCTCCTGCCTAAGTCAAAAGGGGACCGTTCTACTCTTTAATTACAAAGTCCTTCTATGTCGGCGTTCTCATCCTTAACCATAAATCTAATGGTGCAGTCTTTGATGTATTTCTTCTCAATATTTTAATATAATTTCCATCCAATTCGAAGGCGCATCATTACATACGCTCCCTTCTCTGAAAACTCAAACCACACTTTACAAACTCAAAATCCACAACAAACTACTCTACAACTCTACTCCCTTGAAGTCTCTAACAACTATTCCACATCACAAAGCAACCTCTCAAAATCAAATCTCTAAAAGAAACTTCATATACTCTTCCCTCTCCGAAAAGTTTACAAAATTCTCTAAACAAACACACACACACACACACACACACACATATATATATATATATATATATATATATATATATGTATACACTTCTTAACATCAAAAGTAAAACATCTATACAGTATTTCTTACCGTTAAGTATCTGACTTTACTTGTCACATCATAATTTTGCACATCATATTTTATAATAACACCAAATTACCCAAAAACACTCTCTTCTATATACATTCATCTGCTTCTTTCATTTAACCTCAACTTCTACATCAGTTTGGAAAAGAGCAAAAACATTCTACATAAAATTTTCTGAAATGAAAAGTTGAAAAGTCTCTGAAACCAAAAAAATTTCACACTGTAAACACCGAGTTTTGCTTTACTGAGATGAACGTCCTTTAATTGTTCCGTCAACTTGTATCATGAGAAAGTCCATTTACTTTCCGTAATGTCGACATAAAATAATTAGCATTCACAATCATATTTTGAAAAGTCCCAAACATTCCCAAAACATTATATCAAAGCGTCAATCAGTCCCAAAACATTATATCAAAGCATATTTTTTTTCTTTACTAACTTTATCATTTTGCAAGCACTAAAACTCTATTCTAACACTGTTCCTCACTAGTCACACAATTTACTCAAAAACTTAATAATTAATTTATCTTTTTTCTATTTGCCACATGAACAAGAAAACATTATGAACATTACAACTTTTACACTTTCAAAACATTTTTCACAAAAAAACTTTATATTTTCAACACACTTTTTACTAACAAAATTTTCTATCTATTTATTTATTGACTATTCACACTGTACCTTTCTATCTACCTAGTCATATTCATTTTTTTAAATCTATCATTGCCATATCATGCTATCAATTCGTCAAAATTTTTATTAATTTAACTCGTAATACCAATATATACATCCTATGTTTGACACCTGTACCTATTTCGTTAAAATTCCCTTTCACCAAAACTTCCTGTAAATTTGCTGCACTTCCACACCCTAACGTTTGTCGTACTTCAAAGAACTAATGAAATGGCTCAAGATGTTGAAGCCTCGTTATGTGAGTATTTAAAAACATCCCATACAGCTTGATGAGTCAACTTTTCCAGGATATTAGGCTTACTTTTAGCATACGTTTAATTCATAAAGGAAAGAAAAAATTGTCAAGGATTATTATTCACTAAAAATTTGCAAACTGATAGTAAAGGAAAATCAATATTTCATGCATTTGAAGAGTTTTTCAAAGAAAAAGAAATCCCCCTCAGAAATATCAGTTACTACGGATGGTGCTCCATTGATGATAGGATACTACAGAGGGTCCTCTTGCATATTTAAAAAAAGTGGTTCCGAATGTATTCTTTGAACTCTGTGCCATTCATCCTCAGCATTTGGTTGTCAAAAATCTGAGTGAACACTCCCATACGAATTTACAGCATTTCTTTAAAGTAATCAATAAAATCAGAAGCAATTGATTAGATGACATATTATATGGACAACTGTATTAAAAACGATGTAATATTCAATCGCTTGCTGCTTCATACAGAAGTTCATTGGCTATCAAAAGGTGCTTGTTTAGATTGGTTTTATAAACTCTTTGACTCAGTGCTCAAGTTCTTAGATGAGAGAGATGATGCTTTACCAGCCAACTTAGCAGATTCCAAACATGACATAATATTAAGAAGCTTAGAGTTCCTGTTAAAAGTTAACATCATATCTATTGCTTGACTCTGTGCCGCACGAAATTTCCAGCAAGAAATCCAACCCAGTAGGCTCCGTTAAAAATTTTCCAAAATAAAATAATAGTCTAATACGTTGTAGATATGACAAAAGTTTACTTTGTTGTATGGTACCGATGACTGTTCTTTGCAAATTTATTTCCTTACATTTGAAAAATCATGTTTGAAAGACTTTATTTCAAAATTTTATGACTACTTATACAACGGTTTCGTTTTGTATAGGATTCGAAAAATTATTATGAGCTTTGGAATAAATATAAAAATTTTTCGACTATGATGAATCTAATTATGAACCTGAGAAGATGAGAATTTAGGTGTGAGTCGTTCACTGTTTGCCTTCATATTAGCTTTTTATTCTTTCTTGGAGTGTATCATACAATGAACCTAATCCCATAGCCCAAATGATAATATCTTGGGCTATTTTTAAAAGACATGTTATTATCATTGTCACATGAGGAGTATTAATTCACTAATGATGATGACACTAAAGATGCCATATTCGTATATACACTCGTGCACATTTTAATAGGGATATATTCGACTCACATTTATTATGGTAAAAGAGCGTTAACAGTTAGCACATAAAAATATATGAATCATTTTTAATAATGTAAGCAAGTTCAAGAGTCTCATAACAAGTTTGGGTATTTTTTCATTCCATTTAGAACAAACACATTTACTGTATCAGTTCTCTGAGATTATCGTACTCACTTCCAAGCAATTAGTTCAGCGCAAAATATTATCAAGTGCATGAATCCGAATATTTCAGCGTTTCGTCTGAAATTTTAGATTCATAAAAAGCGGACACAAAGTAACACTATTTAGACATAAGTTTAATTTTTAATTTTTGGAATTTTTATTTTGGCCAAAGACTTGCCTGTAAAGGTGGTAAGACATAAGAAAAACCTGAGCTGTAGAAATAAGTAAATAACACAAACAAAGATTGCTCTGAAAGTCAATGGTGGTGAAATTTTGGATTGTGAGGAAAACCTTTTAAGCAGTGTAAAGGAAAACGATTCCTCAGACATTTGCGTTGCGATGATAGACAACGCGTTTTCAACAGACGCAGGGAAAAATGTAGAGCAAGAAAATACACCATGTAGATTTGAATTTGTACATGATTACCGTTATTAAGCTGAATACCTTTTCAAATTAAAATAAATATAATAATTTTGAGTTACGAATTATATTTATAATTCATTTTTACTCTTTAGGTAAAAATAGGTGTACCTTAACTGTCGGTAGCTCATATATTTATTTTTTTTTTTTTTTATAGCGGAGGCACTTGTGTAGACTTTCGCCTATAATATGCTGGCCATTTTACTATGGTGGCACCATATAGGCGGACCAGCATTAGCCCCTATGAAGTGTGACACAAACGGAGCTATTTTAGTGGCGCAACGCCGGGATTCTATCCGAGCACTCTCAGAACCGCAAGCCAGCTCGCTGTACCACAGGGCCACCACAAGCCTATATATTTAATATAAAATTAGAAAATTGACTAGAACTTGAAGTGTCAGAGATGATCAACAAAATTTTCAGCATAATAAATTATAAACGTTTATACTTTCCCATTTCACAAGCATGCATATATTAAAAAAGTAATTAGCAATTCTTTTCTCCGCCTTTTGAATAATGTGGTGTACTATTTATTATGGGTTAGTTCTAAAATTAAGCAGAAATTTTAAACATTTTTTTAAAATTGTTCATAATGTCTCTAATCTAATACGTTACGAATAAAGGGAAACCGTTAATAACTTAAAAGAGGATAAACAAGACAGATTTATTTATCGGACTACGTTATCTGTTTTCATTTTTATTGGATATGAGCATAATGAAAATAGTGTCGAGTCTATTAATACATCCCTTTATTTCGTGAATATCAAAACTTGTAAGAATTAGAGAGATTTCAGCTTTTCAAAGAAGGCCGGGAATATAAGTGCCCGGGAATGTTTTGTTCGTCGACTGATCGGGTTGCAGATGAGGTTTGATTTTGTTCCATGTCTTTATCAAATTTAATTTTGCCATTCTGCTCAGCTTATTCTGTGGAGATGCTTTGCTTGACATCATAAACTTTGTTATTTTATGCATAAAAGTGAGGTAATGAACTGCATAATCAAAACTTTAATAGCTAATATTTAGTAGGATTTTTAGCAATTTCAAAAACTGCATTAAATTGCAGATAAGTTTAATAGCATACGATTAACAGTATGGCGAAACAATTCGCTTAGATTTTTAATACACTTGAAAGGTGATATTTGTTCTCTCCTGTAATAATACTAAATTGTAATTACTGGAGAAAGAAAGACATTTCGAAAGTTGTTACATGGTATTGAAAACGCGTTATTTCTACAACATTATCTGTTGTGCCTCATTTTGTTTAGAATATTCTGGTGTAAAAGTTAAGTTTTTGTTCCAGTGAAATCTTGTTGATGATTTTTTAACGTGTTTTAAAACTTTTCAGGTCAAGTGTTGTGGTGCTACTGTTTGAAAATCTAGAAAGGAAATTGTATTATTTCACAAACAAGATGCAAGTTGTAAAGTTAAAGAGTTAAGGAAATTGCTGTTTTTCTTTAAACTCATCGCTTTTTTGTATTTTGCGTAATTCAATATATTTCATATCAATAACTGTATTTCATTTTATCTCTACTATTGGTAAAAGGGCTAAAGAAGAAAAAAACAGAACGAAAGCTTTTCTGAAGGACACTTCAGTTAATTTCTTGCACGTTCTATCAGATATAATTTTTACAAAGTTTGTCACTCAGTCATAGCTGTTATGACCGAAAACAAGCGTCACTGTTATTATTATTTGTAAAATCAAACATCTCCGATATTCTTCCGTACGTTTTGAGTCATTTATATTATTTCAGAGATTTAGCCTTCAAACTACTTATAATGCGTCAAATACTTCTTAAAATTATGATTTTTTATTCAAATATTTTACTGCTACACTGCAAGTATAACAACGTATGTAAGCAATTCAAAGGATGTAGATGTTATCCAAAAAGTGAAAAATTGTCAGTTAGATGTGTTCATGTAAAGTCTCTCGACATAATACTTCCTCGCATATTCCGTAAATACAGCAACATGCAATTTAGAACTGTTCATGTCAGAATATGCAGAGAAAAAGTTTTGAAGGAAAGCATTTTTCGCAATACCAGCATCCAAGAAATAAAGACGTGGTGCCCTTTCAGGCGTCTCCGTTCCAAATCACTGAGAGGGGTTAGATCCCTAAGAATGCTGCAAATGCGATGGACGAATTTCCAAGTGGTCCCTAAGGCTATTCGAGTCTTGCAAAATTTGCGGGTTTTGGATATGGTGGGAGGAAAACTCTCTAGAATCGAACATGATTTTAGCAATATGACTTCCTTGAAAAGATTGAACCTGGGAAATAATAAGATAAAACATGTATATAAAGGGGCTTTTCGTCACAATAAGGATTTGTATATAATCGATTTATCGCACAACCAACTCACTTCACTGGATTCTGCTATAATTCATCATAATTTGAACTTAAGAGAGTTTTTTGTCACATACAACAGGCTAACATCTGCTGAAGGATTTATGATCGATACATTCCTGACGGTAAGTCTGTTTTTATTCCTTTTTGTAAAGTGCAAACATTATTTTTGATAAACTAATTTATTTTCGTCCCTATCTAAAAAAAAAAAAAAATCCTAAACTTCATTTGAATATGCGTTATTTACTTTTCACATTTTTTTTCTTTCGAGGGGAGGGATGGGTAGAGCGGTTGAAAAGGTTGAGAACCGCTGATTTAGAGTTTCCAGGAGAGTGAAAGATATTCATCGCCTTATTCTATCAGACAGAGCTTTAACCTTTTGCTTACGGAGCCCATTTTTCCTATTCCCTCTTCACAACGGGAAATTTCATACCCCCTTTTTAAGAATGGCCCTTTAGGGGGTTATATATATATGTGTGTGTGTGTGTGTAGTTAATCGAGGATACACGCCATGGACGGAGCAGCAAGGATGCCGCGAGATGGCGCTGCGACTCTCCTGGCCAAAATACTTAATATACTTAATATACTATAATATACTTAATATACTTAAATGCTTAATATACTTTAAGTATTATTATTTCGTAATTGTTCTTCGAACGGCGAACTGCCCCACATGTAGGGGCTCGTCAACGGATTACCCGATACCAGAAAAGTCGTCGCTGTAAAATTACGAGATGTCCAACTCCTCAACTAACGTCCAGATTTTCACCATTTTTGGAATAAAGCAAGAACAGTGAATACCGCCGTGTGTTTTCAAGCTGATTTGCTCTTTCGTCGCCTTCAAGTGGGGATGTTTGCCTTCAAGCTGCCTTCAAGTGGGAGCTGCGAATCGCCGGAATACCTCGATTGTGTTCACAACCACTGTCCTCACCGCCATACCAGGTAGGATCTATCCAATTTATTTCAAGTAGAATATTTTCTTTCACTGTGTGATCGAATTGTTACTTCCGAAAATGTTTAAGAATACCTAAAACGAAGATTTACTGCGAGTTATTTCCGAAATTGGCGAAACACCGCCTGAAAATGCTACGGTTTTACAGTTAAGACAAGTCATCGAAAACAGCCAGATTTTTAAAGGAGAAAGTGAATATGTAAGGAATTTGTGGCATCGGCTGTTCAGCCAATCACAGCAGCCCACGCACGCACGCGCAGTTGAGGTAATGCCATGACCCGAACTTCGAACTACAGTCTAGTAAGACACTGGACTAGTACACTCATTGTACAACTCTCGTACTTGACGCACGTGTAGTTCCGAGCGAACATTCTGTTAAATCAATATGACGCTACGATACCTGTAGCCGATTTTTAATATCAACGGCATTACGATTTTGTTATGATTAAAGTTTTTTGTTAATTATAACTTTGTGTAACCTATCCAACGACATCTACACTTCACCATAATGGTGACCTGTGTGAAGAACTTCATTTGTTCCGTCCCACGTGCGAACAGGAATCTATTTACATCGTCGCAGCGGCCAGCGAGTATTCTAATTTGGATGTGCAGAAGCAACGTATGCAGATGTCTTGTGCATTATAAAGGTTTTTTTTCGATGAAATATTTTTTCCACGCCGAATTTCTAAAAATTCTGGACCACGTGTTCTTTTGCTTTCCAACGACGAGTGATTTTCTCCGGAGCACGTGACAACGACGAAACCGATGATTGTGTGTGCGGTGCTAACTAGCTCGAAATCTCGCTTGTGGTGCTATATTGCACGAAGATTGTGTGTGGTGCTAAATAGCACGAAGTTTCGCTAGTGGTGCTACATAGTACGAAGTCTCCCTTGTGGTGCTTCGTGGTACGAAGAAATTGTTAATTTTCGCTTTCGTTTTATTGTGTTGTACGTTTCATAGATTCTCGGTAACTATTTGGATATACACTATGTTCACGTCTTCTCATCGCTCCTCATTGTAAGCTCTTTCCATTTATTACGATCACCAAAGAATGTTGTTCTGCCAAAAAACTTTCAAACTCGCGACGAACTGAAAATTTGACTTTTTAATGACAATTTTTTTAAACATGCCGTTTACTTCTAAATATTAGCCGCGTCACCATTACTGTTGCAAAGTGTCTTTTTTTCATAATTATTTAAATACTGTATATCATTTATGTATTTTCCTGATAATTCATTTTAGTATCATATTTTATTCATTTTTTAAAGTATTGTGAATTGCCATTTTCAGCTATATTTTCATTTTTATATTATTTTGCTCATATTAAGTACTGTGTATAGCCATTTTGAATTCTATTTTCATTTTATTTTGAATATACTATCTTGTATTGTTCACATCTGGCATGGCACTACCTGAAAATATGGCTGACCCCCCCGAAATGGCACGCGTAGCGGTTAAACCTGTCCCATTTTGGCAGAAAGACCCTGAAACCTGGTTTCTTCAACTTGAAGCTCAAGTTAGGCTAGGCGCGGTCACTAACGATGAAAACAAATTCTATACAGCTATTTCGGCAATTGAAACGAGTATCCTGCAATAGTTCCGGGATCTTATCCGACATCCCCCGGCTGAAAACAAATACGACACATTCAAGCAGAGACTGATTTCACATTTTGCCGAATCTGAAACCCCTCGTCTTAACCATTTGTTGCAAGACACTCAGATAGGTGATTTTCGACCATCACAGTTACTTGCTAAGATGCAGGACTTAGCAGATTCCAACTTCGGCGACACGGCCCTAAAAACTCCTTGGCTTAGTCGATTGCCCAGCCAAACGCAAGCGATTCTGGCCGTCAACTCGGAGCCACTACCTAATTTGGCCAAGATGGCCGATAAAATTCATGAGCTGTCCTTACCTACTTTCCAAGTGCAGGCTATAAAACAAGAATCGAATGTTAACTTAGCTCTACAGCAACAGATTGACGCCTTAACTCAACAGATTGCCCGTTTGTCTACAGAAAAATCACATCAACACAAGCGTTCTTATGGCAGATACTGGCGTTCTCGCTCTCGTAGCATTTCGCGCCAAAGGCAGCAAAACAAGTCTCAAATCTGTTTCTACCACTCGAAATTTGGTGACGAAGCCCTTAAATGTAGACAGCCATGCAACTACAAATCTCAGGGAACCTAGCTGCGCGGTCCCAGGTGGCCACTATGGCCGACCGCAGCAATTTTCGTATTTATGTGGCCGACAATAAGAACAATATGAGATTCCTCATTGATACGGGCGCCGATGCTTCCGTCATTCCCCGTCCTAAAAATCTTAAGTCTGAAAAAGGAAAACTCACCTTATACGCAGCCAACAACTCTTCGATAGCGACGTATGGCTAGGGTTTTTGACCCGGGTTTCCCCGAACCCGAAAACCCGTGTTTTTCAAAGATTTTACGAACCCGAAACCCGGGGAATTTTTAATGTAAATCCGGGGAATTAGTTATTTATCTAATACAGTAGAATACCAATTATATTCCTTAATTTGGAACCAATACCAATCATATGATGAGTTTCTCACGTTAAACTTAGGTCTTCGAAGACCCTTTGCTTGGCCATTCATTGTTGCTGATGTTTCCACTGCTATTATCGGTGTAGATTTCCTAAATCACTTCAACCTTTTGGTAGACGTTCAACGTCGCAGACTCCTCGATCTTGTCACGAACATTTCAACCCCCGGGCAGATCTCTAAAGAACCCACCGAAAGTATTTTATTGCTCACACTGACTTCCGTTTATCACAAACTTTTGTGAGACTTTCCTGAGCTCATAGGCATGTCGAGCTTGACTAAAGCCAAATCTAAAGTTGAGATTTATCATCATATTCAAACAACCGGCCCTCCAGTGTTCTCCAAGCCGAGACGTCTAAGTCCGTCGCTTCTTAAATCTGCGAAAAAAGAATTCCAGTTTATGTTGCAGCAGGGCATCGTTCGCCTCTCAAAAAGTCCATGGGCGAGTCCTCTCCATATGGTCCTAAAAAAGTCTGGTGATTGGAGACCCTGTGGCGATTATCGACGGCTGAACGCTTCGACTGTGCCAGATCGGTATCTGGTCCCACATATTCAGGATTGCACGCAGATGCTGGCTGGAAAGAGAACCCGTGCTTACAACTAGATTCCTGTCTTTCCGGAAGACGTGCCGAAGGCAGCCGTGACTACGCCCTTTGGCCTTTGGGAATTTGTTTACATGTCATTCAGTCTGAGAAATGCCTGGCAGACTTTCCAGAGATGCATAAATAGCATCCTCCAAGACCTCGATTTCTGCATCGTCTACCTCGACGACATCCTGATATGTTCGGTCGACGAAGCAGAGCATATAACCCACCTGAAGGAGGTGTTCTCCAGATTGCAACATTTCGGCCTTACTCTGAATCCCTCAAAGTCCATCTTCGGGATGAAGGAGGGGAAGTTCCTTGGATGCCTTATCACAGCAGACGGCGTCCGTCCACTTCCAGAGACAGTGGAAGCCATCACTTCTTTCCCTCAGCCAAAAACTGTAGCAGAACTCAGACGTTTTCTAGCAATGTAAAATTTTTACCGACGTTTCTTGCCATCAGCAGCGTTACACCAAGCCCCTCTGACCCACTATCTCAAGGACAGTAAGAAAAACGACAAGCGATAAATTTCCTGGTCGGATGACGCCAACCAAGATTTTCAGAAATGCAAGGACGACTTGGCTCACGCTGCCACCTTAGCATATCATGCAGAGCAATACGAGCTTTCTCTCATTGCCGACGCCTAAAACACAGCCATTGGCGCTGTCCTGCAGGCTGAGACTCCCGAAGGCATCAGACCTCTCGCCGCCTTCTCGCGAAAGCTAGCCTCACCAGAATTGCGCTACAGCACGTATGATCGCGAACTCTTATCCATCTACTCTGCCGTCAAACATTTTCGACTTTTTCTCGAGGGCAGAGAATTTAAAATCCTAACGGATTACAAACCACTGACCTTCGCTTTTAAGAAAACTCCAACCTTTCTCCTAGACAACTTAGACAGTTGGACCTGATTGCTCAATTCTCGACGGATATCGTGCACTTAAAAGGCCTCGACAACGTTGTTGCTGACAGCTTGTCACGCATCAATGACATCACCGTACCTTCCGACATCGAATTCTCTTCTCTGGCAGAAGCAGAAAAATAGACGACGAATTGCCGACAATCTTGGAGAAACCAAAAGTCAGTGGCCTCAAACTACAGCCCCTGAAGGTTGATAGAGAGTCGGACATAATTTGCGATACCTCGCAGGGAACAATTCGCCCGTATTTGCCAAAGTCATTTCGACAACGAGTGTTTCAGAAACTCCACAATTTGGCACATCCTGGATTCCGCGCCACGAAGAAGCTGATCCAGCAGCGGTGCGTTTGGTCTCACCGACATCACCGAATGGACCCGTGCGTGCATTCCATGTCAAAGATCGAAGGTGCTGAGACATACTAAGAGCCCGCCCCAACCTTTCCCAGTGCCAGAAAAACGGTTCGATCACGTTCTCCTCGACCTGGTCGGTCCCTTGCCTCAATCTGAAGGTTCAACCTATCTTTTGACCTGTATTGACAGATTTACCCGTTGGCCTGAATCGTTTCCCATTCCAGATATGTCCGCGAAAACTGTGGCTCGCACGTTTCTCTCAGGCTGGATTGCACGTTTTGGAGTCCTTTCCACCATCACAACAGACCAAGGAAGACAGTTCCAATCTTCTTTGTTCTCCTCACTGTCGACCTTGCTAGGCATCAAGCAAATCCGAACAACACCATACCACCCTGCTAGTAACTGTCTCGTAGAACGTTTCCATCGCTCGGTAAAACAAGCTCTACGATGTAAAGGAAACAACCACTGGACTGAATCTTTACCCTTAGTTCTTCTCGGACTAAGATCCGCATTCAAGCCAGACATCCAATGCACCACTGCCGAACTGATATACGGGTCGACAATTCGTATGCCAGCCGAATTTTTTGTGCCATCTACAGAAACCGACATTGGTACTGCAGAATTTTTGCAACGACTCAGAAAACAAATGCAAGACCTATCGCCAGTGCAGACATCGGCACACGCCAGCTCGAAACCCTTTATGCACCCTGCGTAGGCGACTTGCACACATGTGTTCGTCCATCACGATGCGGTACGGAAAACTCTCCACCGCCATACGACGGACCATGCCAAATTCTTGACAGTACCACAAAACATTTCAGCTTAATGGTGAACGGAAAAAAGACGGTCATCAGCATTGATCGCCTAAAACCAACGTTCGCAGAACTTGAAACTGTGCCCACTTCGACAGGTAAAGTCACACCTTCATCGGCTTCAAGATAGCCGCAAGGGGAATCTCCTCCCAACCCTGTGGCTACGCCTACACCAGTTACTGTGACGGGTGCCGGGAGAAAGGTCAGATTCAACCCCAGGTTCCTTTAAGTCTCGTACCTTTGGTACTTGGGGGGAAGTACTGTGGCATCGGCTGTTCAGCCAATCACAGCAGCCCGCGCACGCACGCGCAGTTGAGGTAATGCAATGACCCGAACTTCTAACTGCAGTCTAGTAAGACACTGGACTAGTACACTCATTGTACAACTCTCGTACTTGACGCACGTGTAGTTCCGAACGAACATTCTGTTAAATCAATATGACGCTACGAGGCATGTAGCCTATTTTTTATATGTTGAAATGTAATATCAATGGCATTAAGATTTTGTTATGATTAAAGCTTTTTGTTAATTATAACCTTGTGTAATCTATCCAACGACATCTACACTTCACCATAAATTTGTTAATCGCAGCGGTCGAGGATCGTTTGCAAGAAAAATCACATTTAGCTGAAGAACAGGAACTTGAGAAATTACGCTTTGCTCAGGAAAATGAGAAAATGAAGTTAGAAAATGATCGGATTCAAAGTGAGAGAGCATTTGATTTAGAGAAGCTAAAAATAACAAACTCTGAACTTTTGTAGCAGAGCGCGGTAACACAACAAAATTCAAATTTGAACGGTAATCAACCGTCAACGCCCAGTAATTCTTACCCACAAATTGAACATTTGATTACAAGTATCCGTACATTGACTGTTTCGGTGCCAACCAATCCCGAGAATTTTCATTTATATTTTCAAATTGTGGAACGCGCGTTTCAAACTAAAAAGGTACAATCCGAATTTCAAGCTGAAATTCTTCTAAATTTATTGAGTACAAAAAGTCGCCATGTTTTACTCTGTGCTACCGAAGATGAATTAAAGGATTGTGCTAAGATTAAAGCTCTAATTTTGCGCGAATTTCAACCGACACCCCAACAATGCTTGAATAACTTTAAAAAACCTTCGCGCTATAAAGACGAATCACACGTACAATTTGTTTCTCGACTTTCTGCTATTTACGATTATTATCTAAAATTACGCGGGGTAACTGATTTTAAAGGATTGTGTAAATTGATTGTATCTGATAGACTGTTTGCCACATTAGATAAAGATACTTCCTCACACATTGCCATTAAGCAAGGAGAAATTTTCTATAAACCCATAAAAATGGCAAAGGAAATTGATCTATTTTATGTGTCCAAAGAAAAAAGTTTTAGTTTGGACGAAACCAAATATTCCCAGCGAATTATCCACCGCAAGAACATCGCACCTCAGACAATCGTACTACGGTTCTAAGTAAAAATGTTCACCATAACAATGATAAATGTTGCTTTATCTGCTATTCGAAATATCATGTCGCAAAATTCTCTGACAAACGTAATGCAAAGCCTTTCAATTCCGTAAGTCGTGTTGAAGTCCTGGAACAACCCACCACATCTGAGTTGCAATTCATTGAAGTCGAAATTGGAAATCAAAACGTTAAGTGCCTCTTGGATTCAGGGAGAGAACTTGTTGTAATCAATCCCCTCCACGTCAAGAATTTTAATTATATAGGCCTCTCTGTTAAGTTAGAAAGTGCTTTTGGCAACACCATATGTACAAAATTAGCAGCATGTGATCTAAAACTTCCAAACGAGAATAGAAAGCTAATTATAGTAGCAGTTTCTGACAAATGTAAATATCCGTGTATCGTTCCAGCCAAAATAATTATGCCTACAATTCTAAAAAATCACGATAACGCGGGCGAAAGTTATATTCCCTCAAAAGTTGATCCAATTATACAAAAATCTGTTCACACGGGAAGTCATAAATCTCTACAGCCGGAGAGTTCATCAAGGTCACGATTCGAACGCTTTCCACTCGGAAAGGGAAAACAAAGGGGAAACTCGAATTTTCTGAAGATTTATTATTATCAGATAGCATGTTAGATGATATTAATTGTGTAAATACTAGTGTTCGTAAAATGCCTGAAAATGATATTTCCTTAAATGAAAATGTGTCCCGATGTACATATCATGGTACTAAACCTGAATTTTCAAATGTGAATTTATATGAAATGTATAATGTAGCATCCCATTCAAATATAATTACTGAAGAACCCAATGTTAATTTACTGTGTCAAGTGTTTAATGTAACAGAATCTGTTGATAATAATAATGTAGATTTAAGCCATTTACTCAATGAAGAATTGCGTCATCATTTCTCAAAATTAATATCTGAATACCGTCCAAAAAAATGCCTCAGCACAAAATTGAAAATGTCACTTGTCCTCACAGACGATATTCCTGTTACACAACCTCCTCGTCGTTTAGGATTACCAGAGAAAAAAAATGTTGAAGAACAAATTGCACAATGGTTAAAAGATGGTATCATACAGAAAAGTTTCTCTGATTACTGCTCACCAATCGTGTTAGTAAACAAACAAGAAGGTTCGAAACGCTTATGCATCGATTATAGACAGTTAAATGCCAAAACAATAAAGGATCGTTATCCTTTACCGATCATCCTTTACCGATCATTTTCGATCAATTAGCAATTGGTACAGTTTTTACTACTCTTGACCTCAAAAATGCTTATTTCCATATTGACATGCATGGATCTAGTTTTAAGTTCACTGCATTAGCCACTCACTCCTCAAGGTCTTTATGAATTTCTACGTGTGCCCTTTGGATTATCTAACAGTCCGTCCCTTTTCCAGCGATATATTCATTCTATTTTTCAAGATCTCATCCACGATGGTATTATTATAGTATACCTTGATGATATAATTATTTCCTCCACCACGGTCCATGAAGGAGTAGAAAGACTTGAATGCGTTCTTGATATAGCACCCAAATACGGATTAGACCTCGATTTGAAGAAGTGCAAGTTCCTCCAAACTAAAATTGAATTTCTCGGTTACATTATAGAAAACGACACCATTAAGCCTTCAGTCGAAAGGACAATTGCTGTCCAAAATTTTCCTATGCCCAAAAGACCCAAGCAACTGCAAAGTTTCCTCGGTTTAACCGGTTACTTTCGTAAATTTATTCAATTATGTACGAATCGATCTCATTGAGATGCTTGCAAGGGAGATCTCAGTGATCTCCCTTGCAAGAACACTAAGTTTCATTTCGGCCCTTCCCAAGAACATGTATTTTGTCAACTAAAGCTAGCATTAATGTACGAACCTGTTCTCCATCTGTTTCGTCAGGGTTCTACCCTTGAGTTACATACGGATGCCTCAAAAAGTGGGTACGGTGCCATATTACTTCAGCTTGGTGAAGATAATGCCTTACATCCTATATGGTTTGTGAGTAAAAAAAAATCAGTATCCAAGAAGAAAAATACATTCTTCTTATGAATTAGAAAGTACTAGCCGTCATTAAGGCGCTAACCAAATTTCGGACTTACCTGTTAGGCTCCAGATCCAAAATTATTACTGACTGTTCTGCGTTCAAACAAACTATGTCTAAAAATGAATTAATCCCTAAGATAGCTAGATGGGCATTATTTTTAGAGGATTTCGATTATGAAATAATTCATCGAGCTGGTACACAAATGCAACATGTTGATGCTCTTAGCCGGTACCCCGTGATGAACATCACGCTTCAAGATGATTCTCTAACAGCCAAAATCATAAAAGCTCAAGCTGCAGATGAATACATTCAAACTCTCATAACGTTATGCAACAACGCCAAAACTACTGAGTTTATTGTGAAGAATGGCATCCTGTTCAAAGTAAAGGATGACCGAGACTTGCTTGTTATCCCCAAAAAGAGGCAAACTGAAGTTGTACAGATGTGTCATTTACCAGGACATTTTGCAAGCGCAAAAACAGACCAAATTTTACAACAAAACTACTTTTTCCCTTATCAAAGAAAGACATTCTCGCAAATTGCATCGACTGTATTTTAGTGAACAAAAAAAGAGGAAAACCTTAAGGTTTTCTACAATCCATACCTAAAGAAGATCTGCCACTATCAACCTACCACATTGACTTCATTTGTCCTCTTCAATCAACAAATAAGAACTACAATAATATTTTTACTGTCGTTGATGCTTTTTCCAAATTTACGTGGCTTTACCCTATAAAGTCCACAACATCACATGAAGGCGTGGTTTGCTATCAATTAGCAATATTGTCATCTGTATATACATTTTACGTCCCTCCATAACGGTTCCTCCATTAAGGAACGGTTCCTCCATTAAGGTCCATTACGTTCCTCCATAAAGGAAAATTTCAGACGCTAAAATCGTCCGTCCGTTCGTCCTCGCGAGTTATAATTTTGGCAGCGCGCCAAATCCAGTTTATCGCTTGGACAAATTAAACGGAAAAGTACCAAGATGCGTCAAAATTTTGACATAAATAAATATATATATATATTATATATATATATATATATATATATATATATACATATATTTAGATACATATATACCTGTAAAAGAGGTAAGCAACGATAAGTAATCCTACTTTAATAACCCGTGGTAGTTTCGTTAGAAGAGACTACCTGAATTTTTTTTCATTATCACGATATATAATTACAAATAGTTTTAAATTTGATCATAGGTGTCAATGAAAGCTATGCATGAGTAAATTACGTTGTTTGAAGTGTAACGGAATGTTATGGAAAATTTTGTATTTCTGAATATTTTTTCGTAGGAATTCTAAAAAAAAATCTCTCGAAACGCTGCCAAGTATAGGAGTGTTATAACACGGATATTTTGTAATGTTTTTTTGTGTCTGATATGTAGTGAGCCAGTAGTATGAAAGCTATTCAGAAGAGCAATTACATTTTAATCTAGATTGTCAAGCATTACATTAGAAAAAACAGGGTGAATTAAAAATTTACTGTCTCCATTTAATTTTCGACAGAATGAAAAATTTATTGTTATTAATGGTTCTTCCTTTTGCTAACAGGTGATAAATTTGAGAGGTAACCGCATTCGATTTCTGGATAATGTTTTCGGAAATTACAGTTACATTGAAATCATAGACTTGGGAAAAAATCCTCTGTTGCGTCTAATGAACACTACTTTTTCAAAAATACGTGCGCCTATACAGGTGATGAGAATGGATGCATGCGGCTTATCAACACTTCCACCGAGGCTTTTGAAATCATTGAAGTCTTTGCGAGAGTTCGATTTCAGAGACAACAAGCTACATTCAATACCAAAGAGGTTCTTCTACAAACTTGAACATCTGAAAACCGTAAGTTTGGTTTCCAATAAATTGAAACACATGGATGATGTGTTCAAGGGAAACCCGAATCTTCAGAATTTGTATGCCAGTCATAATAAAATAAGGAAAATAGGTAATGCTTTCAAATACGCACAGTCTCTCCAAGTCTTAGATTTATCCTACAACCACTTAAAAGTGATTAGCGAAGAAGATTTCAAGCAATCAATTTCTATAACAACTCTGAAGTTAACCTACAACTCTATAGTGGAAATAGCAACAGAAGCCTTTGTTGGTATGGAGAAACTGACGTTTCTTCATCTTGCGTCAAATTTGATTTATTCGTTGAATGACTCCATGAAAAGTTTGAAAAGTTTGAAAAGTTTGGATTTGTCATTTAACCAACTTGAAAAGATTGATGAATTAAGTTTTCCTTATTTAAATAAATTGAAGATACTGGATTTATCTCATAATCGACTAAAATCTGTTAATGGAGCTTTTACGAACCTTTTGAGACTGTCAAACTTAAAACTACATGACAACAGCTTGACGATTCTGCCAAGAAATTCTTTTCCTACAACCATATCCCTTCAAGTTTTAGAAGCAGATGGTAATATTCTTAATGTACTTAAATTATCTTCCTTTAAATATGCAGAGTAATCCAAGAGATATATGAGATTAATAAGAGAAATCAATTTTTAGTAACCACGAAATATAAATTTAGGCGAGAAGAAATATCAGTTTTTCTGGCCCATTGATGTGATTTATAGAAGGGACATTCAAGCACTTTAAATGTGCACATAGATTGCAATAGGTCTTAAAGTTGAATATCTGAGGTAAAAAAATATAAAATTGTATACAAACGGGTTTTTAAATTTCCTTTTTATCTTAGTCAAGAAATACACTGCTGGCCACCCAAACTGCAACACCAAGAAAGACAAGAGATATCACAACAAAATTTATTTTGTAGATAACATGTTGACCAAGTATCAAATGATTAAATTTATAGACTTCTGTGAAGTGTGGTTCCTGCCAAAATCAGTAGCCAGAGTAGCCGCCATTGTTGGAGATCACCGCTGCCACACGCCTCGGCATTGATTCAAAGAGACTTTGGATGAGTTCTTGGGGTACAGCAGGCCAAGCAGCTTCCACACGTTGCCAAAGTTGATCTGCTGTGGCAGCTGGGGATGGAATCTGGGTCAATCGTAGAGCAACCATGGACCAAATGTTTTCTATCGGCGAAAGATCCGGAGAGCGAGGCGGCCAGGGAAGCAATTCAATCTGGCGATTGACGAAGAACCGTTGGACAATGCGTGCCACGTGTGGTCGCGCATTATCCTGTTGAAATATGGCTGTGGGCAAGCCCTGAAGGTAAGGAAGGACAACTGGCTCCAACACCTCGGAGATGTAGTGCTGGCTGTTTAAAGTACCGGCAATGCGTACTAGAGGTGTGCGAGAGTGATATCCAATACCGCCCTATACCATAATACCCGGTGCAGGACCAGTGTGGCGGTGCATAACGCAGCTGTTCAGCATCCTCTCTTCCCGGTGTCTCCAGACTCGAATGCGACCATCGTGGTGTTGCAGACAGAAGCGTGACTCGTCACTAAAGACAATTTCATTCCATTCTGCCGTCCACATCCTTCTGTCATCGCACCATTGGCGACGGAGACGTCTGTGGTTCTGCGTCAAGGGTAGACAAAGCAATGGACGTCTTGCGGACAGACCATTCTGCTGTAAACGGCGTCGAATGGCACGCGCAGACACTGGATGATGCGTTACAGACTGCATGTGCGTGTGCTATGGTTCGTGATGTGACTGAGCGATCCGTCACTGCCATGCGCACAATTTGCCTGTCATCACGTGAAGTGGTGCGCTGAGGTGGATGCGATCGAACACGCCGGTCCGTCGTACCCTCCTGCATCCAACGATCACATGTCCGCATTACAGTTGTTTGGTTTCGTCCAACACGACTACCGATTTCCCTGAAAGATAATCCACAATATCGGTAGGCCACTATCCTTCCTCTGTCGAACTCGGATACTTGATCAAAAGATGATCGCTGTTTTCGACGAGGCATAATTGATCGTTTTTTAGAAAAAACCACAAGAAAAACACAATTGCCGAACTTGAAATCGTCGAAATCTCCAAGCCTTAAATAGCGCTTTGAAGTGGCGCCACAGGCGCGCGTGATGTGCATCTGCGCTGAAATTCTAATCATTTGCATATCTCACCTCCGCTAATGCATGTTGTAAATTTCATGTTATTTGCATGTTTCCTTCAGGGTGTTGCATTTACAGTGGCCAGCAGTGTAATTCAGACTACAAGAGTGAAACAGATAAAAATTTTATTTAGATTACGTATGTCTTAGAGAAAAACTAAAAAACTCGTGCGAGAGATTAAAATGTTTCGTACTGTATATGACAGTGTACAGATCAGTGATTCCTAACATTTTAATTACTTTTGTTTAAGTCCTTTTTCAGGAAAAAAAAGTCTATAATTCCTTTCAGGCACAATTAACCAAGCCAAATCTTAACATTTAACATTTAATATAAAAAAATGTATCATATAAAAAAACACCTACTGGTGCAGCTAGAAAACGGTATAATTTAGTGATTCCCTTTCTTTTCAGAAAATAACTGGTTATGCGACTGTCGTCTTCTATGGGTCAGAAACCTTTTCGTCCATCATCGCATCATAAAACGTGGAAAACCTATGAGATGCCTCCAGCCTTTCCGATACTTTAACATGAGAGTTGCTAAACTACCAGCCTCGAGTCTGACCGGTTGGCCGGACAGTTGTCCCCCCTCCTGCAAGTGCACCTGTGTTGCTAAAAACGAAGATTATTTCATCCATGTCGACTGCTCCAGGAGGAAGTTAAACAAAGTAAAGAATTTTTTCTAATTATTTTTATTTATTTACTTTTCTTTGTGAAGATTTGTCAGTGACAGTTATTAGGATTAAGGAAGACTTAGCTTCAAAATTTGGTTTATGAGAATATTTGAATTGGGAAGGTTGATTGGATGATAAATTGGTTGATTGAGAGCACTACGATCATTACAGGAGGGCTAATTAGACCAGGAACTACTGCTTCCAGATGATTCTGAACGGCTACAAACATCCATGCCAATATTGGGACTCGAGCCCACAGTCCCTGGTACCGAATGTCTACCCCCGAGCCATTTGGGCATTGCCATGAAATGAGAAGGAAAAAGATATTTAAAAGTGAGTTCGAAGAGTGGCTATTTCTGAGAATTTCATTCCAAAGAATCTTAACATCGCTGTCTGCAACGAGACCCTCCTTAGCTCTTGACAACTTAATTTCATATATAAATAATAATAATAATAGTACCGTAAGATGGGGTTACTTTGTGACGGATTTTAAGATTTTCCCTGTGCCAGCCGATCAGTTTTAAAAGCAGCCCAAAACGAACATTATGCTCCTTCGGGTAGTTTTTTCCAGATAGTCAATACTTCTTTCTCTCTAGTGGCATTTCAGAGGACGGAAAAACATCGAGCGGCTGGAGGAGGTGGGTCGACTTTGTGGGTTATTTTTTGACAGTGTCAATGTGTCACATAGTAACCCTGTCACCTTTCAGTATTTAGATCCTTTCGATATTTTTGTTCTCATATCTCTCGGAAATACTAGTACACAAAAGTTATATTGCTCCACAATCTAACCAACATACTGACAATAAAGCATATTACCTGTGGTAGTTGGTTGTATAAGGTGTTAGCCTTCAGCACACAAAGTTTCCGAAGTTTGAGTCAATAGCTTGACAACAGGTTTGAACAATACTCTGGCCAGCGAAGACAAATGGCACACAGAAGCTTCGGACACTGGCCACTAGGTGTTTCTGTATGTCGGACAAGCTGTTGGCGCTGTTCTTTGCCTGCCTAATATCACGGACGTGGAGCAAGATCCGAAATACTAAAAAATTACTATGTGTCACAAAGTTACCCCTGCAGTCACAAAGTAAACCCATCTTACGGTAATATCTATCTACACTGAAGTGCCACTGAATTAGGGATAGCAAAGCCTATGCAAATTGTGTAGCGCTGCGCATCATGTATGCGCAAGTGAGGGCGCTGTGGTAACTGCATATATAGCGAGTACTGTGGTTGTTCTGAATTAGTTGTTGGAATTGCCAGTATGGGTAAACTGCCTGATTTAGACGCCTTCGATCGCGGACAAACCGTAGGTGCGCGACGCATGGGCCATTCAATTTCCGAAATCGTCAGACAGCTAGAATTTTCAAGGTCGACAGTGTCAAGAGTATACCAAGAATACATGGATGGTGGAAAAAAACTAGCGATCGGGCAAACTGCAAAGGACAATTAGCCTTGACAGTGCGTGGTGAACGAGACGGCTCAGGCGTATTGTACGTAGCCAGCGAAGCCAAACATTAGCTCAAATTACCACCAGTTTAATGACGGTGCCAGTCGTACAGTCCGTAAACGGACTGTGCAACGCTCGCTTCACCGTATGGGTTTCGGGAGCCGTCGACCTACGAGAGTACCATTGCTCTATACTCGCCATCGGGCTGCACGTCTTGCCTGGGCAAGAGAGCACAGAGACTGGAGTGTAGAGGACTGAAAACGAGTAGCATGGAGTGATGAGTCTTGATTCCGACTACTTAACGCCGGCGGGAGGCTGAGAATATGGCGTCAGGCTCATGAAGCCATGGATCCTGCATGCCTGGCTGGAACTGTACAAGGGCATGGTGGCTCAATCATGGTCTGGGGTGTTTTTTCGTGGCACAGTTTGGAGTCTTTGGTGCGTGTACCAACCTCCCTCAATGCAATTCGGTACGTAGAGTTGCTGGGTGATCACCTCCATCCGTTTATGCTGTTCTGTTATCCGCACGGTAATGGAGTTTTCCAGTAAGACAACTGTACCTCTCACAAGTCGCGGTTGGCTACTGGCTGGTTGGATGAGCATTACTCTGACTTCTTTGTCATGAATTGACCACCTAGAAGCCCAGACTTAAATCCTATTGAGCATCTTTGGGATGTTTTGGAACAAGGCGTGAAAGGCCATCACACAGCACCAAAGAACCTTACTGAATTATGGACAGCTTTAGCCAATATTTGGCAAGCCATTCCCGTGGAACGTTTCCAGAAACTTGTTGAATCTATGCCTCGTCGTGTGGCAGCCGTTATCAAGGCCAGAGGAGGCCCAACTCGTTACTAGGTAGGTATCCCTAATTCAGTGGCACTTCAGTGTATATATATATGGAGGAAGTTCTTTTGATAGAAGAAGATGAATATTCAAAATTTGACATTGGAATACAGAATATGAAATATACGAGTATAAAATATACGAATACAACCCCATGATCAGAATATGACGTCGCCTGTCTCCGCTGATGAAAATCCTGGGAAAATATTTACTTCAGTAGTCCATTCTGAATCGTCATTTCAAAATACTATTAGTTGAAGAAAAACTTGTGAAATAAAATCTGATTTATAACAGAAAAAGAAATAACTACAGTTTAGGTTAACAAAAAGAATTTGAACAATTTTAGGTTTCAGTTGCTTACATGAGTTATTACTATTGGGTATGTAGTTCATTCACATCAACACTAGTTTGAAGCTATCTAATCGTTGAATAAATTGGATTTTGAGATGCTTCAGTGGCAATTTTGGTATGTTTTCTTTCGATTACTGATCTTATTTGTGCTAGTAATATGAGGCTTCCGAATTTTTCAGTCCAGGCTACGTCATAAATTTTCGATAAAAATAATATCAGGAGTGTGAGGAGGTATGCTATTAACCTTCTTTTAACTATAAAACATCCATTCTCGCATAACATAATAAGTATGTTTAGGATCGTTATCCTGCAGGAAACAGTAAGTTTATAGAATTCCCAGCTTTTGGGATCTATCCCGTAAATTATACCGCAAAATTTCAATTTATTGCTGAGTATTCATATTTCCTTGGAGAAAGCTTATATTGTCCCCCCGCCCCCCCCCCCCCCACAACAACAACGCGAGCTCCACAATATTTGACTGCAGGTGATATGATCTTTGGTTATAACTTTCTATTATGGCAAGACCAAATTGTTTTACGAAGATCTAATTACAAAAGACTGAATTTGCTCTCATCAGTATATAATAAAGTGTTCTAAAAATCGGTTTGTTTACTTATGTACGTTTAGCTGAGAGCAAGCACATCTGACTGTTTTCTTCCTTAATATATGAATTTTTAATCGGTACTCATCGGAGAAAATTAACACTCTTTAAAATATTTCGAATGGTAGAAGCAGAAACATGTTCCCCTCTTGATTCAGCAGTCTTTCAAGCACATGTTGGGGCACTCTTACAAGGATTTTTTTGCACTTGTGTCACTATGTCTCGACGATCTCTATCAGGTAACAATATCGTACCAGCCAAATTGGTTAATTTTCTGTGAGTTTCATACCTCTTAATTACATATCTAATAGCAGAAAAGCCTTTTCCAACTTTTTTGCTGAAGTTGCGATAACTGAAACTTTAGAAATAAGTGAGACAAAACTTTCCTCTAAGAATAATATTACGGACTTACTTTTAGAGACATTCTCTTCTAGCAAGAAAATTTCAAACACCATACATCTTTGGCATTTCTTATGTAGCTTTCACTGAAGTCCTTTGTCTGAGATATTTGATTACTCATTCAATAAATTAGCAATTTTTACAGTCAGTCATAAAAGCACAATATTATAACAGAGAGTGTAATTTCAATATATACCTATTTCTACGAGATAGAAGAAAAAACTTTGTGTAGGGTAAGTGTCCCAAATATCGCCTACCCTAACTTTTTTCGACATTTCATCCACTTTTTAGTTTCTGATTAGGCAGGAAACTCAAAGAACATCCCTAAGTACTATTTCCTTTGGTATCCTGAGATCAATCAGCTCCAAAACCAGTGCCAGTTTAAGCTATGTAGCTAAATTGAAAAAATTGAAATTTCCAGTGAACTCCAGACCAGTTCCTAATATCGCCTACCTCTGTTCCTCTTACCGCCTACAAGGTGAAATTAGGAGCACCTGTTAAAAGGCGTTGCTAGCAAAGTCTCTGTTTAATGCACTTTCAAATGGTATAAGCAAAATTAGAATTTGGATGTACCTACCTGGTCATTCACTGGATTATGATTCTTTGGAGCCAAAGTTTACTAAGACAACAGCCAAAACAACTTCAGACGCCATATAGTTTCTGTTGTCAGTGATAAGAGCGTTGACGCTATCGCCGCTGTTAGTACAGACCCAGAACTAAGAAGCTACAGCATTTTCTCATACATAGCGCGAATCATACTTTAGAAACACGAGTAGGCGATATTAGGCACAGGGGCGATATTTGGGGCACCTACCCTACACATTGTTTTTGCACCCAATATATTTGAATATTCAATGTCCGAAGTTTCTGCCTCTGCAAAAGGGATCTAAAAGGTTATTTATATGGCAGATATGTTTCAATAGGCAATTATGGCCCATTATTAGTCGAAAAATGGCGACTGCTTTCTGCCTTGGCCATTCTGGAACTTCAGCAATTTTCCTCCACCATGTCTTATTTGAACTCCTCGACAACAGTTCTTGTGAGAGGGAGTTCCTAAAAGTCTCCCGTACACGCAACTTGAGCGAGTTTTAAGGTACCTTATTATTGGATGTTTTTAGTACAGATGCACCGCACCCTTTTTTGTCAGGGCGTCGACCAGTTGCAACTAAACAAGGAAGAGATGAAATTGTGAATGCAAACTTTTACACATTTTTCTGCAGCTTATATTTCGCTTAGAATCACGACAACATCAGAGCAGTTCCAGAATAAGCGGAAAAGAAGTGTAGTACCTAAACAAATTAAAAGAAATTAATTACCTCCAAACAAATAAATGTAACACAGCTTTGGTGGCAGTAAATATCAAAGTATAATTATCAATAAATTTTACTGAATTTGGTTCTCCTGTGTATTTTGAATTTCAGTTCTAATCTTTGAGGTTTACATAAATACGAACAAACATGTCTGTCTCTGCGCGTATGCTTTTGTGTGTCTGAAAATGATCCCCTAGTTCAACCAACTCCTTTCTACAAGTTTGACTAAAATTACGTCTGATTACTTAGTGTATCTTCATTACATTAATATTTAATGATCGGAGTTTCCGCCTCTGTAAGTTAGCTAGCTCTTCTTTGAACGCTTCCATAATGATTGAGTAGGACACGAAGTATAACTATACAATCAAGGGTGTCAAACGCTCTGTTATGCTTTTGATGAACAGGGGGATTAAAACAACAGAGCTTACATATTACGTGACCTTATTACTCACGTTGTTTCACTTTAGCCCAGTCAAAATAGGTTTTATGGCTAAAAAAAAATATGAAAGTTTTGAAAATTGGTGGAGATGTTTGTTTAGGCATGCTAATGAACATACTAAAAGTCCCCACCGATCAGACTTGAGCTTTCACCGCCATCTTTTAAAATGTGTACACTTTTTGGGTTTTATGGAAATAACTTTAAAAATATTGATTTTATAAAAAAATAATTAAATACAAAAATTAAAGAGCATTAAATTATGAACAAAAATCATTCATAACATTTTTTTATATGTCGAACAGGAACAAAGATAATTGACTTTGAAAAGAGCGCACTATCACACCTAGGTCGTGCAAGCGCGGTTCCCCATCGCGGTGGGGGGAGATACCTGCGCATGTGCATACCATAATTAGCCAAATTAGTTTTACAATAAATGAGAAGGTTTTTTGTATTTTTTCAAATAACTAGGGAAATATTAACTTTACGTAAAAAAAGTTTATTTCAAAAATTAGAAAAAATATTAAATTATGTACAAAAACGATTTTATACATTTTTGTCGTAAACCTAACAGGAACGAAGTTATTGACTATAAAATGCGCGTTGATAATGGAGGTAGCATCAAAGTCTTGTTGCAGGCGCTCTTCTTTAAATTTCTAACCTCTCCCACATTTCGGTATTCTTTAAACACCAGAAAACATACTTTAATGTTTTTGGCTATGTAGATAATTGATCATTATTAATTTTATACATGAATGTAGTAAACTTGGGGGTATTCACTATCAGATTTCCATTGCGAATAATTGTTCAAGCTTACCTACTTCAGGATTTACGTGCTGTTTTCGGTACGGGATTCTCCCCTTCGTCAGGCATGTATAGATCGTCTATGGATCCGCTAGCAACGGCCCATTCATCAACTTCTTTCATTCGATCGTCATCATCAACAGGGCTGATGTCATTCTGACATACCCCATTGCAATTATTGCAGGCCGTTGTGCAGTTGATGCCTGCTTTCCGACATCCGCATCTTACTCCACAGTCAGTCTTACAGTTGCAAAACACCATGTTGAAAACTGAATCGGGAGCTACTGCATCTATAGTTGTGATGGGCACAAGAAATTTCTCTTGACGCTTCCAGCCCCACAGGCAGTTGGGCCTTTCTTTTCCAGGTGCTCCAAAGTCTTCCTCAATTTAATTTCGATGGCTCGTATTTGAGTGTGTGCATTTAAGGTTTCTTGCGATGGTGGTTCAGTAGCAAAATCTCGAAACAACTCACGGAGATTTTTACATTCCAAATCCGATATGTCCATGCCGTCAAAAATTATTTTTGCTAAAGCTGTTTGGGTCAATAAATGAGCTCGGACGGCCAGGGCAGCCCAGAGGGGGGGGGGGGGCAACTGGGGCATTTTGCCCCAGGCCCCCAACTGCCTGAGGGGCCCCAAGGAAATTTTAAAAAAATTATTTATTAGATTTCCTCCGAAAGAAAATTCGGAAACTTGTACCGTACGTCAAAATTTAAAATAATATCCTGAAAAAAAGGGCCCCCCCCAAAAAAAAAAAATATTAAAAAAATTTATTCGATTAATCAGATTTCTCTTACTACAAAATAGTCTTCTGAAAAATAGTCTTGGGGCCCCTAACAGAAGTTTGCCCCAGGCCCCGTAATGTCTCTGGGCGGCCCTGCGGACGGCCCTAGCGTATGCATGGCCAAGCAACATTTTTTCTACTGACGTAGGTGCAGAAATCAAAGTGAGTATCTCTTTTAACCCACTTCCAGTCATTATGTACCCAATGCAGCCCAAGAATGACATTAAAAGATGGAATCCACAAAGCCTCACAATACAACTTGATAATAATGGATTGGATGTTGCTGCGATTATCTCTCGAGCTTTAATATACTACAATGGTTGGTCAAACGTGAGTATGCAAGACTTTTGGTGCATTTTAACACACTGCTGAGCAGCATATTTCAGCACAGTGAAAATGGTGTCATACTTGCTTGGTGGTGAATTAACAAAAGGAAGGGGTGTTACTTTGGTCTTTTCATAAGGCTAGTTTCTGGTTATACAATGGAAAAATCCTTTCCATTCAGGTATCTGTGGAAAACCTAATCAGTTAGCACACATCCAGGAGATATCAGATGGCTTAGGCAGTGGTAAATCTTCCGCTAAAGGATTTAAGACATTCAAATCTTCGATAGTAATTATTTTTAACCCAGGCCCTCGAAAATTTTCAAACGTTTCCAGAGGAATGATTCCCATTTTGCCTACGGTCGATGCGGATGTACGTTCGGTTAATTTTTTTTATCTTCGTCCCGGGTTCCACTGCTGACGCTGGAGTAAAACAAGCAATGCCCCCCATGCTATGAAACGTATTCAGGCCATTGATTGTCGACACATTGAAATCTGCATTGTCAAATACGAATTGGCAGAATGATCCCTCGCGCATTTGGGGTTGCGGATGATTTATGGCTGACATCTCAAGTGTTTAGGCTTCATAGTAAGAAGAACAAAATCCCAAATTCGAGAGCATTGTTATTAAATTATTGGAACAGAACTTTTTGTACAAAAATAAAGCAAGACCATTGAGCAGAGGAGACATAAATGATCGTGGCCTTAGCGCTGATATAATGATGTGAGCTATTGAAGTGACTTTTTTCCGCCTTAGCAGTCTTTTTTTTAATAATCAAGTGCTCAAAAAAAGATTTTAGGCTTTCTGGAATGCCCCTGTTCACATCTCTGAAAAAGTTTTCACTTGGAGGGTAGCAATGAGTGTCATAAACTGGTGTCTGGATATCTTCTTTTATTATGGCTGCAGCAGTTTGTACTATTCGTAGACACTCCTCACGATCATTTCGTATCCTTTTGTCGTACCAAGAGTCTGATAAGACTTTCATTCCAGTATTACGTAAACATATGACAGTAACTTTTTTGGAGTTTGAAGCAAAAATAATGCCATCCCGTATTTTTGTTTCAACTTATTTCTCAAAGTGATGTCGTCTGGAACTAGCCCTGTAATTTGAGATTTGAGTTCGGGTAGTGAGAATTGACAGTCGTCATTATTATCAAGGAAGAAGGATATTTCGTCTACAGCTGCTGAGACGTAATCCGACTCAGGCCGCCCTCTCTTTCTGATTGGTGCAGTGTGTAGAAAAAAAGTCATGAAGCAATCTTGGTGATAAATAGCATCAGCTGCAACTAAATCAGCAACGTTTATTATACGACACTGAACTTCCTCTCCCCACTGGTCATGTCTATTCTCTGCAGCTTCAAGAACTTTGTTTTTCATTTCGAGACTCCTTACTTCGTATATAGTTCTTCGCCTGTCAGTTGGTTTTTTCTTTTGTCTTGCTTTGAATTCTTCGTCTATCACTGCCGTACAAAAGAAACATTTTGTTCGAAAATCGAACTGAGGTAAAAAAGATCGTAAACTTACCGCGCGCTCTTCACTTTGGGATGTTGACGCGATTTCTGCATTTCTTTTCAAATCAACTTTTATACTTCCTGGTCTGGTGTAATTTCTCCGACACAACGAATGAACCGAAACAGATTTTAAATGTTCCAACTGTCCATGATTATTGTCTTTTCTTTGGACACTAGCTCTCTTTAAAGCGTCGATCCCCTTTTCTCCTACATTCACGAAATCATCATTTGACATTAATTTTTTACATATAAAACATAGTTCCGTATCAGCCATTGTTCACAGACGCACGTGGAAGTGACTAACTATTAACTGGCTAGGAAAATACTAGAGTAAGACCGATTTGGCGCCTTACGGTATGCACATGCGCGTGTCTTCCAGCCATCGCGATGGGTACCCACGCATGCGCGTCCCTGGTGTGATAGTGCGCTCTTTCCAAAGTCAATTATCTTTGTTCGTGTTAGACTTATAAAAAAATATATGTTTTTTGTGCATTGTTTTTTGTAGAAGCTACCTCCATTATCAACGCGCATTTCATAGTCAATATCTTCGTTCCTGTTAGGTTTACGACAAAAATGTATAAAATCGTTTTTGTACATAATTTAATGTTTTTTAATTTTTGAAATAAACTTTTTTACGTAAAGTTAATATTTCCCTAGTTATTTGAAAAAATACAAAAACTTTCCCATTTAGTGTAAAACTAATTTGGCTAATTATGGTATGCACATGCGCGGGTATTTCCCCCCACCGCGATGGGGAACCGCGCTTGCGCGTCCCAGGTGTGATAGTGCGCTCTTTTCAAAGTCAATTATCTTTGTTCCTGTTAGACATATATAAAAAATGTTATGAATGATTTTTGTTCATAATTTAATGCTCTTTAATTTTTGTATTTAATTATTTTTTATAAAATCAATATTTTTGAAGATATTTTCAAAAAACCAAAAAAGTGTACACATTTTCCAAGATGGCGGTGAAAGCTCAAGTCTGATCGGTGGGGACTCTTAGTATGTTCATTAGCATGCCTAAACAAACATCTCCACGAAATTTCAAAACTTTCATATTTTTTTTAGCCATTTGTCAAAATCGGGTCTATTTTGACTGGGGTACTTGCAATTAAATGTGGCAAGACAAAGTTGTGAATGCAAACTTTTCTACATTTTTTCAGCTTATATTTTCTACAGCTAAGAATCGTGACAACATCCGCTCAGTTCTAAAATAAGTGGAAAAGAAGTGTAGTACCTAAACCAATAAAAAGAAAATAATTATCCGAAACAAATAAATATAACACAGCATTGTTGGCAAAAAGTATAATTATCAATAAATTTTACCAACTTTGATTCTCATACGTGTTTTGAATTTCAATTTTAAACTTTGGGGTTTACATAAATACGAACAAACATGTATTCATATATATATATATATATATATATATATACAGTATGCCCACTAAAGTCCCTTCCCACCCTCTTAACTTCGGAACGGCTGCTGCTATATTCATAAAAGTGGTGTCTAGGTATAGTAAAGTAGCTATGCGCTACTGAATGAAACCACCTACCGCGCCACCTGGTGCAAAACTGCGGAGTTAGCATTCCTATCTCGAAAACGGAACAAGATAGGGAAAAAAAGTGATTTACAAAGTTGTAGAAAATCATTGATTTAGTACGAAAAGATACCTTGTAGACATTAATGAGAGGACTACAACGGTTAAAACGCGTATTTGTTTTTTCGTGATTTCGTACACTGTGACGTGACAAAAGGATCTGAGAAAGAAAAAAAAAACAAATTTTAACAATATACCTTTATTTGAGGTGTTCAAATTTCTCACCGTAATCTGCAATACACATTTGGATCCTCGTTTGAATCTCACTTTACACACGTTGGAACATAGAGCGTGACACGTTTGCACAAGCGTCCGTAATGCATCGTTTAAGGTCCTGCAATGTTTGTGGAGAGGTCACATACACCTGCTGTTTCAGGTATCTCCACAGGAAAAAGTCCAGTGGAGTCAGATCAGGCGAACGTGGAAGCCACTCTTCAAAACAGCCATACCCAATTATTTGGTCCCCGAATTCCTTGACGAGGTACTGCTTCACTGGAGATCTCAGCTTTGGAATACTCAGCCATGACCACGAGCATCAACATACTGCAACCCCAAGAAGATGTCTCTTTTATAGCTGTCTCGGGTGAACAGGCGTGACGTTTCTTACGTATTTGCATACTGCAAAAATTTCGAACACCAAGCGCAAGTTGCGTTCAGTTGATGCGACACTATTTTACACGATCTACGTATTGTCTACTCTGTTTATAAAGACAATCAGTACAAGGATGAAACCCTCGAGGTTTGAACCGCGGTCCTTTTGATTGGGGATCAAAAGCTATATACCACTGTGTCGTGTTTTTCCCGAAAGATAATCATTTCTCTTTTCGTTCAAGTTTCGTGACGTCACAGTGTAGGAAATCACGAAAAAACAAATGCGCGTTTTAACCGTTCTATTCTTTGCATTAATGTCCACAAGGTATCTTTTCGTACTTAATCGATGATTTTCTACAACTTGTATATCACTTTTTTCCCTATCTCGTTCCGTTTTCGAGATAGGAATGCTAACTCCGCAGTTTTCCACCAGGTGGCGCGGTAGGTGGTTTCATTCAGTAGCGCATGGCTACTTTACTATACTTAGACACCACTTTTATGAATATAGCAGCAGCCGTTCCGAACTTAAGAGGGTGGGAAGGGACTTTAGTGGGCATACTGTATATGTCTCTCTGTGTGTGTGTGTGTGTGTGTGTGTATGCGCGCGAGGTGATGGCCGAATAGCTAGGGTTCTGGCATTCGGTTCAGATCCTGTGGGTTCTAGTCCCATTGTTGGCATGGATGTTTGTAGCCGTTCGGAATCGGCTTTAAACTGTAGGTCCCGGTCTAATTAGCCCTCGTGTAGCAAAAAGTTGACCGTAGCGCACCAAATCAAACTATGTATGCGCTTGTGTGTTTGGGAATAATCCCAGGTAGCTCAACCAAAACCTTCCCTCAACATACAAGGAAATTTCGGCTGCGAACTTATTTTCAATATCAGCATTACTGCCTAGCGAGAAAAAGTGTATCTTCGTTATATATAAACGGAACTTTCGTTTAATTTATTGCGCAGATTCGAATCTATTTTATTACATATTTATGCTGGAAAAAAATCAACAATCATTGATCTTTTTCAGGTTTCTCTCCTACTGCCGAAGAAAACAGGGACATTTAGATTTACGGGATAACTTTTTGATGAACTCCATCACTTTGCGCGTAGACACCTACCTTCAACTACGATCTGTAAACCTCGAAGGAAATCGCCTGAACCATTTAGATCTGGGACAGTTTGGCAATCTAAAAACTTTGCAGTTGGCAAGAAATAATTTCACACGTTTTTTTAGCAACCCATCTGAGAATATTTTGTCGTGGACACTTTCAGGTAACCCCTGGATTTGCGACTGCAAAACAGTGGAATTTAGAGAATGGCTACTATCCCATCGAATGAAGGTGAATCATAATGCATACAACAAAGATTCTTTGACTATTTCAGATTAGTTTATCTGTCTCTTAACCATCTGCACTTTTTCTGCTAAACTGTGCCTCTTGCTATTTGAATCCCACTTTACCACTCAAATTGTGTGGGAAATCTTAATGAACCAAAAGAGATATTATTACCAAGTACTTTATTTTTTATTAATAACTTTTAGACAAAAGTAGTTTTTGTTTCACGTTAACAAATTACAGATGATAACATAATTTCATAACCTGAAACAAATGTCCTATTTTTGCATACTGATAATAGAAAAAAAGTTTCAGGTACGAAAATTCTTCTAACGAAACTACCGCGAGTTATTAACGTAGGATTACTTATCGTTGCTTACCTCTTTTGTATGTGTATATGTATGCATGTGTTATGTATCTATATATCTATATATATGTACATATGTATATATACATATATGTATGTCAAAATTTAACTCATTTTGGTAATTTTCTGTTCAACTGTTTACTGCTTGTCGAAGCGATACAGACTGGGTTTGGCCCGCTGGCAAAATAATAACTCGCGAGGACGGATGGACGGACGGTTTTAGCGTCTGAAATTTTGCTTTCCGAAGGACCGTTATGGATGAACTTAATCCTACGTTAAAAAGTTGAATAAATATCAATAATGAAAAAAACTGTAGTATTACTGATGGCAATATTTAAGACATGAAGTGAATAATTTCAAAATTTCTTTTCTGAGACCTATAAAAAAGTTGAGTAGGACGGATAAATCTGACTTATATTTGCATATTCCCCTCCCCTCTTCACTAAAAAATAACCTAGTCATGCTCTTTTGTTAACGAAATATTATAAACGCTACCCCTCCAGACCAGAATGAAAGGCATCAGCTGTAGCGCATATCATAGCAAATATAACTTTCTTGTACTCCAAAAAATGTCTGACATAGTTTTTATAGAAAAAATATTCAAAAGTATTTTTCAAGACAAAAAAAATTATAAAATTTAAATAGAAATATAGTTTTATGTAATTCCCTAGTCCAATTTAATGATATAATGCAGGATTTAATTGAGTTTAATTTCAATAATGAAAAGTGTGATGAAGTTTAAAAATATAATATAAAATGTTCCGTTGTTTCAATGTTATATATTGAAAGCTACAAGTTTGATTATTTTCTGAACTTCTAACTGTTCTGCCTTATTGTAAATTTTTATTTCTTTATTTTAACTATTGCATTAATAGTTGTGTATTAAGTGTATAGGAGTTACTAAATAATATTTTATGATTAGAGTTATTCTACTAATCCCTGAAACTTTGTTTCACCTGAAATCGAGTACACAACCACTGTCTCATCCAGGAGTATAACTAAGCATATTTTTTTATGAAATGAAATTTGAAATATATTTAGCAATTTTAAAACACCGGTTTTTATTCCATTCATTCGGTAATTCGATGAAATAGTATATGCAACACCATCTAACGACTGGCGATGGTTTCTGAGCCATTTTTCCAGGTAATTCTCGGTAAAAATTGAAAATCTTTTCTCCCTCATGATTTTCCCCATGCTGTTTCATGCGATGTCAATTGTGCAACCACGTGACAAATGTAGGGGTGCGATATCGACAGTAAAACATCGATATTCAATATTAAAACATCGATGCTAATAAAACATCGCCCCAAAACCATCGATATTTTTAAACATCCATTCTTTAAAACTGGTTTAGTAACGGTACTTTTGGGAGGCATCTTAATATTAATTAACATTAATTTATATAAAACCAGAACAAAACAAAAACTTAAAAGGCCGCTCTTGTGTTTATACTATTTATAAAATAAAACCCCCATGGAACGTTCTTGAGTGTCGAAAACATTCCAAGCGGTCTGATTGGTTCATTGGTTGTTAATTGCCATTTGTCTCGTTGCTAGGGGAGCGTTTCCCCTTTTGTATTAGTCCTATTCAGAATTCAGACTTACATTTACTGAGTGTGAAAAATTATGCTAAGTGTTTTTTCTTTATTATGGCACTTTTTCATTTAAAAAAACACCATTAAGACAACGTAAAACATCGAGCACAAAATATCGATGTTTAAAAAAATCGACTTCAATAAATCGATGTTTAGAACATCGAGGTTTTATCAAAACATCGATGTTTCGAAAACATCGACATCGATGTGGCATCCCTAGACAAAGGGCCTATTCACATACGAGTCCGTAGTGTAGCGTTAAGGAAAAGATGACGTTGAGACGAAAATAAACCAATCATAGGCGTTAAAAATTTCATTGCTAATCGTTTGGAGGTTTGTCATTGGTTAAATATATTTCAATACTTTAACGCTCCGCAACGGACACCTATGTGAACAGGCCCAAAAGGGGAAATAGATCACACTTGGAGTTCTGGTATGCATTTCGATATGAATTTTAGTAATCTATGCGTTTAACTGCAAACGGTTTGCCCTTCGTTTATGCCCGAGTTGAGAAGTGATATGCTGCGTGTAAATAACTGCTTTATAGGGGGGAAAATGTTGCCATTTAAAGTAAAATTTCGCCTAAAGATTTAAACTTTTTTTTTTAGTTTATAGGAGGAGAAATCAATTTTCTTCTTATCTGTGATTTCAGATTCTAGATGTAAATGAAACGTGCTGCAATTCCGCCCCCGGCAGAGAGGATGTCAGCAATAAAGCCATCATACTGTTATCTGAAGTCGATCTTTGCCCGTCTTATCCGATCTTTGCCAAGAATATCAGCGTTTACATTGTTGCAATTCCTGTCTTGAGTGAGCTTATTTTCATTTCAGCAATTTAGTACTTAATTTTCTGTTGAACAAAAACCGTATAGCAGAGACTATTAAATGGGAGTGCAAACATTTCTAATTTCTGATACTAAATGTCTGTAAACTGGTATAAGAATTCACATAAAACATTGCTAATTATTATCCAGGCACGTCTTCCGGAATTTAATTCTTAGGGTAAGTGTCCCAAATATCGCCTACCTTAACTTTTTTTCGACATTTCATCCACTTTTTAGTTTCTGATTAGGCTGGAAACTCAAAGAACATCTCTAAGAACTATTTCCTTTAGTATCCTGAGATCAACCAGCTCCAAAACCAGTTCCAGTTTAAGTTATGTAGCTAAATTGGAAAAATTGAAATTTCCAGTGAACTCCAGACCAGTTCCTAATATCGCCTACCTCTGTTCCTCTTACCGCCTACCAGGCGAAATTAGGAGCACCTGTTAAAAGGCGTTTCTAGCAAAGTCTCTGTTTAGTGCACTTTCAAATGGTATAAGCAAAATTAGAATTTGGATGTGCCTACCTGGTCATTCACTGGATTCTGATTCTTTGGAGCCAAAGTTTACGAAGACAACAGCTAAAACAACTTCAGACGCCATATAGTTTCTGTTGTCAGTGATAAGAGCGTTGTCGCTATCGCCGCTGTTAATTCAGACCCAGAACTAAGAAGCTACAGCATTTTCTCATACATAGCGCGAATCATACTTTAGAAACACGAGTAGGCGATATTAGGCACAGGGGCGATATTTGGGCACCTACCCTACCATACTGGATCTGTTAATCAAATTTTTAACCTTAAGAGCGGAATATAAAAAATATTTGAAAGGAGCACTGGAGGAGCAATTTAAAGAGGCACCTTAGTTGACAGCGTAGAAAAACACCGAGATCGCTTCACAAGGTTACATACATATTCTCCCATACCTCAACATAGATGTGAGAGATCAACTGATGTAACATCATTTTCCGTTTCTAAGTTGAATGAAATGGCTAAATTTTTTTTTGACAGTACATGTACTCAAATTCTAAGCCGTTGAATAGTGTAGTAGTGCTGAACAATATGACATTATTCACCTTGCTGGCATATGGTTATTCTCCGTAGTAGATTAGTTTTAGATATTTTCGCAGGAGGAATAGGCATGTTGCAGGTTGGGGGCACTGTTGATTCTTTTCGTTTATTTAAAGGAAGAACCGTCAAGCTAAATTTCTCTAGATGCCAAACCGAAAAGTCCTGTTGAAAATCACAAGGTACAATGAAAGTTATCTACTTACAAAATTGCTAAACCTCTTTAATCGACTTAATTGTCAATCGGGTTACAACATATATTATTTTTTCATTCGTAATTTCCACAGGATTTTTCTATAAGGGACGGGTAGAGAAAACTGTAAACAATCTCTGCAGATCGTATCCACTGCAACGTCACCAACTCCCTTTGGAATTATTATTTAGAAGGGAGTGACTTAAGATCCCCTTGGACACAACTTCAACCACTGAACCCAACGGGCAGTTCAAATGTGGGAGTTCGAACTGGCCCTCAGAGAGAAAAGAAGCAGGCAGAGAGAGCCTGTGCGAATACCACGGTATTCGGTGTGTTTTGTTTTTTTTTCTCCCGAGGGCAACACCGGTATACAGAGGAACGCTGTCTAGGTGTGGTTTTGGGTTCTCTCGGGTAAAAAGCGGTCTTGGAAGTTTCTGTATAACAATGTAAGTAAGTTTTGCAATCTATTCTAGTGTATATGGCAAATGCCGTATATTTTAATTCCATCTCGCCTCTTTGATTCAGTGAGAAAGTTACACCACTTAACTGAAGGGGGCAAAAAAGAAGAATGGTTAGAATTTGCCTTAAGCATGAAACACTGACTCATTAAATGGCTATGCTAAAGAACCCAAAACAGGCAAACAAAATGATTATTTACCTTTGCTTAAGATTAGTTCAAAAACATCACACTAAATTGTTGTTTATTGTTTATTCAACAAGCAAATAACTGAAAATTTAATGATTTTCCATGCCATATGTTTTTTTTTTATGAGAAAGAATAAAAAAAGAAAAATATATAAATTTCATATCTAAACGGACACTACCCATTGCCCTATTAGAATGAAAGTACTTTTCAATGTGCGCTTAAATCTCAGCACAATCAGTATTTTGTCTCTCCGTGACTTAAGCAGTTCGTTCCGCAAACCATCCATATTCAACTTAGTGGATAATGCGCATAGATGGCCTTAAAAGGATATCGGTGGCAGAAATGTAAAATTGTGGTTCTGTTACTTCGTAACAACTGTTAAGGCCAATGAGAATTTCGGTAAAAGAGGGCGCTGTGAGCGCCTCTGAAGTTTTGAAGTCTGTAGAGAATTGGCCAGCTGTACTGAGAGATCGTAGCCGGCCACTCACGTAGACTTCTGGCATCTGGGACGCCGGGAGTTTTGGCCCCTCAGTCGCCTGGCATCGGCCACTCACGGGGACTCTCGGCGTCCGAGGCGCCGGACTTTTGGATTCTCGTCCACCTGCCTTCGCACACTTGTGATGCCCGATTTAGCTCAGTTCATGCAGGTCTGTCGTGCTGTAATCACGTTCACTATGCTCTCTCGCAAAGAATTAGCGGCAATTTTTGTCGTTTTATTGTTCAATATCGTTATTGTTTTCCTTTTTAATTTATTTATAAGAGCACAATTATTTCGTAACGTTAAATATACGTTATGAACGTGAAATAGTGTAAAGTATCGAATTCAGAGGCACAAACTTACTCATAAACATATGTTTTCGATATTTGTAATAAGTTTCTTAAAATTTTCTAATCTTTTTAAATCCAGTTTAAATGGTTATTTATTTGCCGATATAAATTCAAGTATCCATACTCTTCGCTTTAAGTATACACACAATAAATCCTATTAAAGCTAATAAAAGCTAAAAATATATATATTCTTTAAATTCAAAATAAGAATTCGAATTCGGTCGTAAGGAACTATGTGGAATTATTTAGCGTTCTCCTTAAATTTCAAGTAAGTGATATTAAAGTAATAGTGCGTTTTAGGCATAAACATTTTCTCCCCTCCACAAAGAAAAAAAATCTCTGTGATTTTCTTTTAAATGAGATGCCCTGATTTTATAAACTACTAAAAGTGGTTTTACTCCTTTCCTTTAAGTTTTAAAGCGCAATTATTTCGTTACTTTATGTATGTGATTTTGAAATATGTTGTGAAAAGTATCGAATTCAGACACTCGAAACTGCTCATTAATGTGTCTCCAATATCTGTAAAGAAATACTTTTAAGATCCCTAAACCATTTGTAAAGCCAATTGAAAGGTTATTAGTTTTTCGATATTTCTTAAATTACTAGTGGTTAGCCCGTCAAAAATGACGTGTCAATTTTAATTTTTATCAATTTAATATTCAATTTAATTTAATTTATTTTAATTTAATTTCATAATTTTAGTTCATAAATGAACACGCGTCAAATATGAACCATTGAGGTGTTCGGTATGCAAAACGTTACAAGTTGAAAAATATTTTTATATATTTTGATCGAGAGGAAAGTATAATCTATATATATAAAACAGTTCCGTAACTGACTGACATATAACGCACAGACCAAACCGCTGGACTTAAAGGGCTAAAATTTTGCATGGCGATTCTTCTCATAGTGTAGGGGTGCACTAAGAAAGATTTTTGAAAAATACTTCTTCGACTTTTTAAAATTAAATTTTTAATCTGTTTTAGTAACTTTTTTTTAAGTTTGCATTTAAAATAATAATTTGAGGGTTATAAAATTTATATCACGAGAAAGATCATAAAAATCCCTTTAAAATGAATCTTTTTCGAATCTTTAACTCCATTTTCAGATTTTTGGGGAATTTTTAAAGATTAATTTATAGAATTTAATTTATTAAATGCTGATCACATGATTTCTTTTTCTGGTACTTTAAATTAATTTATCGTCATGTGCATAACAACGAAATAGACAAAAAAAATATTTTTTTTCTTGCTAATGCGGCAGACAATTGGACATTATCCAAAAAAATTTTAAATTGCAGTAAAAGATATGTTTCTCAAACTGTACTAAATGCTTTAGTATGTTCTATTGGATTTAATTTGAATATTTTCTTCTACATTATTTTGTGTATTAAAGCTTAATTTCAATTTATTTTATTTTTAAAACGCGGTAATCAAAGTACATTTGAATATGGCAACAAAAAGGAAAAAGCGTTCCAGACAGATAGATAGATCTCTGCTATTATTAAGATTATACGTATTCTTGTGTTTATGTAAGATACAAAAAATAATATACGCCAGTTTTATAAACCACTAAAAATAGTTTTACTCTTTTGGTAGGAAGTTTGAACTTATTTTAAAATTTTAAGAGTGGGTTCAAAATCTTCAAAAAAGGCCCATTTTTATTTTCTCAATATTTTGGAATAAAAAATTAAAACCTGAAATTCCTCGCTAGGTGTCTCTATGAAACTTTGTACAGGTTTCCATTGTTTTTTAAGAGTTAAAATTGTGAAAACGTTTTCCCTGAAGCAAAAGTTACACCAAAATATTAATTCTTTATTTTGCCGATTAAAAATTTATTCAACAAATTTTTTATAAATCCTTAAGATAACTTATCTGGTAACCATCTGTAATGGTGCGCCTTCGAATATGTAAAAATGTCATAAAAATATGAAAAGGTTAAGTCGATCGAAGGCTGTCATCATTACATTTATTTGACAAATTTGGAAACGACGGCTGAAAGCGGTACGTTAATTAAAGAACGGACCGGTCCTGTCTGATGTAAGGTATTGAATAGTCCTACGGCGGCGGTCAACTTGGGGGATTGAACGCCAGACAAGATTAAGAGAAGATGTCGCCAGGGTTTGACATTACACGACAATGGACTTTGTATTCGGATTTACGAGCGGCGTGAAGAAAAACCACGGGCGTCTTGGGTGGTTGTTGGCGGTTGTGGTTTCAATATTAGGCGAACGTCGGGAAAACAGGGGCGGACATTTTAAATAAGGTCAAGGTGTCGGAGGCAAATAAAATTTTAGCAGTTTCAGAATTGGTTAAAAAGAATTTAGAAGGGGGATGCCATGGAAGAAGGATGGGCTTCAAAAATATATAAATTGAGGAGTTTGAAAAAACTCAAGAGCTCTCCCTCTCTAGCCCTCTCTCTCTCCCCTTCTTTCGGAGATAGTCAATTCTACGATCTCTCAGGGAGAGACCTTTTTCTTGATTTTGTGGCGTATCGGGTCGAAACGGAAGTTCCCCGTTGCCTATTGAGATTGGTGTGCTACGACGTGAGGAAAATATTTTTAATTTCCCAAATAAAGTCTGAGCAGTGAAATATTGGTGTGTGTGCTCGAAGTGATTTAAAGGCAGCAGCAAACTCCCCAGCCATAGAAGCAAGAGTTCCCCGGCCCACGTCAGAAGTGAATCTACAAGTGCACCGAAATAAAACGTATTGAGTGAGTCCAAATAATTCATTTTGTAAAGATCAATCTGGTTCTTTTTTTTTGGTAGAGGTTTTTGATTTTTGTTTTTTTAAAGTTTGGTTTACGAATAGGTGTGGAAATAATTGATAGAAGAATTTAGTGGTATTAGATGTTTTGGTTAATTATTCTGTGCTCCCTTGCCTTGTTTTAAAAAGTAATCTTTTAGAACCATACTTTTTAGTTCAGAATTTGGTTTATGTATGGATAAGTGTTTTTGTTACGAAAGTGTTTAAGATAAAATGTACAAATGTATAAAAATTGTAAATAAATTAAGTTTAATTTAAATTTAAATCAACTCTCTGTTTTAATTTTTTTTAAATATTTTTAGTTTACTTGTTCGTCATTGCTAATTACGTCCTGAACTACGGGTTATTAACAAATAATTTTAAAACACAAAGCACCCAACTACCCCTTTATAAATAATTCATGTACTACCCAACTAATTCACGCCCGATAAGATAACTTTGGACGAGCAACACGACACCTTCCCTGTACACTAAAGGGGAAAAAAGCATGTAAATAGTGCTGGTTTGGAAAATTTATTAGCGGAATTAAAAATTTAGTATTTAAAAACTAAATTTTAAATATTTCAAGAATTTAACATATCCACAATATATATAAAGACATTCAATGAGAATTATGTATGTAAAATTAATATGCAAGTTGAGAAATACTCAAAAAAGTTCCTTACAGAATGAAATAAATTAAAAGATTTTTTTTGTCCCGGACTCCCCTTAGTTAAATTTTGAAAGTACTATATTTTTTTCTAGCTAAGCTGTTTACTTCTGAATACGTTAATTTGTAAATGATAACTTGGTATCAGTACCGAAATATATATTATATCATCAAGCGAGCTTCGCTCACATCATTTTAATTTGACGCATTTGCGGAGTTCGTGGTACAAAACTCATTTTTATTGTCTTGGCTATAAATACACCGTAGAGTAAAAGTCTTCAACCTTTCACGTTCGACGGCCACATCAGTAAATTCGTAAAGTTCCGCGGGCCACACATCTGTGAAATAAGTATCACAGGCAGAGGAAAAAATATATTATTTGCAAACGAGCTTCAGCCTTTGGGATAAAAGTTTGATTTCCTTTTTATAGCAGGATGATGAAGGATTAATTCCTTCAAAACTCGTCACTAAAGTTTTGTGTGTATAATCTGTTTTAAAAAGTATTTTGTACCTTTATAACTATTATTACTAAAAAATTTTTATTTATTATTTTCTACAAACAACAAAAAATAATATTAGAATAATGTTCTGAATTAATCTTCCATATGCACGGTAGGTTTCTATACAGTTCAATAAACTGAATTTAAAATTCGGGACTAAAAAATATTTTTTCTACTTCCATTTCGTTCGAAACTACTTTCAGGCATCTAGCATCTGGCGTCCAGGACCCCACTCATGGAGACTTTTCGCGCCGGGAATTTGGTCTGGACTGATATTCCAGACTCCAGATGTTTGGCATCTGGCGTCTCACCCAGACACCCCACTGACGGAGACTTTTGGCATCCCAGATGCCAAAATTCCCATGCCCCAGAAGCCAGAAGTCTCGTGAGTGGCAGATGTCTGTCCTTGTTTGTTATAATAAATATTGTGGCTGTGAATCGAAAGCTGTTTCTTAACGAACCCACATCAGATAACATTTTGAAGATACGTCTGCTTTGGAGCGTCACAACAACTATAGTCTTCTATATAAATAAAGCAACAGAGGAGAATGTCGGTGGAGTCTGTCGGCCACGTGACCGTCACAACATGGCCGACATTTTGGTCGAAAATCGGTGTATTTTTTTTCTCATGAAAGTACATAAATATTACATATTTGGAAAGAGCTTTGAAAACTGATTTTTTCTGCTTACAGTTATTCTGTTACTTTAATAGTTTTACAGATATTTTAATTCTAAAAGCACTCTACCGCTGAGACGAAAGAATCAAATCACCCATCTCCAGTATGGTGCAGCCATCTGTCGGCAGCGACGGGAATGAAAATTGACGGGAATTTAATACATTTGTATTGCCCTGAAAAGGGCCTTTTTATCTTTTGTGGGGCCCGAGCATAGCCGGGCGAAGCCCGGCTAGTAGTGAATAAAGTAGATGTACGGCATCATGTATTTACAGAAAGTTTAGAGAAAGTTTTCAAAATTCGCTTGTTTATTCAATTTGCTTCTGAAAAAAAGTAGAATTTAACTCGATAATGTTAACTGTCTCGAGAAAAACAAGATAAACATAACAATAATTGCCTGAATCTTTTTATACTGACGAAACCATTAATATTATATTGGGATGATATAACATCTGAATGCACAATGGAAAGGAAACGAACATTTTTCGTCTGAGAATCCTTTGGAATTAACCTTTTTCAAAGAATCAGGTACTCGGTGCGTGTTTACACGTGTTTCAAGAATTCTGAAGAGTGATGAAAAGTAGCTGGATTTCCTTTTTTTATTAATGTATTATTGATTGAATGCAGTGTTATAGTATATGCATATTTCTAATAAAACGAGTAAAATATTATTTTTCATGTTTGCAGTGATTCTTCTGTGTGGTGCTACAAGTTGTCTGGTATACCACTATTACAGTTACCAGATAAGATCATGGTTTTTCGCTCATCGAATGATGATCTTGAAAATGGAAAGGAACGAAGACTTGGGAAAAAAGTACGATGCGTTTATCTCTGCAGCTGATGAGGATTTGCACCTGGTTGAAAATTTAATTATACCAGGTATGGTATTTTTCAAATTTGCCCATGAAACAAGTGTTGCATGAAAGCAGAGTTTATGATTACAGTTAGCGTATGTATATATATATATATATATATATACGAGGGTCATTTTTATGTAAGAACCGTTTTGTAATGGAGTATGAGAAACTTTAGTTATGAATGTAAATTATATCACAAACTAAAATGCGAAATTATTTTCACTTTTCAACATGTCACCATTAACATTTAATCTTTCGTCAAGTCGTGTCACCAGCTTTTGGATCCCATCATCATATATATATATATATATTTATATATATATATATATATATATATATATATATATATATATATATATATATATATGAAATAAATTTAAAACCCTTTTTACTTTTTAACACGCCCTTTCCAAATTCTTTATCATAACGCAACAGAATACCGTCCCCTTAACCTTTGAATCGCGACCTACATGGAAACCGAAATAATTTATTAGTTTTTCCCCTAAGGCACGTGTGGCCAAAGCATTATATAACGGGCATTATATAAGCATTATATAACGGGCATCGCGAGACCATCACCTCATATGACGCGACTTAATCACGTGTCAGTTTTTAACCAATTAAAGTTCAGCCCGCCTGAAAAACTCGCGCTTTTCTCAATAATCCGGGAGCCCTTTGTGTTCTGCCACGGTACTGTCAAGATGTAATTTTAACGCGCTGCGCCCCTTTTGTCTTTTATTTTATCCTGTGCTGTTCCGACAGCCTCGGGGCAGTGTTGAAATATGATAACCCGCTAATAAATTGAAATGTGGCTTTTATGAAGTGTAACTAAAACCCTCGAAGTAATCCAAAATAAAACGACGATTTAATCAGCCTTTGGACGTCTGTGTTCCTCGTCTGGAATTTCGATTTGTTTCTCAGCCGCGTTCGACCACACGCATTGCCTTAACCGTTCGACGACTACTTTCCAAGACCTATATTCCTTTTCATCTACCACTCTGACTCCTCGCCGTTCTGGATGTGGCCTGCCTACACTCGACGACCACTTCTATAGCCTTGTGCTCCGTCACGACTAACACCCGAAAATACCACGAGTTCAACGGCCTGAAGTGCATCGCCACCGTAATCATTACATATATTAAAGTCGGCAGCAGAGAGTTATTCTGCGCCGTTAAGCCAATGGATTTTCAATGTGTGCGTCGTTCGTGAAAATTCCGCGTCAGTGTAGTGTCATCTGTGTTTTTGAAGCTCAAGTGTGTGATCCCAGAAGAAGAAGAAACTTTTTCAACGGTTTTTCGTCTCTATGCGAGATTAGTGCTGCTGTGTTTCCGACAAAATTGAAAGTCATCGGTGTTATGGTGATTTTCAAGTCACCATGGGGGGATTTTAGTAGTGCTTTCGTAATCTGTGAAGTGTTAAACCCCGACTGCGTGTAAACGTGTGTGAACTAGAAAAAGAAGAAAAAATATTGTGACTTTCACATTATAACCAGAACAGACGAGGGACTCTTGAACATCCTAGAAAGTTAGAGGAATTGCGCCAAGTACGATCCCACATATAAATAATTGCATACATGAACATTTTGAAGAAAAAAAAAATAAAAAGGTCCATTTTCTACACTTCATATATAAATAATATTGGTAACATACAGGTAAGCAATAATTATGGAAAAATTTTTGAAGGTGAACTGTTTAAATTGAGTTATAATTGTATGTTAGTGCAGTGAATAAAATCGGTACTTACGTATTATAGCTGAAACTTTGCGGTTTGGCGAAAAAACGGCAATAAAGCGCCAATTATACGCCTCATCCTTGTTGATAGTATTGTTTTCGCCATTCATTGCTTTTCGCTCCCGTCGTAAGTTCCGTTTTGAAGATTTTCTTTATTTTTTTTTTTTTATGAAAGTTATTTGACAAAGATCTTTTATAAAAGAAGTTTGACGAGAAATATGACAGCGTAATACCTCAACTTAGATAAAAGAGAAACTTTTATAAAAGTTGGGCTCTTCGTCAAAGTTTTATAAAAGATTTCGGTGCCCGGATGTTATAAACAAAATTTCGAGCAACAGCATGTTAAAAAAATTACAAATGTGTGGAAAACGCGGGAGATAAAGAACAAGATTTCGATTCGAAATAATTTTAGCTCTAATTAAAAATTGCCCACTAATGACAAAACAGAAATACACGAAAAATATTCAAAATGAATGTCTTAAAAACGCAAATCTTTCGAAGAAAAAGTCTTAGGATGTTGAAATTTTGCATGGTCGTTACTCCTAAGCTCTATATGCCTACTAAGAAATATTTTTAAAAAGTACATATTTTAAGGGGGTTAAAAGGGGCTTAACCCCCTCCCCCTCTGAAAAAAAAACCCATTGTATCTCTGAAACCATAGGACCCATAAAGCTGAAATTTCGTATGGTGGTTTCCCTTAAGTCCTAGGTGCCTACTAAAAAATCTTTTTGAAAAATACAAATTTTAAGGGGGTTAAAAGGGGCTTAACCCCCCTCTAAAAAAAACCCCTTTGTATCTCTGGAACCATAAGGCCTAGAAAGCTGAAATTTTGCATGGTGGTTCCCCTTAAGCCCTAGGTACACACCAATAAATCTTTTTTAAAAACTCGAATTTTAAGGGGTTTAGCCCCCTCCCCCCTAAAAAATCCCATTGTATCTCTGGAACCATAGGGTCTAGGAAGCTGAAATTTTGTATGGTACTTCCCCTTAAGCCCTAGGTACACACCAATAAATCTTTTTTAAGAGCTCGAATTTTAAGGAATTTAGCCCCCTTAGATAGAAATAACTTTTATAAAAGATCTTTGTCAAAGAACTTTGATAGTACAATAGGGGTATTTTGAGGTCATAGCATTTCTTTTATGTATAACTTTTATAAAAGATGCAAATAACTTTTTAAAAATATTTTTGTCAAAGAACTTTGGTAGTGTAATATAGAACAAAAGGAAGAAGATGCAGTGTCTTTTTTCCAGATCCGTGGAATTTTGTCCAGTCAGCGTGTATGCCCGAACTTGCACAATATGCTTGCCTATTTTAATCGACCAGTAGCAGGAGATGTAATATTAAAGATTGCGGCAAAACAGTCAGAATTCACAAGGAAAACTGGTTCTACGGTTCCCGATTGCCATTATTTTAAAATCCCGATTGCCAAACTTTAAATATTTGCATTTTCTGTCGAAACATATATGCATATCAATTTGTGTCCAATTTGCATTACCCCTTCTTGGCGTGTCGCTTTTTTTTGTCTAAGAGTGTATTTCTATTTTGTCTTTAATATGAAATTTTTAATTTGATCTAAAATTATCGATAGCGAAATCTTGTTCTTCAGCTGCTTATTTTTTTTTTTACTTTTCCATGTGTTTTCCACATACTTTTTTAAACATGCTGCTGCTCAAAATGTTTATGCATGTTTAATAACTGCTTTCGTATATTTCATACACGTGCTTCGCCACAAATTTCATGAGTGCCATGAATTATGTCATTTGGTTCATTTAATTTCAATTAACTTTGGCGGTAAGGTGGGGTCATTTGTCGCAAGGAGTTCATCTCAGAATTTAACGACAGTGATCCGAATTTAAATACGAGTTTTGGATATTTCATTTTTGTTTTGGGGATTTAAAACCACTTTACAACCTCCTAAAAAGTTGCTTTTTAAACATCTTTCTTGGCCAGCACCTAGAGCCTAAGAAGAACCGCCATGCAAAATTTCAACTTCTTAGGCCTCATTGTTACAGAAATACAGTGGAATTAATTTTTTTGGGGGGAGGGACTATACCCCTTAAAATTTGAATGTAAAAAAAGATTTATTGGTGTGCACATAGGGCTCAAGGGAAACCAACCAACAAAAATTTCAGCTTCCCAGGCCTTATGGTTCCAGAGAGACAGTGGGTTTATTTATTTTATTGGGGGGAGGGGGTACTAAACCCCTTAAAATTTGAACTAAAAAAAAAAAGATTTATTGGTGTGCACCTAGGGCTTAAGGGAAACCAACCAACCAAATTTCAGCTTCCCAGGCTTTATGGTTCCAGAGATACAGTGGGTTTATGTATTTTTTTTTTTTGGGGGGGGGGGTCTAGCTAAACCCCTTAAAATTTGAACTAAAAAAAAATTATTGGTGTGCACCTAGGGCTTAAGGGAAACCAACCAAACAAATTTCAGCTTCCCAGACCTTATGGCTCCAGAGATACAGTGGGTTTATTTTTTTTTTTTTGGGGGGGGGGACTAAACCCCTTAAAATTTGAACTAAAAATAATTTTTGGTGTGCACCTAGGGCTTAAAGGAAAACAACCAAACAAATTTCAGCTTCACAGGCCTTATGGTTCCAGAGATACATTGAGGTTTTTTTTTGGGGGGGGGGGCTAAACCCCTTAAAATTTTAACTTTAAAAAAGAAGATTTATTGGTGTGCACCAGGGCTTAAGGGGACCCACCATACAAAATTTCAACTTCCCGGACCCTTTAGTTCAAGAGATTCATTGGATGTATTTTAAAGGTGGGAGGTAGTTTAAGTCCCTTTTAACACCCTTAAAATTTGTCATTTTTTAAAAATATTTTTTAGTGGGCACGTAAGACTTAAGTAACCATCATGCAAAATTTTGGCATGCTAAGACTTAAGGTTCGAAAGTTTTGCGTTTGTTTTAACATATTCATTTTGAATATATTTCATGCATTTCTGTTTTGTCATTAGTACGCAATTTTTAATTAAAGCTAAAATTATTTATAACCGAAATCTTGTTCTTCATCTGACACGTCTTCCACACATTTGTAATTTTTAAACATGCTATTGCTGGAAATGTTGTTTATAACTTCCGGTTAGAAAATAGGTTGCCACTGTGAAATTAGGTGTTGGCGGGCGGATATTGAGCCAAGGGTAAAAAGCTGCCAAGTTTCAGCTATAATACGTAAGTACCATAAAATCTTATTGATATTGTATGAGGTATGACAAATATAATACTTTTCCATTGATATGAATATTTTTATATAATATAATTTCTATATGAGTTATGAAATATATGTTTGATTTAGAATTTAAGGTTTTAAAAAGATTTTTGAAATTTATATATTGATGTCTTATGAGTGTTTTTAGTGTAATTATTAAAAATTTGATAATATAGTCTTAAATTCATGAAGGGTATAAATTCTATAAGTATCTGTTAACCGCAACCAAATTTAAATCATCGCAGAGAAGAAAAAATAAAATAAAGTAAATTGAATCCGCTTCGTTGATGAGAGCTCGCTTTTGTAAACAAATCGGCGCAAACTGCGCATTAGTATAAACATTACTGGAGCTGTACATTACTTGGTCATCATTATTTTCGGCAAAGACTGAAATTGTTATAATTTATTTTTTACATCATGATATATTTTTGTTTTCGTTTTCTCTGCTGTGTTAAAGATAGCGTACTCTGGATTTTGTGTTGATTTGAGTTAAACAGTAGCCTAAAGCAGTAAAAATGACATCAAAAGATACAACCAAAACGGCGGTGAAAACCGAAAGTAATGAAAATGGAGGGAATAGCAATGAACCAGATTTTAATTCTAACCATACAAATTTTGTCCCTTTTGACCCCGAGTCGGGGATGAGACTCTCTCAGTGGTTCCATTATTTTGAAAAACAATGTGTAGAAACTGAAAAAACTGATGAGTGGAAACTTCGAAATGTGAGCAGGTTTTTGAGAGGCAATGCCCTCACCACTTTTGTCAACCACTGTTTGGACATTAACACCTGGAAAGAGTTAAAAGATACTCTGAGTGAGGAATTTTTTGATCCCACTTCGACAAGTTTCAGTGAATTTTCTAACTTAAAATTCAAAACAACAGACCAGATTACAGACTATTTCCATAAAAAGGTTCGTCTTGGCAAGGCCTTGGGCCTTAATACAAAATTAATTTTAGAGGGACTTACTGATGGGTTGCCCATCAACATGCGTCAGTTGCTAATAATAAATACACCCCAGAACTTTTTGGATTGGTTGCAGATTGCCACCAAATTGACCCAGGTACAGAGAGAGGAAGACAGTGAGAAAAATAAAAGACCAGAGTTTCAGAGACCAGTTCCTTTTCGCATGCATAGACCAGAACAAGAGAATACCAGATTTAGAGCCCCTTTTCAGCCCTGGAGACCCAATTATGCTCCTAGGAGTTCCGACCCAACATTTATGCCAAACCCAAATATGAATATGAGACCTAGGCCCCCTGGCCACTATACCCATTATAATTCGAGTCAACTACCACCTACTCCCTGCAGAATCTGTGAGAGGCGGGGTATAATAAATGCATTCCATTGGACACAAACGTGCCAGTTTAGACAAAACAACCCAAGAAACACTCCTGAACGAGACTCCCCTGAATCAGAAGAACACCAACCGCAATATTGACAATTAATTGTATCCGGATACTTTCAAAATAAGGCAAGAAACTTAACCAGGAATTCCATTTCATGCGTTTTAGACACAGGATCCTCTATCTCGCTCCTTCCCCGACATTTTGTGAACCAATATGGTTTTTTACCTACTAAGACTAAATTCCCAATTCATGTTAGACAAACAGATGGTACCATAAAGTTAGAAGAGAAGTGCACTATAGAATTGAAGATTGGAGAACTGATTAAGACAACTGAATTTTATATTTTGGACTCAAATTTACCATATTTAATCCTAGGATTGCCCGAATGTGGGCTTTTTAAATTAACAATTGACTGTGAGAGACGTGAAGTATGCCAACTGCAAAAGAGGATAAAATTGCAACAGAATTTACCTAAGTGCAGAATCTCGCTTCACATTAACAAAGTTAGTGAACCCGAATCAAGTCAGACCAAGTTTCCTCCAATGACTTATCCCCCACACAATTGTAATATAAATATAAATAATTCTGTAAACCGAGAAATCAAAACCTTCGACAACCAAACCAAACAAATGTATCATGAAATTAGTACTGAGTTTAGTGAGTTTCCAAAGATCTCTGTGGAATCGGATGAAACACCACAGACTATCATTAATGAGAATCCTATGCTAAATTCACTACTACAGAAATTCAACCACATTTTTTCTAAAGACAAGTATGACATTGGTACAATTAGAATAGAACCTCAAAGAATCATGCTAACCTCAGAACTCCCTGTTAGCCAAAGACCATACCGTACTTCCCAAATTGAAGAGTTAGAAATCAGGAAACAAGTAGGGAAATTATTAGAAGCAGGAATAATAAAAGAAAGCTACTCTGCGTACTCAGCACCAATAACGCTTGCCCTGAAGAGGGACGAAGGCAAAAAGACTAGACTCTGTATTGATTTTCGTAAATTAAATGCTATTACTAAGACAGATGCTGAACCTCTCCCCAGAATTGATTGTTTGCTAGATAAATTAAGTAATGCCAAAATTTTTTCCACCCTTGATTTGACCTCAGGATACTGGCATATACCTGTTCACCCTAAAGACACTGAAAAACTTGCTTTTGCCACCAGTTTTGGCCTGTTTGAATGGTTACGCCTCCCTTTTGGACTAAAGAATGCCCCAGCTATATTTAATAGGACAATTAGACGAATTTTGGACAAACATAGAATTGATTTTGCGTGCCATTACTTTGATGATATCATAGTTTACCCATCCTCAGAAACAGAACACATTAATCATTTAAAACGAATTTTTGAAGTTTTTCAGCAAGAATCTATTAAACTTAAGCAATCTAAATGTAAATTCATGCAACGTAACATTAACTTTCTAGGATATGAAATTGAGAATGGCAGAATTACTCCAGATAATGTAAACATTGAAAGTATTGAAAAATTGAAACCCCCTTCCAACATTAAAGAATTACAAAGTTTTTTGGGTTCAGTAAATGTTTATCATAAGTTCATTCCAAAATATGCACAAATAAGGGTGCCATTAAATAGACTATTAAAGAAGGACATAAAGTGGGTTTGGGATCATAACTGTCAAGAATCATTTGAAAAGTTAAAAAATTTTCTTGTGTCAAAACCAATTTTACAGTTGTATAATCCAAATTTAGAGTGTCATTTGTTTGTAGATGCTTCTCAATATGCTATTGGAGCTGTGCTGAAACAGTCGGATGCTTGTAATAACTTACACCCTGTCGCGTATTTTTCTAGAACTTTAAGAGATTATGAAAAAAATTATCCCATCACGGAATTGGAATGTTTGGCTATTGTGGATAGTTTTGACAAATTTTATCACTATTTACACGGGACCAAATTCACTGTTCATACTGATCATGCTGCCCTAGTTTGGCTGAAGAATGTGAAAAACCCAAGGGGTAGATTATTCAGATGGTCGTTAAAGTTGAGCATGTTCGAGTATGAAGTAAAATATCAAAAGGGTTCAACCAATTATGAAGCTGACATGTTATCCAGGCACCCCGTGTCTCAGCATCTCCAACACCATGTGCACTTATTGGACTTAAATGAAATTAAGCATTATCAAAAGATGGATAATGTTTCACATAATAAATTTTCAGAAATCAATGATGTAATAGTGTATAAGAAGAATGGTATTAACAAAATTGTTGTTCCTATGTCATTAAGGTTAAAAGTTTTACAAAAAACTCATGAAGAATTTGGACACCCTGGAATTCAAAAAATGATTAACTTAATTTCTCCTCAGTATTATTGGCCATTTATAACTAATGATATTTCTAACTATGTTAAACATTGTCACACCTGTCAACTTAACAAGAAACCCAGACAGAAACGTTATGGATTAATGCAGGAAGTTCCCCCTACTGAGAAACCTTTTGAGTGCCTATCATTAGATACTGTTGGTGGATTTAATTATTATAACTCTACTAAAAAATACCTTCATATAATTATTGACCATGCCACTAGATACATTTGGGCTTTCCCCTCTAAAAGCGTTACTACAGAAACTTATGCAAACTGTCTGAAACAACTTTTCCAAGTACATGTCCCTGAAAAATTATTAACAGATCGTAATGCTGCTTTTACTTCTTCCAAATTTAGACGGTTTTTGGAGCATAATGGCGTGAAACAACTTTTGACTTCGGCCCACCATCCACAGACGAATGGCAAGGTTGAGCGTGTAAACCAGTCTATTGTAACTCGTTTAAAGTGTAAAGTTAATACTTCTTCCACTAAAGTACCCTGGACCAAATTATTAGAACAAGTTGTTAATGAATACAATAATACGCCCCACTCTGTGACCAAAATCTCCCCTGCCTATTTGCTTTTTGGCACCCTGCCTTACCCGCCACCAATTGATCACAATAATTATTATCCTCCTGTGGATCAGGCTCGTCTTTTGGCAAAAGAAAGAACTATTAATTACCATAACAAAAATAAAATTAGATATGACGCTCGTTTTTTGGCATCAAAATTTAAACCTGGTGATCAAGTAATTTATGAGGAATTCAACTATCCAAATACACGTAAATTAAGTCAACCTTTTTCTGGCCCTTTCACAATCCTTAGACAATATTCAGACGTAAATTATGAAATAGATAAACCCAATTACCAAGCTGGTCGAGCAACTGAAATTGTACATGCTTCTAAACTAAGATATTATCATTCACCTGACCTTTTTAAAATGCATCATGAAGCCTAAACCCATATTTGGACAGACTATAAATTACTAATATGCTCCTAATACAACAATACACCCCCTCACTCCTTAGTAGTAGAGTTATGAAAGAATTTGAACCTAAGGCAGTTGAGGGATACACACACACAAACACTAACACCTTTACAAAAACAACCAGATGTGATATTTTGTGTTATTAGTAAGAAATTTTTGCATTTTTACATTCCATGTCATATTAAAATTTTATTGAATATTGTAGTGTTATCATGATCAGCATAAGAAAACAGTTGTGTATTTTAAATCTCATTTATTTTGTGAATTATTACTTATTTAATATGTTCTAATGATAAACCTTCACTTGCCAATGGTATAGAAAGGACTATACGAAGGTTGAAAGTATTATAGTATATTAATCATATCCGATATTTTTGTGTTGTAACGATTTTGAAAAGTGCCATACTCAATCCAAACTGTGATTTAAGTGCATTGATATTTTTTTTTAAATTTTTGTTTAGTACTAGTTTATGCTATTTATATGTTTCATGATCTGGGCAGACACACAAAGGTGATAGTAACCAAAATTTAAATTTGTCAACCACGAGTCAAAATTTTATTCCGAATTACTATTCAAAATTTTTATCAAAATTATTTTTTGTCTACGCGGTTCTCGCCTGATGGAGGGTCTTGCTGAGGGAGCCGGCCCCTCACGCAAGTCTTTTCCGGAGGGGGGGAAATTGAAATAAATTTAAAACCCTTTTTACTTTTTAACACGCCCTTTCCAAATTCTTTATCATAACGCAACAGAATACCGTCCCCTTAACCTTTGAATCGCGACCTACATGGAAACCGAAATAATTTATTAGTTTTTCCCCTAAGGCACGTGTGGCCAAAGCTTATATAAGCATTATATAACGGGCATCGCGAGACCATCACCTCATATGACGCGACTTAATCACGTGTCAGTTTTTAACCAATTAAAGTTCAGCCCGCCTGAAAAACTCGCGCTTTTCTCAATAATCCGGGAGACCTTTGTGTTCTACCACGGTACTGTCAAGATGTAATTTTAACGCGCTGCGCCCCTTTTGTCTTTTATTTTATCCTGTGCTGTTCCGACAGCCTCGGGGCAGTGTTGAAATATGATAACCCGCTAATAAATTGAAATGTGGCTTTTATGAAGTGTAACTAAAACCCTCGAAGTAATCCAAAATAAAACGACGATTTAATCAGCCTTTGGACGTCTGTGTTCCTCGTCTGGAATTTCGATTTGTTTCTCAGCCGCGTTCGACCACACGCATTGCCTTAACCGTTCGACGACTACTTTCCAAGACCTATATTCCTTTTCATCTACCACTCTGACTCCTCGCCGTTCTGGATGTGGCCTGCCTACACTCGACGACCACTTCTATAGCCTTGTGCTCCGTCACGACTAACACCCGAAAATACCACGAGTTCAACGGCCTGAAGTGCATCGCCACCGTAATCATTACATATATATATATATATATATATATATATACACTGCTTGACAATTGCTAAGGAACAACTGGTTTTTTCAAACTAGCGTTCCCGACAGCAGACCAATCAGAGTAAAATGAAATGCAGAGGGCGTAATAGGGCAGGACCTGTTATCTGTATAAAAGGCAGTGCACGAAAACTCTTTATTCATTCGAAAGTTCATGCAGTTAGGTGTTTGACGAAAATAGTAATAATTAAGGGCAAAATGTCTGCAAGACATCATTTGAGTGCGTACGATCGTGGACAAGCAGTTGGACGACTCCAAGTAGGACAAAGTGTCACTACTGTGGCCAGAGTATTGGGAGTGGCAAAAAGTGTCATATCGCGGTTAAAAGAGGCCGCTAAAGGTGGAAATGCTATGCGAAAGCATGCCGGTGGTCGTGGAAGGAACACCAAACCTCAAGATGATCGATATGTATCCCTAGTGGCGAAAAGGAACAGACATCTCACTCCTAGTCAGATAGCTGCAGACCTTGCATCCGCTACAAGTACAAATGTATCAGCCAGAACCATATCTAGACGATTAAATCAGGTTGGTTTGAATGCACGGAAACCTGTTCAATGCCTCCCACTTCAACCACGCCATCGTAGAGAAAGATTACGTTGGTGCAAGAAACATATTGGTTGGGGTCAACAAGAGTGGACCAGAGTGATGTTCTCTGACCAATCCCGTTTAACTGTGACAAGTGATTCTGGCCACCAGTTAGTGTGGAGAGAAAGGGGAACACGTTATGCACCACAGAATGTTCAGGAACGTCATCGGTATGGCCAAGGCATGATGGTGTGGGCAGGCATTATGCACAATGGCAAAATACCGCTTCACAACTTTGAGCGAGGTACCGTTACATCGCAGTGGTATTGCAGAGAGATTATTCTGGATCATGTTCGTCTTTTTAGAGGTGCGGTATGTCCAGATTTTCTATTTATGGACGACAATGCGCGTCCACACAGGGCCGCTGAAGTATCGGACACACTAGAAAGTGAAAATATTGAACGTATGATATGGCCTGCTTACTCTCTTGACCTAAATTCTATAGAGCATGCGTGGGATGCTCTTGGAAGACGTGTTTCTCAAAGAACTCGCCCTCCCCGAACCATGCAAGATCTGAAAATCGCCTTGAGAGAGGAGTGGGACAATATCCCCCAAGGACTCCTCAATACTTTAGTAGATAGCATGAAAAATAGATGCAAAATGTGCACTAGTGTCCGAGGAGGTCACACACCTTACTAAGGTACTCATAGCTGTTTAATTCTGGCAGGAAGACCTATTTTTCGTGGCTGTTTGGAAATGCACCAAAGAGCATCTTTTTTGCTTTTCGTTTTCTTCTTTTTCCATGTAGCGAAATCTGTACCATTTTGCATGATAAATAATGCACAGTATCTCTACTAAATATATACTAAGTTTCATTTCTTCAATCAATGTCTATTATGAAATATTCCGAAAAATGTGACTGTTCCTTAACAACTGTCAAGCAGCCTATATATATATATATATATATATATATATATATATATATATATATATATATATATATATATATATATATATATATATATATGTGGGAAGCAAATTCTTAAGTCATGAATAACTTCAATACGACATGTAATTTTAACTTATCTATATTTAAACTTGATTAGATATAAAAAAAGGAAACTACTATTTACAAAAGGATTTGAGTTGAGTTGAGTATTAAGGTAACGTCTACACGGTCACTGGACTATACAAATATAGTTATAGGGGCCGTCTTGCCCAAACTTCAGTTACAGGGCCGTCTGCCCTTTACTCGCACGACCGTCAGCGTCGGCATCCAGGGGTCAACTCGCGAGTAACACCTCTCTCCGCTGAATGGCACTGTCGTCGCCTCGTTTACTCAGCGCTGCATTGCAATCGTTCCCATAACGCTCGGGCATCTTGATGTTTTGGCCCTCCAAAACTCTTTACTCTGCACAGAAATTCTAAAAAAAAGGAGAAAAAAAAACAGTATCTAGGACTTATAATTGTTATGACATTTAATTTTGTACTGCTGCCCATGGTTTCATGTGATCTGCGGCAGTCGTTGTTACATTCGGTCCATCGTGGTTACCTAACTTCTGGACATCAAATCTGTCGTTGGACTTTATTTTCGTAATCTTGTAGGGTCCGAAAAATTTAGGTTTCAGTTTAGTTCCAGTTCCAAATTGAGTTTTTTCAATCGCAACGAGTTCTCCAATTTTGTATTGTCTTGCGTTTTTCCCTTTTTCGATTAAAATTTTTCTTATTTTCTTCTTGTATCTTCAATATATTTTCTTTTGCTATTTCTCTCATGTTTTCTCGATCTTCCATACTTGCTTTGATATATTCTTCTTCTATCATTTCCTTTATCTTTAAATCTTCTTTACTTTTTAATTTAACTCCAGTAAGAAGCTCAAACGGTGTAAACTTTGTTGATCTTGAAATGGTACTGTTAATAATTTTTTGAACAGTGGGTACATGCTTATACCACTTGGTTGCATCATCGATGGTTAGTTTCGACAAAATCGGGATGAGGGTTCTGTGCATCCTCTCCACCTGTTCGTTTCCTCTTGGAATACCGGCTGTTATCTTAACGTGGTCTATATCTTCTTCTTTACAAAATTCCTGAAATTCGTTGGACAAAAATGCACCACCTTTATCTGAAATAATCCTTGACGGGTTTCCAAATGTTGTTTGTTGTAACCTCAGTTTGTCGATGGCGTCTTAAGCTGACGTTGATTTTGTGGGGTAGAGCCAAACATACTTCGTAAATGCATCTACCATAGTAAAAATGTGCTGGTACTTTTTATTCGATGAGGGCATTGGTCCAATAAAATCTATGTGGTACGTGCTTAATGGTAAGTTCTCTTTGGGAATCGGATTCAAAAATCCTTCACCTTTTCCGCATTTTCTATTGCACAGTATACACTCAATACAATTCGCAATGACACTTTCGATTTTCGTTTTCACTTTTGGCATGTAGAAGTCTTGTCTCAAAATTTCTTCTATCTTTGCTACTCCAAAGTGGCCTTTGTTATGAATTTCACGTATGATTTCTTTTTGCAAGTCTTCCGGAACAACTAAAAGATCTTTTCCATTTTCGTACTTATATAGAACATCTTTTTCAATTGAATAATCATTGTTTTTACCCAATTTCACTAATTCTTTGATAGTCTTAACCCACTCGTCGTCATCTTGTGCTCTTGCAATTTTAGTAGTTAACTCTGCGTGCGAACGTGTTGTCACTAGAACGGTGTTTTGGCTCAACGCATCTACATGTTTCGTCGTTTTGAGTACTGGGAATTTTTTAACAGCTAACGTTTTGCTTCGGGAAGGCTGAATTGTTCCGTTCTCTATTACATAACCTAAAAATTCAGTGTTTTGCTTCAAGAATTGGCACTTTTTAAAATTTATCTCTAATCCATACTCGGACGCTCTTTCCATCACACGTTTTAATTTAAGTAAACCTTCTTTCTCATTGTTCGATGGAATTATCAAATCATCCATGTAAATAATAATGGTGTTGTCTTTTAACATATCTCTAAATATTGTGTAAATGTATCGTTGAAACACACTGGGGCTAGTGGACAATCCGAAAGGAACTTTTAAAAACTCATATTGTCCTTCGTGAGTGACAAATGCTGTATATTTGCGGCTCTTCTCTGCAACATCAACATGGAAAAATCCGTTCTTTAGATCAAGCGTCGGGAAAATCTTTGATTGTTCTAATCTGTCTAACGCGTCTTCTATGAGGGGTAAAGGGAAATTGTCTTTAACAATCTTTTTATTTAACTGCCTGTAGTCAATACACAAACGGTACTCGCCTGATTTTTTCTTACACAACGCTACGGGTGCAGCGTAATCTGAACACGATTCTGTAATTATATTATCACGCAACCAAATTTTTATTTGCTCTTCGATTATTTTTTGCTCTGCAAAGGGAAATCTGCGACAACGCTGTTTCACAGGAAATTCATCTTTCAAAACAATGTTCATTTTTAACCCCGTGTTTTTAGTTTTGTTTGGTTTGTAATTAGCGATGAGGTCTGCAACTTCCGTTTTCAATCTCGAGTCTAAGTTATGGCAGATGTCAATTTCGTTCTCGCTTATGGCGTCTCGTGTTGTAAACAATCTTTCGAATTCACTCGATGTTTTGTCTATATTGTGGAGTGGCGAATCTTCTGCCTCTGTGTCCTTGACACGTTTCCGGCATACTCGAACGATACCTACATGAAAATTTTTCCGCTCCCCGGTAACTCTCATTCCGTTTTCATCTAATATGATATTTAACTGTTTCATGACATTCATACCGATAATAGCGTCTTCGCACAATTCTTTCAAAACGTATATATCACCAGTTATAACACAGTTTTCTATTTTTATTTCCGCATTAAAGTAGCCTAAAGGAATCACTTCCCCATTTCCGATACCGTTTAAAATAATATGATCATTCTTTAGTTCTGGTTTACTAAGCTTTTCATAAATAGATTCTTTGATCATTGTAATTTCACTACCGCTGTCAAACAATGCATTAGTTTCATAACCCATAATAGTAATTTTCTTTTTAATTTTATCATCATTACCATAAGATTTAATTTTAAACACATCTTTAGTACAATCAACAGCTTTATGATTAAAATTCGAACATTTAAAGCAACGCAATCCTCGAGCTTTGTTTTGGCATTCATGAGATTTATGCCCAATTTCATTACAAGAATAACAGACTATGTTAGACTGTTTGTTTCGATACTGGTCCCTGTAATTGAATATTGGTTTGGTTTCTTTACTTCTGTTTTCATTCCATCTGTATGAATCTTTAGTTTGTTTCTCAAAATTGTGTCTCTCCATACTTATGTTTTTAAAATGATTCTGATTCTCATTGTCCGGCGTTTGTGTTAAAATTAATGTCCGTTCTCGCGACTCTACTTGTTTTTTCAAAAATTGTAGCAAATCCGTAATTTATTTTTTTCTGATTCGGTGGATCTATTAAATTCTAGAGCTATATCGTTCGGAATGGTTTTGATCTAAATAGGGAATAGTAACGTTCCGTAGGTGTTCGGTTCAATACCAAGACTTTGTAGCGCATTCACTTCAACGGAAACTGTATCATAAACTTTGCGTAGTGTTGCTACATCTCTTGAATTTCTACACGGCGTCAGGTTTAGTAATTTCGACATGTGATAGTCCACGATTAATTCTACTTTTCCAAATCTAGAATCTAAAATTGAGATAGCTTTTTTATAATTTTCAGCTACGAGTGACAAACCAGAAATAGCTGTTTTCGCGTCACCAGATAAATATGTGATGAGATAGTTGAATTTTTCCACTTCTGTTAATACTTTGCTATCGTGAATTGCATTTTTGAATTGGGCCCAAAAATTTGGCCATTTACTTATTTCGCCATTAAATGCTTCAATAACTAAACGCGGAAGTTTCACTGGTGTGGCGTTTATCGAAAACGAATCTTCTGAACTTAACTCTGTCGATTTATTTTGATTCTTACTTTCCGTTTCTAATTTCTTAATAATTTTTTTAGCACGGACTTTGGCTATTATTACCTCTTCGTGATAATTCTCTGCTGAAATTGTTTCTTTTTCAAGCTGTTTTTCGTCTGTAATATTATTCTCAATCTGACTATCTATTAATTTTAAGTTTTCTTCCTTATCGGTCAAAAGTATAAGTAATTCGTCTATTAAATCTACATCTGGCTGAGTTTCATGCATAACGGCTTCCAATCTTTTAATTATTTTTGTCGTGGCCGTTCTCAGCGTAGTACGCTTTTTCAAATTTTTATCTAATGCTTCCATCATGCAATATAATAAGAATTCGCTTACCGTTTTGGTCTCTCGGGTTCAACAGATGTCTTTCTTTTCAGGTTGGAATGGCTCTCAATATACCACAGTCCAAAAGTCACTTAGTTATCACAGTCTTTAATTTAATCCAAAAGTCACTAATATTCACAAAATTCACTAATATTCACTTATATATTTTTAAAACTAAATTATCTCTTATCCCTGCCAGGCTCCCATTTGTGGGAAGCGAATTCTTAAGTCATTAATAACTTCAATAAATGTAATTTTATTGTAATTTTAATGTAATTTTAACTTATCTATATTTAAACTTGATTAGATATAAAAAAAAGGAAACTACTATTTACAAAAGGATTTGAGTTGAGTTGAGTATTAAGGTAACGTCTACACAGTCACTGGACTATACAAATATAGTTATAGGGGCCGTCTTGCCCAAACTTCAGTTACAGGGCCGTCTGCCCTTTACTCGCACGACCGTCAGCGTCGGCATCCAGGGGTCAACTCGTGAGTAACACCTCTCTCCGCTGAATGGCACTGTCGTCGCCTCGTTTACTCAGCGCTGCATTGCAATCGTTCCCATATATATATATATATATATATATATATATATATATATATATATATATATATATATATATATATATATATATATATATATATACAGGTGGTTATCAAAATAATGGAAACACCTATCAATATTAGTTGTGTTTATGACTGTGCTTCGTATTCCTTTAAAAAAAGTCTGGCCACCGGTATTTTTTTATATAATATAGTGTATGTATTATGTATTATTCTACGGTCAGGTAGCAGTAATGAAGCTAAGGGCATAGTGCTTTTGGGGGGAAACAGCGTAAAGTGTCAAACCTTGCAGACCTTTCAAAAAGGGCAAATGGTTTGAGCGCGTTTAAATTGGAGTATCTGTTACTGCAACCCCCACGCTAATGGGTGTTTTTCGAGCTATGGTATCGAAAGTCCTGATAGCATACAGAGTGCACGGAAAAACATCCTTTGCCAAACAAAATAGTGAAGGGAGAATATAGAACAAAATTGACGAAAGGGAGAGCTGAGTGAAAGAGACGGACGAGGTAATGAAGCGGATTGTGACATGAAGAAAGAAAACAACTGCAACCAAAATGACCGAAGTTCTCAATCTGCATCTGCATGTTCCGGTATCAACCATATCAACCATTAGAGGTAGAAGGGAACTTCACAAACAAAGCATTTACGGAAGAGTAGCTATTCCCAAACCACTCGTAATAGATGCCAATACAAAATATCGTCCAGAATGGTGCCACGAGCGCAAATCCTGGTAGAGTAATAAGTCAAAAAACGGCATTTGGTCCGACTTATCATTGATCACATTGTTCCCCGCAACAGGACGTGCATATGTCTGGAGAACAACTGCACGAGCGTAAGAATCAAGCTGTCTTTTTTACAACAGTCAATCATGGAGGTAGATCTATCAGGGTTTGTGATGGCATCTCATGGTTTTCTTCAAGCCCTATTGTAACCCTAAAAGGGATATTGAATGGAAAGGACTATGTCGAAATTTTAGCTCACTAGTCCATCCTATGGTGCAAATATTTTTTCTTGCAGGAGATGGCGTTCTCCAGGATGAAAATCCCTCTATACTACAACTAAATCTATCAAGCATTGGTTTGAAGAGCATGAAAAAGAAGTCATATATCTTATCTTGCCCTGTACAATTTCCCCCGACTATATATCACCCAACCACTGTGATCTGTATAAGCGGATAGAGCTAGATATCTATATCCACCACAGCATCTCTACAGGAACTTTCATGATTTTTCCCTGAAGAATGGTATAATATATTCTTAACCACTATTCATGACTAGTATAATCCGATTCCAAGGTGAAACAGGTGGTATTACATGACAAAGGTGATCCTGCGCCGTATTAATAAAGGTTTTCATGATGTTTCTTAGTGTTTCCATTATTTTAATAACCACCTGTATATATATATATATATATATATATATATATATATATATATATATATATATATATATATATATATATATATATATATATATATATATATATTCAGTAAGCCACAGTAAATATTAGGACTTTGCCGCCTAGATCATAAAATAATTACAGTCACTACAGTCGCGAACTTCGACAGGCTTGGGTTCCTATCCAGACTAAATCATGGACGTTCCCGTGCTGTCACCTCTCTGAGTGTATTACTGTTGCATCTCTAGATTGCTTCCATAATAACATAATAAAATAACCAACAAACATATATAGATGAGTGAATTTTCCTCAGAATAATGTTCGTGCTGTGTTGGAAAAAAAATTTTAAACATTAATTATTTTTGAATAATTTCAACATTTTTTCGCAGTCTATAGTTTTTAGTGTATTGATATTATGTCTAAATGCAATACTAGCAATAATATAAATATTTTTTAGACCATTTATACGTGAGGGGGAACTCATAAATCAATCAATAGAAAGCTAGATTTAAATTAAATATTTTGAGAGAGAAATTACTCATGCGCATCTGGTGACATTTCATACGACTTAAGCAATCTAAAGGTTATTATATTATAGAGCAGGGGTTTCCAACTTACAAGTGTCCAAGGGCCGCAATCGAAAACACCTGTCTAGTGGCGGGCCGCAATTTAATCAGGACCATACCCAGGACATTTTTTCTTGAGGGAGGGGAATTTGGAGGATTTGTGTATAGTATGTACTATGAAATTTTTAAAAATTCGAGGATGAACCTCCAACAACGACCTTGATTATAACTGGCCAACTTTCGTTAAATTACACAGACACACATAAAAAAGTCAAATAAGAAGTGGGGGGGGGGATAAATAGAACATGAGTGGACACCCTACTTTTCATGGAATTCGAGGAAAATCAATGTTTTTTGTAAATGAACAGCATTTGAAAACAATAAAGATTTTACAAAAACATTTTTCGTTAACTAAGAATATCTCAATTGACGCTGCAAATTATTTTCCTATAAGTCTTCGCGGGCCGCAAAAAAAGGCACCGCGGGCCGCATGCGGCCCCCGGGCCGCCAGTTGGAAACCCCTGTTATAGAGTCATACTACTAGATGCACGGATATTGAAACTCAAAAACATTATTCTAGAACGAGTGGAAAATCTTTTGTAGGTAATATTTCTTTTTGTACAATTCTAGAATTGGAGCACAAACTGCCCTTTTACTCATTATTCGAGCCGAGGAGAAACATGCCAGCCGAGGAAGTGTGTAAAATAGAGAAATTATTGGAAGAAGTCGTCAAGAGTAAAAGGATCATAGTGCTTATCTCACAGTATATCGTTTTGTCTACTTTGTTCATATTGATATAAGTATGTTATAATAAAAATAATAATAACAAAATAGTATAGAAATGCAGTAAGGGATATGCAGGACATATTCCAAAAGTGGCACATGTTTAACCGTGGTTGGTATTAGACTTTTCCAATTCCGAATTTTTTAATTCTACGTTGCAACTAAAATTCAAAAGGATTCATGCGTCAAAGCCATAGATTTTGATTCGAGTTTCGATTTCTGAGCGAGGATAAAGTGCGAATTTTACGTGCCCATATTTTTAAAGGGAAGACTGCTTGTTCAAGCCTATTGTTTGTAAAGGCCTAAATAGCGTAAATGACGCAGGGATTGCGGTCATTTTTTTAGGTCATCTTCTTCAGTCAGAAGTATTGGAATAGTCCTTATCATACTCCTGCTCCCTAAGTTTTGGGGAGAATTTTTAAATATATAAATAAATTTACATGTTTATATTTATCGTGTGTAACCTTGGTATAGTGTTTATCGTCCTGAGCATCCACGCAGTGGGCTGGGATTCAAATCCCTAGTAAGGCATTGTCCCCTCATAGGGAGCAATGCAGACTCGCATAAGTGGTGCTCCCATAATATAGTGGCCAGCAAGACTTCGCGATGTTGAAAAGGCGAATGTCTCTCGACATGTTAATCTGCATTAGAAAAAAAATGTATATACCATAGGTCTCCATATTTGTTCTTATATATGCAGCTTATTCCAAAATCTTATTAGAAGGTCTGTTTTTATTTTTAAAAATGCATGTTCTTTGACCACCGATGAGATAATCTTTCCATCTTGGGCCTTTCTGTTGACATCGAAACACATTAGTTCATTTAACCTAGAATTCGGCTTTGGACAGGCATTGGACATCATTGTCATCTTATCAGTTGGCCTCAAATAAAAATGCCAGAAATTATTCATCTGGAGTAACAATCTTCCTCCTTAGTTTTGCCTATTAATCAATATTAAAATCTGTGTCCTTAACTTAATTTCTACCAAGATTTTAACCCTGGAGTCACAAAAGTTTCATTGATCTTTCTTCTACAAAAAGAACTTGTGATAGGTACAATGCTAAACTGCTTGTGACGGTGGAGAATTTTAAATTTTATATAAATGCTTTAACATTGGTTTTTATAAATATGAATTGTTTTAAATGGGGGTTCAACACCAATAATTGTTTACAACATTTTTAGATTCTCAAACGTGATGGAATTGGTAGATGTTACAGAAAACCTTTCAAAAGAATGATTTAAACACTTTTGCACATGTTGCGACTTTAATGCTATGCAAGTTTCTAAAATTTTAAGACAGATGATCGATTACGTCTATTCTTTTAGTAATTTTCCTTGGGAATTATTTTAAACCACAAAAAGGGAATTTATATCTGAAAAACCAACATAATCTCGCCGCCACACATAAAGCACAATATAAAATTTAAAGAAGTTGAAACCAAGCAGTTCTCCTCGAAATTGCGTGTTGTTAGTATTTTTGTTGTTGGTTTACTTTTGTGTAATAAACTGATTGAAAATGTTCTATTCTTTTGTTTGCAATTTAGAAAAAAATTCCTTTTTCCTCCTTTTACAGAAATTACATTCTGAATAATATTTCGACCGAATTCTTCGACAGAATTTTCGACACCTCCGTCGATGGGAAGTTGCATCAGCTCATACCGATTGTCGTTGGAAACCTGCCACCTCTGTCAAGCATTGATCCAAAAATAAGAACTACCATCCAGTCCCCGAGATGTCTTCGGATTGGTCAGAGGCTGTTTTGGGAGATGCTGAGGTTCGCCATGCCTTTGAAGGATGTGGAGAACGATGAAAATCGAGAGATTCGGGAATACGAACAATGTTCCACTGCCCAAAGCTAAAACAGTAGCTTAAATACACTTCAGATAAACACCTTTTGCAACTAGCGCATTACACTATAAACCTAAATAATCTCAAAAGGATTATATAAAATATTTTAAGCAACGAGTAAGAAAACGGAATATTGTAATCGTATAATAATTATTAATCAATAAAGTCATCTATATTGTTGAGCCTTGAGAAACGATGTGTCAGACAAATTCAAGGATGATCCTTTCCACATTTTTTATGTAGTTGACTCTATATGTCCATTTAGTGCCATTGATGATGATAGATTCTAATCTTCTATCAATATTGTCTGTTTTTCAATTTAGAATCGATATTCGAAGAAAAGGCATCTGCCATTTTTGACAGCAAATCAATTGCATGTATCGATTTCTATATGATTTTTTGGGGTTACTTTTCTACAGCTCTTACTTTTCTCCAATATAAATGACTAAATATTTTACTTGTGTTCTACAGACCGAGATGAATAACTGAACAATTGAAGTACTATCTGCCATTGACTAGAAAAACTATGAAATCGTTGAAAGGCACACAAACAAATCTTATATTCAACATTGGATTAATTTGGTTTTGCTTTGTTATTACTCTGTTGCTGTTTTTTTTTAATAAATAATATTCCTAGCTGATTCTGAAACATATTTAAAATATTTTCTGAGCTTTCTTATGAAATTTCTCGAGAATCTTTGAAAATTATGAAAATATCGTATAAAATGTCACTGTTTGCTTAATAATGGTCTAAACCCTTTTAAAATATGATATATGCAGTCATTTATATTACAACAACTTTTCATTTCAAAGAGACTAAACGATGAGTTTTACGAAGATAACCCTCCAGCGATTAGACCGTAAGGATTACGCTGATTAACCCTCCAGCGAGCGTTAACCCTCTAGATTAACCCTCCAGCGGGCGTGCCAATTTTTGGCAACACCAGCAGGCGCGCGTTGCATAAAGTGCAACGTCTCTTTCAACCTTGATTATTCCTTTTGTAATAAACTTTCTTTTTTCAAATCGAAAATAGTAATTCTGCGTTTTATGACAAGATATAAAATGTTGATAATATTGAGATATATTTATAATTAAAAGCCAAAGAATGTAGATGCGATCGCCTTATTTCAAAACTGTGTGGTTTAATGCATCTAAGGACAACTTGCGAATCGATTCCTATTATGTCCAAAAACCTAAAAAACAATGAGATTGTCCATCTTCGTGATATGCGGAATACCGTGTAATAGCTGCACATTTGATTTACGACATCAACTAATAATTTTGTCGTATTGCAATCCAGTATAATTGCTGGTTTACCACGTTTAAATCACGACTAACAACGAATGGAAAGGATTTCAAGGGTCAGAAAATCAGACCTGCATTAGAAAGGGTGTAGCTATAAATAGAAACTGCTTAGAACATTCAAACCTTACTTGTAAAAACAAACCATTCAAAATTACAAAAATGCTGCACTTTGTACATGGGCGCGCCCGCTGAAGGGTTAATAATTAATTAAAACAATAGTGTCCAGGAATTCTTGCCATAGAGAAATATAACCTATAAAAATTAATTTACATCTATGATTAGGTATATTTAAAAATATTACTGAGAATAAGGAGTTTTAAAATTCGTATGATCTTAGAAAGCCATTTATTAAACTGTACTGAATGTGTTTAAAGTTTCCAATCACGAAGCTTTACCAATTAATTAAATAAAGAAGTTTCATTCAGTTTTACACTAGTTTACTAATTATCTGAAGAATTTGTAGCAAAAGTATTTTTTTTTCTTTTTTAACTTTGATTCGTGAGATTCATTAGTGTATTTTATTCTTCTCTATCATTAAGAATATTTTAAATTCTGTTTAAAATCTTACAATTTGAAATTCTTGAAATAAAGATAAGGTAAATTTGATGAAGATGGTAGTAGCCAACTCGTAGTCGCTTGCGATAATCCGCCTGGAAGTCGTCTCAACCTCTAATTCAAACGCTAAATTCGTAATTTCTACATCAATGTCACAAATGCTTATTGCCGGTAATACTCGCTAAAAATAGCAAACACTGTTAACACACAGTACTGAATTTAGATATGGGTTGAATGTTTTGGGAAATTCTGCGGTCATCTTTCTTACACGAGCAAGATGTAACTATAAATTTTATGAAAAGAAACTTCGATATTTGTAAAATAAGCAAAGTGTAAAAGTGACAGGTGGAAGTTTGGTGAAAGTCATAAACTTCAGAAATTTCTAGGATCAGGGCGTTCCAACCCGGGGGTGCCAGGGGTGCGGGGCACACGGGCGGCAAGTCAAGGGGGGGGCGGCAAGTCTGCCGCCCGGTTGAAAAAAATTTAAAATTAATTTATTAGTAAAATAAATAATATTAAAATATCATTATGCTAGGTAACTACTTAGAGTTAAAAATGCATTTTACAAGTATAACTGGAAACCACATTGGTTTTAAAAACGCTGCTCCACGTCGCAACCAGTCGGGAAATAAATTGTTCGTTTTTGTTTTAACACATTTTAACCCATCATCCCATCAAATCGCGCCGCATCGCCGGCATCGCGTAGGTGCGAGCGGTTTTTGTCAGATTGCAGGAAAATACTCGTTTGTGCCCTGAGCCTATAAATACAAGGACCGGGATAATTTACTTTATATTAATTTTGAACGTGTCCATCTCAACAACTGAAAAACAAAGCTTTATGTCTCGAATTTTTGTGCTCGATTTTGTGATTGCTGACCAATACAAATATTTCACAGGTAAGTAAACTTGATATTCTTTCTTTTGCGCGGTTAGCGGTTCGAAATTGAAATAATACATCTATGGTTTGATAATTGTTTTGCCAAACAAAAAATCGCTAGGATTCATTACTTAATTCTATTTTAAATGTTTTTTTAGATTGCAAATGTTAAACATATACTACAGGAAAAAGTGTAAACTTGGATTTTTGAACTGCATCACCTTATTTCTTTAACAGGTGCGTGAAATATGGCAAATCTTTCAGTAATCGGGAAAATACGATTTTTTTTTTATTAAAGTAAATGTAGGGGGAATTGTATTTAAAATATGAACAAAATTAAAATAAAATCGATTTGGAACGTTTCTTTGCAAAAGTCAATCTTTATCGAGAAACAGCTTAACTTACATTGCGCCTGTTTTATAAGTTCTTTATTTGACTACGAATGTAAAGATGAGGCTCCAAAAAATCCAGAAGACCAATTCAAAATTAATTTTTACTTTGTAATATTGGAAACTGCATTATCAAAAATAGAAGAAAGGTTCGAACAAATAAAACAACATGACACAGTTTTCAGTTTTCTCAACGACCTAAATAATTTCCTTGAAACAGATAAATCAAATAGGTCTAAAAAATGTAAATCTGTGGAAAGTATGTTACATGATCCATTTAAAAATGAAAAAGATATTATAGCTGAAGATTTATTCGATGAAATTGACAACGTTGCACCCTATATTTCCCCTGAAATGAACGCATTAAATGTGATTCAATACCTATTTACAAATAACCTCATTTATCTGTTTCGAATTTAGTGATTGCCATACGAATTTTTTTAAACATTACCTGTGACTGTGGCTAGCGGGGAAAGAAGCTTTTCAAAATTTAAAATAATAAAAAATTATTTGAGATCAACAAGGGTACAAGAAAGGCTTTCATACTTATCTATTATTAGTATCGAAAAGGACATTTCGGAATATATAGATGTATCAGATATTATAACAGAATTTGCATTAAAAAAAGCAAGAAAAGCAAAGATTATTTAAGCTTTTTGACTGACTTATTAAGTATATGTATTAATAGATATCTGTTGTATTTAATATAACGTCTTCATTTGGTTATTATATCAATACATTAATAATTATTATTATGTTAGATTGTAAAATTAAAAAATAAACCGAATTTATGATATTTTCTGTAATTCGTTGTTTCATTTAAGGTAAAAATATTTCAGAGAAATTTCAATTAATCTATACGGTATGAGGGGGGGGCGGCAAAATTATTCTCGCACACGGGCGGCAACTACCCTAGGAACGGCCCTGTCTAGGATTATTAATTCCAGCAATGGTATTTTAAAAAGGTGAGATATACAGATCCAAAGCATTATTTTATGACTGTCTCATCTTTAGGTCTTTTTGAAAAAAGTTTTAGCTTAGAGAAAATTCCTTATGAATCGCTCTCAACTTGTTTATTTTTGCTGAAGAGTTCGGATTGAAAATATACTGATTATTGTATTCGCAGCCATTTTCAAAAGCATCATCTAGCAATACATCCAGTTTTTTTAAACACGTGGGATAATGATGGCTTATAGGCGCAAGGGAAGTTGTAAAGAGACAGCTGATCCGTGATCTGCATGTCAAATGACACAATGAAAAAATGATGAAATTTACACGAAATATATAGAAAACGCATAACAGTTCATAAATTTTAAAGTCCAACAGTTGGTCCCTGGTGCTAAAATAATCGTTCTGACCGAGTGATTCACTCGAGTATTTCAGCGCGATTTATGCAGGAAATAATCTCCTAAAAAATAATCGTTCTGTCCGAGTGATTCACTTGCGTACTATAGAAATAATCGCGTGCAAAATAATCGTTGTGACCGAGTGATTCATTCGAATGATTCACTCGCGTACTATAGAAATAATCGCGAGCAAATTCATTCGAGTGATTCACTCGAGTGAAATTGTGATAATCGAACTACTCGAATGATTTTTATAATCGAGTTATGCGAGTGATTCATTCGAATAGTCGCCCATCGCTATCTAGTAGTGTCCAATACCGGGCAAAAATCCAAAGCGCGGCCTGGCCAGAGGCTGAACAGAAGTTTTTAACCAGACTCTAGTCGCAGCCTAAGATCGGTCCGGCTCTAAGTATAAAAGTAAAATTGAGACAGACTTTCACAAAATTATTGATAAATTAAAGATATATATATTTGAACTTATATATATATATATATATATATATATACCGGGTGGTCATAAAGAAACTTTGCCGATATATGGACCTCTAGCGGCTGTTCTGTTGAACCGATCGAGATGAGATTTCAGATATAGTTATTCAGAGGTAATGAGCTCGGGATTCTATGAATGGCAACAAAGTGGCGTTCACGGTTACGGTTATAGGTACAGAAACTCGAAATTTTCAAATAGCAACACCCACTTTTTTTCCCTCGCAAAATGCTCAGCGCATGCAAAAATCCTAGAGAGCGTTGGAACGGTATGTATATCACAAAAAACGGACGCGTTATGCACGCACAAAAAACAGCTCTGCGAACGGCCAACAAAGACACGATCGGAGTGCACGGAGGAAATTTGCATATGACAGAGGCTAGAAACTAATCACAGAACGCCGTTCGACAGATATTCAACGTAGGAAACCGATAAAAAGCTTTCTGATCGTGTTTTTGTTAGCCATTCGCAGAGCTGTTTTTTGTGCGTGCATAACGCGTAAATTTTTAGTGATACACGTACCGTTCCAACGCTTTTTAGGGTTTTCGCATGCGCTGAGCATTTTGAGACGGAAAAAATTGGGCGTTGCCATTTGAAAATTTCGAGTTTCTATACCTATAACCGTAACCGTGAGCGTCACTGTGTTCCCGTTCTCAGAATCCCGAGATCATACCTCTGAATACCTATATCTGAAATCTCATCTCAATAGGTTGAACGGAACGGCCGCTAGATGTCCGTATATCTTTTTTGTTAGCCCTTAGCAGACCTGTTTTATTGTGCGTGCATAATGCGTCCGTTTTTTGTGATACACGTACCGTTCCAACGCTCTCTAGGGTTTTCGCATGTGATGAGCATTTTGCGAGGGAAAAAAAGTGGGTGTTGCCATTTGAAAATTTCGAGTTTTTGTACCTATAACCGTAAACGAGCGCGCCACTTTGTTGCCATTCACAGAATCCTGAGCTCATACCTCTGAATAACTATATCTGAAATCTCATCTCGATCGGTAGAACGAAACAGCCGCTAGAAGTCCATATATCGGCAAAGTTTCTTCATGACCACCCTGTATGTATATATATATATATATATATATGAGCTTAAAAGGCTGTTTTGTTCCAACAGGAATACAAAACTCTCAAGAGTCATTTAAATAAGCATTTACACTATATGAACACTAAATGAACATTACACTATAAAATACGGATAAACAAATTAAATTTAAAAATAAAACCCATCATTTTTCTATTTCTCAGTTTTATGTTACAGAAAAAGTTTTAAAATATTTTCGGGGTAAGATATTTGGATCAGATAGGAATGGGACATTTTCACTCGACATTATCTGTTTTTATGTGTTTTCTGACTGGTTTGCAGGGTAAACTTATGTACATATACTTATTTAACAGTTTTCAATTAAACCAATTTTGTTTCGACGTACCTAATTACTTGCATTTTTTCCATAACACACTGCTTCTTAAAATTCACAATACAAATTAATAATGGCAACTCGATTCAAACTAATTGATGTAGCTCAGGCATCGGGGCAACGGTGTATATAGTAATGTATGATTGTCTCTATGAACAGTTTTCAAATGCATTTATGAAGTTGTTCAACACATTCAAAATCTCCATTGATTCGTTCTTAATTTTCCTTATAATTTAAGATGAACTTGAAAGAAAGTTTTAGAAATGATTAGTGATACTATTTATGTGAGAATTTTTTTTAAAAATTTATAAACTGTCAGACAAAATTTCCATTTAGACGGTCATAAAGTCTTAACTTTTCTTTAATTTCGAATGTTTTGACTAAACGTAAACCTGTTCTGAGATTTTATAATTAACTTAATATTGAACTCTAATTCTACTACTAATAAAATTATTTGCCTCCATTTTTGCCCAAATGCAACTATTTTTTATTCAATCGTTTTCCTAACTAAAACTTATTTTATCGACAAAACTAGAAAAATTTAAGGTAAAACTGAAAACTGTTATTACAATTTAGTTTAATTTCTATTTATTATGATTGCATTTTGGAATTTGGGTGCACGTTGCACCCGATTAAACACGTAATTGATTTAGGTGGTGTTAACGGGATTCAAATTCCCTGAATTATGATAGTTATGCTAATAACAACACAAAAATAATTACATCTGTTCATTTACAATTTTAGTGCATATAATTTGCACTGATATTGCAAGTATAATATTTGTAATTGAAAGTCAATCACAAATGTTATATTTGCTCAAATGTTTTTGTACTTTGCCACTTTTTCAATCTTTTTCGGTTAACTCAACTAAAGTTTAACTAATTATTCATATTATTGAACACTGATTTGTCTACAAATATTATTTATAACATTACTCTTTCGTTTAAACGCAGAATAGTGAAACCGGTTGCTTTAATCTGTCATACGCAATATTAGTTTTAATATTTGATAGTTGATTTCTTTCCTAAATAACTTGTTACATTCTGCTTACATTTATCATTCAATAGATGTAATTGAAATGGATTCAAATGTGCCAACTGCTCCGAAATACGGGGAGTTTTTCCCAACAAAAATGTTGAATGCATGTATATTCCAGGTATTTTGACAAATGGAACAGCAGTGCTGAAATGCGTTTTCCAACGAAATATTTCTTCTCTTCCTCACTTTTATCAACGAGAAATTAGTTTTGAAAGGAATAATCTCAGAAAACCTCAAATCTTCAAGGAATTGTTCAGATGATTGCAGTAAATTTTGGGGCGATGTTGCAGATATTTTGAATTCTAATTTCGATTTCAGTCGGATGAGGTATTTACCCAGGCAAACGCAGAATCGCCCTAAATGGACAGTGTGATTTTATGTTATCCCGCTCACTAGTAGAACCGGATATAAAAAAAAGCTTATATTTGGCGATCGTGGGATTCACCTGATACATGTAACATCTTTGCAGTAAAACACAACTTATAATATGTATAGTAAGTGCCTATAGTAGTGCTTTTAAACATTCTTAGCAATCATCATACATTTTTATAGGTTTATTAGAGATATATAAAGTGTCAAATTTATAGTGAAAATTTTCTGAAATTAAAATTATGATAATTCAAGTACATTCTAAAGTGCTTATAGTTTTATTTACTTAAAAATATTTCATTTATCTTTTGTATATTTTATAGAAAATCTGACAAATCGAAATTTTTTATATACAAAAGTTTTCACAAATTTTTATTTCACTCTTTCAAATTTTGCGCCCCCCATGATTCGTGCGCCTGGAGAAGTTCGCTCCAACTGCTTCACGGTAGCTACGCCCCTGCAGCGAATCCATATCTCAGAAACTTGAGGACACAAACTCTAGGAGTTCATTTCGATGCCTTCGCTTAAAATATATAATTTCGATATGGTCCAGTTTCTGTAAGCTTTAATTTTCTTGATGATTCTCTAACCTTTTAGCCGCCCCCACCTGAAGTGGTCAGAGCGTTCACCGGAGAGCACCACTTGGAGGTAGGTTACGAAGCCGCTTTCCATAAATCACCACCGCCTTACGCTCCCGATGGTATTGGAAACGTAGTTCGGTGGCTGCGCCTGGTGGTATGGCTGGAAGATGCTTACTGATAGGTGGAAGAAAGATGGTGGTAGGAGGATGGCTGTATCTGATGAAAAGACAATGTTCGGTGTTTTGTTAATGTCATAATCGGGAGTGTGAGTCATCATCGGTAATAAAGTCATAAAATTCGAGAATAGAGTGCAACAGTTGTAATAGTGCACTGCATTTGTCAAGATAGGTAAAAATAGGACGCAATTGATGCAAAGAAAAGATAGTCGATGTTCAGTGACGCCGCAGAGACAACGCCATTTACGGCTCATACAGTCTCTTGCGATAAAGGAAGACCTGGACAATTGAAAAATTAGCCAACTTCTGCCACTTGAGCACACGCTTTTTGCCCTTTCGGCTAAAAGTGTTGAAAATAAGTCGAAAGTCCGTAAGTCGAAACAGGTACGGTTTGACATCATACAAGTCAACTTCTTTATCATGCAACAAACGACTCCAAGTCCGTAACAAAGTAGCGTGTTGCTCTCGGAGCCAGAGCTGAGCGACGTCAATGATAGGCATGCGGCGATGCATATTTGCGAATGTTTCTTGGACTTCGGGCATAAACGAGAAGCAGTCGTACATAGACCTGGAAAGCAAGCAAATATTCGTTATACTTTCATTACAAAATCATTCATTTGAAGATGAAAACTTTTAGACTTTGATGACATCAATTGTTTTTTCAGATGTCTGTTTCTGGTTTCTTGGGGACCTCTAGCAACTGAATGAACATTTTCCTTTTAAAAAGTGTTTACATTTTGAAGTCATATTGTAATCCCTATCAGTCGCTGTAATTTAGGTATACATGTATTCCTCGACTTACGACCGAAATTTCATTTTTTTAAACTTATTTTTATTTTTATTTTCTCAAAAATATTGGTCCTCGAATGTACATTAAATACCTATATATATATTAAATAATTATTAAAAAATATGATTAAATAATTATTATATAAGTAGTGATGGCGAAGAATAATTTATATGTTCTAAATAAAGTATAGTGTATTTCAAATTACGTATGTATATATGAAAGTAATAAATATATGTATGTACATACACAAAAAACTTTTTTGTTTGAAACTCGATTTACGACCAAATCAACTTACGAACAATTTCTCGGTCCCTATCTCGGTCGAAAGTCGAGGTATATATCTGTATTCTTTTAATTAATTAATATTTTTAACTTAGAAAAATTCGATACCATAACTGATTTTTGCTAGAAATTAATTTACCACTCCGTTATTTGTAAACGGATTAAGTTATATCATCTCTAAATAACATACGCCTCACATTCATGAGCTCGCAGTGGAAGTTGAATCTGCGCCAGACCGTATGCTAGCTCCACCTGCTCATCAGAAGTCAGATTTCGACAAGCAGGAATTTCAAATATTTACTATAGCAGAGGTTTATTTTGAGAGATAATTGAATTAAATATTTCCAACCGTACAAGAAACTCATAATTCCAGAAACGGAAGAAATTATTCCTCATAATTTTTCAAAAGGTAATAACCGTTGTGATCAAAGGATGCTTCCGAACACAACATTCTCGGTCGATTTGCCGTAATTCAAAATCCGAGGGTGTTTTATTTTCTTTTCATTTCCGTCAACTTAGAGTCTACATTAAACCACACCGAAGTTCCTGAAGAATATCGATATAAAGACTCTCGCTGTTTCGATTAACTTTTCCTCTCTGAGGCTGATATGTATCATGCTACAACGCCCGATTTAGAAAATTCGGGACTATAGACACAACTCAGGATGGGGGCCCCCTAACACTGATGTGGGCGTAAAATTTCCAAAGTTGACACACAAAAAAAAATAATCATGAATCATTGTGAAAGTACTATTTTACCAAGAATCGGCTATTTGAAGCGTAGAAGCCTAGAACATTATCAAATAACAAAAAGCAATACAACATATTAACTTCATCATTAAAACACCAATACAATGCAACCAGAAAAATTTATTAATCCCTTATATACACTATAACATACTACATATGATGAACCATACGTATAACTATACATATGAACCAATCAATTAAATTTGAAAGGATATATAAAAAAAAATTGCTATTAAAAAAGGTAGCATAAAAAAAATTTCAATTGGGAATTTTTTCTTTCGTTTCTTTAAAATTAAAATATTTGTGGGTCCCCCAACATTCGGGGGCCCCTAGGCACGAGCCTAATGGAAAATCAGGGCCTGATCATGCATGCATGCCGAAGTGTAGTTCAGAGTAAACAGACTCTCAAGTAAACTATTTATGCGTAGCCAAATTTATTGAACGTATAATTAGAATTTGAGGTTAGGAAGAGGCATATAACTTTGAATTTTTCCCTCCGACGAGCTTTCGAATTTCGGTGAAATATATTAGTTGTTTCGAAAAACATGGCGCTTAAAATTCCTGACAGATGAGAGCGCTATCTGATCGCGGAGGAGATCGGTTTATAAATGTCCAATCGAAAGGCGACTTCACTGAATAACAATAACACATTGAACGAAAAAGAAAACTGAATAGCAAACATTAAAGCCTATGAAAACTTAAAAATGAACGAGACTTTTGAGCTTGCGATTGTTTTACTTGCTGCAATACTGCTGTGATGCTACGAAATGGGCGTGACTCATAGAGGAAAATCACAAAAAAATATACAAAAAATTTTAAGCAGGACGAGGAGTTTTTAGTACTCGAAACGTCAGAAAGCGGAAGAAATGCGGAAATTTTTAGATATGGAACAAAAAAAAATGGAGAATAGAAATGTTTCCTTCCCAGTTTTAAAAAATTGTTTTAATTTGTGGTGGTTTCGAATCGATGAAACCATTTTTTTTTTAATCACTCTTGACCTCACTGACCTTTTCTTGGGTTGTTTCAGACCTCCGGTTGGGAACCCCTGCTCTGGACGATGCACTTTTAAGAAGGAAAAATTAATCTAGATTAATCTAAAATTAATCTTAAAATTAATCTTTAGATCTTCTTAGTCTTAGATTTAAAGAATAAGAGCGAAAACATTTTTGTATGTAAAGTAAGAATGTTTGAAAAAAAAACAGTGATATTGTGTAGCTTGTACCAAAACAGTCAATGAATGAGTGCTTACAGTTCAAATTTGTGATGTCTTTTTAGATTATGTCTTGCTTCTTTTCTTTCAGAAACTGCATGACGCCCGAATCTATAGAGAGAGAAAATGAGGAACGTCAGAAAACAAGATTCTCTAAATATTTCTATATTTATAAATGAATGACGTCAAAAACCAGAAAAAGAACATAAGGACGGAAATCGGGATGTTGCAGAAACGTCTGTTTCACTGCCTTAACTGTGAAATTCGATTGCTCAGTAATTCTTTTTGAGAAAAGGTGACTTGAAAATGTCTCAACAACGTGATTTACCGGAATCCATGGCATGGCGTATTATAGGCACACTTGAATTCGGGCAAAAAAAACATAGTGTCGCGGACGCTGTTGGAGTCGCCAGAAGTGTCGTTGCAAGGCTGTGGAATCGATTCCAAGAAACGGGGAAAGTTAGACGTCGACCAGGGCAAGGTCGGCCACGCGCCACTGCAGCAATTGATGACCGGTATATACTGTTAACAGCTCGTCGAAACAGAACAGACAATGCTACTCAGCTGCAAACACAGTTGCTCTTGGCAACAGGACGAAGGGTGTCCAGCCAAACAGTACGTAATAGGCTTCATCAGGGAGGTCTCTATGCACGTAGGCCAATGGTCTGCATTCCGTTGACCTCACGCCACCGTGCGGCCCGAAGAAGATGCGCTGCTGAACATCGAGATTGGGAGCAACATGATTGGAGCCAAGTGCTGTTTACAGACGAGTCCCGATTCAGTCTGGAGTGTGACACCCGACGTGTTTTGGTATGGAGGGAAAGGGGCACTCGAAATAACCCCACATTCGTTCGTGAAAGGTCATAATACAGACGAGCTGGTTTTATGGTATGGGGCGGAATCAGCATAGGTGGACGTACGGACCTGCATATCATTCGGAATGGTACTTCGACGGCCCGAAGGTATGCAGACGAGATACTGAGACCTCATGTCATACCTTACGCTGCAGCCATTGGAGATTCCTTTGTTTTCCAGCATGATAATGCCAGACCGCATACAGCTCGTCTTGTGGAGAACATGCTTGAAGCTGAAACAATACATCGTATGGAATGGCCAGCGTGCTCTCCTGACCTGAATCCAATCGAGCATGTTTGGGACATGCTCGGACGACGCATTGCTGCGAGACCTTCTTTTACTCTCCGAGACTTGGAGATTGCATTTCTTGAGGAGTGGAACAGTATCCCCCAAAGTCTTATCGATAACATCATCGCATCCATGGAAAACAGGTGTGCAGCAGTCTTAGCTGTTCGAGGAGACCACATGCCATATTAAAAATATTGCATCATTTCTAAACAATACTTTTTTTATCGTTTACATGTAACCAAATTGTTACCCTAAATCATCTTTTCATGTTTTTTCCATATTTTCAAAGAATTAAAGCTTAATTACAAATTTGTTTACGTCTTTTTTCTGTACTGCGCATTGATACGCGTGTACTATCCATTTTATGCCAATACGTGGCTGTCTCGCACGGTTTTCTTAACTTCTTAGCTTGCTCCCCTAATTTTTTTTAGCAGTGTAATTAGGAAGGAAGGTGTTAGTTCTACTTAAGGCATTTCAAGGCGCAACATCTGAAACTCATTTCTTAGTCTTTTGTTTGTTTGTTTGTGTTTTTAGTTTTCAATATTTTTTTAACAATGCGGGGGCACTTGTAATCAAGCATTGGCCTATACTACGCCGCAATTTTACTGCCCATTTTATTATGGGGGCACCATATAGGCGGACAGCATTACCCCATATGAAGGGACGACACGAACGGCGGCATTTTTCGTGGCGCAACGCCATGATTCAATCTGAGCACCCTCAGCACCGAAAACCAGCGCGCTGTACCACAGGACCACCACAAGCCCAGTTTTCAATATAATTCAATCACAAAGTTTAAAATATTTATAATAGCTCACTTAAACAACCTTCACGTTTGAAGTTTTATCAGAGAATGTGCAAATAATAGAACGCCTGTCCACTTCCTCTGTTACGGCACAAGAATCATAACAATGATGACTAACTAAAAAATTTCAATTGTTTGGATCTATTTGTTTCCGTATTTATCTCAAGAATGGTAAATATATTCAATTATTTCAATTTCTTAAACTAGTATAAACAAAAACTGAAATAGTACAATCATATGAACATTGGCGGGTTATTCCATTTCAGGGGCCGAAGCGGAAACAAATTGGGGAGTAGGGGGTATACAGATGTGTTATACGCACCTCCCTGCCAAGTTTGGCGATTTTGTGTTTGGCGTGGTAACCATGCGATTTTGGCGAGATTGTGTTATTTTGTGGCAACCCAGTTTGAGAGGCTAGTTGTGAGCATTTGTTTAAGTGATATAATATGGCGGCTATGTTGTTGCGAAATATTAATGACGTATTTTGGAAAGTATTAGATGTAGATTTTTGAGAGATAGACGTACTTTTTGGGGTTCTTAGGGGTATACAGTAGGAGGCTAAATGAGGTTTTTTGAGGTTTCAGGGGATTTTTGTGTTTAACATAGAGGTGATATAATGCAAATAGATCTTTTTTTATATTCTATTGTCAACACGTACCCAATTGAATTTGTGCTGTAATTTATGCTTAATGAAGAAATATATATTTAACCAAGGTGTATTTTATGTTTATTTAAATGAGTTATTAGTTGCATTATACAGGGTGTCCCAAAACGACCGCATAAACTGTCTAACATGTCTGCCTAACATGTCTGCGGAAACCCCCTTGGCGACAAAAACTTTTGACTCCAACTTGTCGCCAAGGGAGGTACGTCTGACACATCTGTTCCATTGGGGGCTCCATCGGATGTTTTTAAATATTCATTCACTTACATAAATACAAAAAAAAAGACTTGAATTTTTTTGGAAACTTTTTGTTTTTATATTCGGAACACTATAACAAAATAAAACTTTAATGCAAGCAACAAGAAAGAATATTATTCTTGTTGCTTGAGGTGCGATTTGGAGGTCACTTTTTTACGAGGTCACATATTCATTGCATCATTAAAACGTTATATAATACGTATAAAGCTATCATAAAGAAAATTGAATAGAAAATCAGTGAAAACACAGCACTCGAAAAGCGAATGAGCTCAAATAGGTACTGACCATCGAGATAAGAATGATATAGAGACGGCGGGGTATCTAGGGTCAGGTGAAGGGTGTCGTTGTCGGTCCAGGTAGTGTTAGATCCTTATTTTTACTAGCCGTTTCGAAGATTCCATACATCTATGGAAACTATTATTCCCATATTACGGACATCAGAAGGTATAAGCAGCAATTAGAACTTATTAACATGTTCTTTTATTTAAAACTTGACACATAACATAAATTTACAATAATCGTTACGAAACCCGGCTCGTAGTTCATCGCAGTGAATTCGGAGCAGAGACGCGTGCGTACCACACTAGTACGGAAAGTGAAGTGAAGTTCGGTGTTCCAATGTCCGCGGCAATCCCCAATACTGCGCGAACCAGATGCGCAGAACGCGACGTCGGAGCTGTCTGCGAGTTGGGTTGCCACACATCTGTCCAATCACTATGCAGGCCATACACCCCAATTCTAGGAAATTCCAAGGAAAGTTGTATGTTTTTGCCTCCACAGTGTACACAACAGTGGTTACGTAAATAAAAAAAAATTAATAAGTGAGAAGCTAAAATGATTGGGTTAATTTGGGGGTCCGAGGCTTGCGATTTGATCACCTGTGTGGAAATCTGCCACTGTTGAAAGTAAACACTACGGCCCTGATAGAATCCTCTTTCTTGATTTATGTTATGAGGTAGCTCATAATTTCACTAAAGTAAAATTTAAACTATAGGGTAATGTCTCGCAGCATGTCACATCTCAACTCTTTCAGATTTTACTTCTTGTTTGGCGAGGAGTGGCAAAACATTTCATAATTTAACATGGCGTTCAATGAGCATTCTTACAGCTTGTTGAATAAAATGCTCTCAGATTGCGCAAAGTTTTTAGATACGGTATCTAAACAAAGGTATATCACTAAATTAAACCTTCAGGTACAGCCCGGAAAGGTTTATACGGTATGTGACCCGTATTTATTGACAGAGGAAGACTGGAGTTACGATACAAGACGCCGGCCTGAAGTAACTTATCCTGATATCTATACATATCTCAACATAATAATAATCATTCTCAACGAAAGAAGGATTATATTCTCTTAAACCTTGCGAAATATTGAAAAAAAGTGTTAAAATACCTGTTACATACAACTAATATGAGGAATTTTATAAATAAACTTAAATTATTTAACTCAAAATGAAGGCATCGTCCAAAAACACATGCAAACGCATAGGAACTGCTTCTGTTTTCTGCCACCCGATAATGACGTCATCTATAGTAGAAGAAAACTGACGTAGCCAGTGACGTTGCGACGTTTCGCCTTAATGAGCCATTCAATTTCGATATTCATTTTTGTGTGGATTTTCATTTTTGTGATGCATTTGGAAGAGCATAGTTCTCTAGGGCTAAAAAAAGCTTTAAGAAGGACTTTCTTGAAGTCTTGAGAGGTATGACGTCATATGGCGAGATTGCTAACTTCAGGGACGTGACAGAGACCGTATCACCCCGTTCTCCCGTGACCTTCGATTTCGAAGGTCACAGTTCTCGGAATTTTAAAAAACTCGGAACTTTAAATTAAATTTTAAACCTCGGGATTTTAAATTTGAGTACCCTTTCGACTCCGCGATACTCCACGCATAAAGGGCACGTGTGATCGTCCCGAAAGCTAAGTTTTTTGTCGGTCGGTTGCAGTAAAATCCTTCGTACTGCCAACAAGCATTTCAAAAAGTCAAAACATCACAAAGAGTAAAATTCACGTTTTTCCAGGTTGTGCGCGAGTCAAATTACTCGACATGGAATAAACATCTTCTGCTTTGATGGGCTTGAAAATCTGGAGGTGGTAATCCTCGACAAACAACGCAAAAGTATAAAATAATCTTACGATTTGTATAGTTTTTATAATTGAAAAACAAAATTTCTCACATAAAAAAGTGAACCCAGTCTCGACTTATACAGGGAGAAGGGAACTCGAGAAGCAAAACATTTTCACCAGAGCCGCTTGTCCAGCGCTCACCGTGTCACAAATCACTGCAAAACGTAGACTACAGTGCTACCAGGAACATAAGCCATGGAAAGCTGGTTAATGGAAACAAGTACTGTATTCAGATTAATTCATCTTGACACCATTCCCCACCTCTGGACGTGGTGACGTGTGGAGAACACCGCTGAAGCTTACAACCCAAACTCTCCTTCCGACAGTAAAGCATAATCGAGGTTCAGTCATGCTTTGGGCAGTCCTATCGTGGTTCTACGCTGGACCCATTAACACCTCGAGAGGGAGGATGACTAGCAGTGACTATGGAACAATTTTGGGCGACAATGTCCATTCAGTGACGCAGACATTGTTTTCTTAATTCTTTATTCCTTCACATAGATTATTAATATTATTATTATTATCATTATTTTCTTTGTTTTTTTATTAGACTTCATAACAAGATGATGTCCGTTTGATTTTTACATTTTTTCCATGTTTTTTTAACTTGCTTTCTTGTTTGTGTGTTTGTCCAGTACAAATCTTGCAATTTTTAACTAACTTCCCGACTAGCTAGACATTTGAAACTTTTAGAATAGCTCAGAACACGATGACAATGCATTTTTTAATACTTTTAGCCATCTTTAAGCAGATTTTTACCATGTTTTTATTATTTTCAGTTAATTTTGTTTTGTAGACTGGTGCAGCCATCTATTAGCCGGAACAGGAACGAAAAGTTAAACGCAAGTTAACTTCCAATTAACTTCATTTTCTTTCAAGTTCATGGGATAATTCATCAAAAAAAATTTTAAAAAGTATTTATTAATACATAGAATTGTCAAGTTTATATGATTCGACAGAAAATTTAAAAACATAGTATATAAAAAGTTCTTTTTATCTTGTAATTATTCCTACTTCGTTAGTATCAATTTTGAAATCCCGACATAAACAAACTCTTAAGACTTACGAACTGAGGTTTTTAAATAAGACTGCTGAAAATTTGATACGCCAAGCACTGGAAGAAAGCCTTGAAAAACTGCTCATTTTTTTCTTGATTCAATTTAACGTATCTGCCTACATTGAAATTGCTGTTTTGGTGTAAAATTTGGAAAAAAAATTTTAATCCGTTCTTTCAAAGGCCAATCTTTCAGGGTTCTAAAACTATTTTACTTTGATTCATGCTATCATTGAATGAGAATGTATGGATCACTGAACGAACCAAAAGCGATATTAAAAGACCGGAAGGAACCTCTTTCGATGCATTTTCGAGAATATTCATTTTGCAGTTACTTTTGTTTTGTTTGTTTTTAAAAAAAAGCTAGATATCAAACTGAAACTACGCAACAGAATCAAAACAACGATGTAAACAAATGTGCTATGGTGCGGTGTGACGTCATATGTATCCACGTAGGAAAAGTAGCGTTTTTGAAAAAAGTAAATAGTGCGCGTTTAAAAACAAATTATGTTAAATTTTCGAGTTCTAAAACTAGAATATATATATATATATATATATAGTAAAAGACAAAGTTGAAAGTAAAAAACCAGTATATGCTTAAAACCACTACAACCAGGAACAAAAAACATGAAAAGTATATATATATATATATATATATACATATTTTTCCATTTTCCATATCATAAATGTAAAATAAAATGTGTAAATTCCTCGTTAACTATCTACCAATAAGTATTTGGACACATGTGATAGAAAAGATAAACAAAATTTATTCATATTCAATAGTTTGTAGAGCCTCCACGAGAGGCAATTACAACCTCAACCCTCCGGGGCATGCTTTCCACAAGCCCTTGTATGACGGTTAGTGGTTTTTTTTTTCCACTCCGCTTAGAAATGACACCTATTTCCTTCAACGATTTTGGACGGTTGTTGCACCCCTTCATTTGGCGACCCAACTCGTCCTAAAAGTTCTCGATAGAGTTGAGGTCTGGGCAGGCCAGTCCATTCGGTTAACCCCATTATCACCATACCAACCCATGGTGGACCTCGCAACATGACAGCTGACGTTGTCGTCCTGGAAGTAACATGGGTCCAACCCGTAAAACTGCTACGACGTAGGAAGCACACAGTCATCCAAAATAGTGCAGTCGGCGTTGAGCTTACCATGAATTGGGACCAAGGGTCCCGGTCTATACCAGGAGAAACACCTCCAGACCATAATTCCACTTCCGTCGAACTTTACTGTGGGCACAATGCATTCTGGCAGGTGTTCTCCAGGCAGACGCCAGACCCAGCCATCCGAATGGTAGAGGGTGAACCTTGTTTCGTCGCTCCATGGAACCCGTTTCCACTAATCTACGGTCCACGTTCGACGTACTTTGCACCACATTAACCGAGCTGCGCGGTAGGACGTTGTGGTGGTATTTATCGAAATGACGGATGAAACGGATGGTATTCATCGAAACATCACTCCCTGATGCCTATTGAAACTCCTGGAGCACGTGGGCCATCGGTTGGGTGCGGTTCTTCCGAATTTCTCTGGATAGCATCCGTCGGTCTCTGTCACCCGAATTAGAGGGTCTGCCGACTCGGGGCACATTCTGACAATCACCGCTCACCTTCCACTTCTGAATCACATACGCCACTGTTGATTTTGGGTAATTCAGATCGCTAGATATGTCCCTTAAGTATCAGCCCTTTCTGCGATACCCAACGACTATACCTCTCTCAAAATCGCTTAACTCTGCACTTCGTGGCATCTTGCATGCGACTAATGCCAATGTTGTTTCCTACAGGATATTTAACGGCGGAGGGCGTGGCGTATATCAGGACCGCAGATATCGTCATTTGCATGGCTGTCCAAATACTTATAAGTAGATAGTGTACATGTATATAGTATTTTTTTATGCATGTGGGAGAAATAACAAAAGATTAGAGAGAAAATTAAATATTATATTTATGCCTATATACTCGTACATACTACATACATACGACATATATATAATGTATATATTCATGAGTAGTATTTTTTTTAAACTCTTCTGATGACATGTTTTACTTAAACATTTTTTAGATATTAAATTTCTCCTATTTCTGTACGAGACCTTTTTCTGTGCTTTTAAATTTTTCAGGCCTGTGGGGGACTGTAGCCCCTTTTCCTGTTGCATTATTTGTTATAATATAGTCTTTTCTCTTTTCTTAGTAATCTAAATGCTTTTGCTTCTGTCAGCTTCAACTGCAATTGATTAATAGTAACTTAAAATTTTCTCCCTTTATTTTTCCTGTCACCTAATATACCTAAATATGCATTAAAAACTTACCATGCTAAATTCTTTAAAACATCATTTGAATTGCATTATTGTTACAATGTATTTTAGAGTATGGAGTATTGATTATTCAACGGCCCTGTAAACTCTTGTAATCTAGTAGTGTCAAACCTAATTAAGAAAATTTATTTAAAACATAAAAACTTAAGGATTAGTTAAATGCTTGGCACTAAAATTTAAAAAAAAAGCCAAAAAGTGGAGTTGGACACTCTGGCCTGTTTTCCTTATAGACATATGCATAAACACACACACGTTTATATTATGTATAGTTATATTTAAATAAATAAATATATATATATATAATATGAGAGAATAAGATTGCAGTGTTATTCAAAACTCTATTTTTGCTTTGAATTCCAAATGCAGTGAAAAGCAAACACTGTTCAACAAGTCAAGAGGTACAACGACACTGAATCGTGTCTCCTTACCCTCAACAATGCGAGAAAATCAACTCATTTTCTGCTGTACATCTGGGACTTCCACCCGTTTGGACACCTTGGTGCAAGATAGTGAACCTCTTCACTGACCTTAAGGGGAGGGGTTTGAGTGAAAACTCGTTTTAGTATTGGAAACACAAAATTCATATTTAGAATACTAATTACTTATTAACACAAAAGATTAAAAAAAAAAAACTTGAAGTTTCAAGATTTGTGAATAGTTTTTCAAATTTTTATTAATTTTGTTACAGTGAATGAACATCAAATATTTAAACTTTATTTTATATAAAGGAAATACGTCATAAATTGATACTGCCCAGAATAAAAAATTATTTTTATTGGTGTTGTCAGTCTGTGAATGTGATTTGATAGCCATGTAAAAAGTAAGTTTTTGAAGAACCAGAAAAATTCCTTTATTAGCCCTTTGGTGGGAACATGATTCTTTTCCCACTTATTGGGAACATCTGCCTAGAAGGCAGATATAGATAGAATATCTCTTTCCCAGGTATTCCTAACTAGAAATTCAGAAGGTATTTGTGGTTATTACATTTCATGGTAGCCACAAATCATCAAACCATTTCTCCTTAATTCTTGACCAGCTTCTATTGAACAGAACACAATTATCACAGGTTATATTATGGTTCGTTTTGTAGAGGCATTTAGTTAGTTGAACAAGTGATTGGGTTGGTATTTTTAATTTTTGCTCTGATTAATTTAATTTTTATCTGAACCATAAAAGGCTGGCATCACAAATCACCCTTCCAAACTGAAGACAAGATGTTGACTGAAGCATATGTAGACTCACAGTACCCAAGGTTGAAGGGTGAGGAGGGCCCAGCGTTGAATAAAGAAACCATAACTGCCTGAGAGGCAGATGTATGTTCCCACTGAAGGGTTAAACTTACAATTCAAAGTTAACACAATATCAAAATATATAAAGCATAGCACTAACATATATATGTATATATATATACAGTGGAATCTCGATCAATCATTTTCGGATCCATCGTTTATTTTATCCAGTCCCAACGATCATATTGCTTTGTTATGTTTCCGCATCTATCGTTTTCCCGCATTTATCGTTCATTTCAATCAATCCCTTGAAAAACGATAGATTGAGATTCCACTGTATATATATAATGCTCATTGCCAAAATTATATATCATTACTATAAAAAGGTTTTGATCCTTAAAGTAGCTTCACATGAAAGCTGAAGTATATTATGAAATAATTACAGGAATATGATCTGAAATTTTAAGATAGTTCCTCAGAAAAATCCAAACTTCCTACCTGTTAAGTGATTGAATTTGCCAGAGAAATGCCATGAAAATTTATATTTTAGCCCGCTACATGAGGAAACCTATCCAGCCACCACAATATTATCTCTTATGCAGTAGCTTGAGTGATACATGCTAAGTTGATAATCTCACTTACCACAGCCTATAGCAGGCCTGCAAAATATACAGCCCCTGAGCACTCACTTGGAGGCTCACAAAGTCTTTTGTACAGATGCATTTTATTAGTCTTAAAAAATACAGAATATTGTTCATAATATTATGAAAGGGATATATATGAAATGGATATTAATATTTCATTTAAAAAATAATCTAATTAATTTGTTAGATAAAATATTTTTTGTTTTCCCATCCATTCTATTTTGTGGCCCGCAACTGCTTTTTTTTAAAGTAATACGGTCCTCATCACATTTGGAGATGTACAGGCCCGATCTAGGGTAATGACCACGCAGACCTTTTGACGAGAGATTCATTTAATCTAGATACTCCTAATTCAGGTATACCTCTGAGAAATATCTCCAAAAACAGAGTTTCTCTTCATAAAATGGAAGCTGAGGAAAAATTCTGGTCATCCTTGATTCACTGAAAAAGATGCATACAGCCATGTCTTCTAAGAGCGACTGAAGTTGCCTGTTTCCATGTCCTTACTGGCCATGATTACTTGCAGGCCCATCTTTCCAGCATTACACTCTCTTGCTCTCCAATATCAGCTCCAGTGACTAGGGAGTGTCTATTTCAGCCTATTCACACTGAATTTAAAGTGTCATGAAGTGTCAACATTAAACATTTTGACCAATCACAGAGCTCAATTCATTACACCATGTGATACAGGGTCATGTCAACAATCTTGAAGCCAATATAGTAATCTAACACACCGCTTCGGCTGCAGTGTGGACAGGCCTTTGGTCTGTCCCATTTTTCAAGACATTCATTCTTTGGGCAGTTTTAGGACATTCCCTCCCACTGGGTCAATTTCCATTTTGTAATGGACTGCTAGACATATGTTTGAGAGAATTCTGATGGGCATAAATTGAAAAAAAAAAGTCAAGAATCTTATATTTACATTCCCAAGATAGAAGGGGAGACATAAATTTTAAAAAAGGGGAAATACACCAATAAAGAAAAGGAGTAATTTATAGGCCTCACTATGAATTTTAGGAAACAGAGAGAAATAATTCTAAAAAGCTATAGAATAAGACTGAAGTATAACTCAAATGTCCAACTACATTTGGTTGATTCTTAACTTTTATTTATTTTACAAATGTGGGTCATTTGGCCATTAGACCACAGGCTCTCCAATACTTTCAAGACAAGGGACTTAAAATTCAAAAATGCAGGGCACATGTCACGATGTAAAGCAATCATGGATTAGCCCAAATGACAGCAGATTCTTAACAAGCTGAAATACAAATATGGCTCAATACATCAAAATCAAAAACTGTAAATAAAGTTGGATTGGCTTTAATTTTAGATTACTTTATATATAGCTTAGGATTCTACTCAGACACCAAACACACGTATGTTCACTAAACTTTTCTAAAACATTTATCATCATATAACTTGCTATGCTGGTATATCATTATGCCTTTTAGATTTATAACTCATTTCGCTTTCACGATTTAGTGACAAAAATAATTTTAAAAATCACTGAATAAGGCTATTTGGCACAATCATAAGCTATCTCCTGAAATTGTGTGAACATCCATTTGGCAATTACTTACAATTACACTTAACTTCAGAAAATCTGACATTTTACCACGAACACATTTGCAAAAGTTATTTAAGTCCATTTGACTAAAATTTGAATGCACCTTTCCAAAGAAAGTTGGATATCCTACAATTGGCAAATCACCTACAAACGTCAATGGAAATTCTTGCTAAATATTGTTTATCCTTCTCTAAAACCTTATTCATGACAATTTAAAAAAGGTCATTTATCAATAGAAGACAATATACATATTAAACACCCTGTGGTGAGGCTGAAACATAGCCACATTTTAACAACAAAAAAGAATAGCAACCAAGGAATCTCTGTACAAATTGAGTTATAGAACACTACATAAAACTTCCGAGTTATACATTAAGGTATTAGACCACAATCTGTTAATATTAGCTTTATCAAAGCACATCAGCTCTAACATTAATTCAAACAAAAAAATACAATACTAAACTTGTAAATCAATATTATTTCAAAACCCTTGGTATGGAACCTACGGTATAATTCAGAACTCGGGTATGCAAAGAATAGCATGAGTCAGTACTCTCTCTTTTTCAAGATTTAAACACCTCAGAAATGATTTTTTAAGAAGCACCTACATAATATTAGGGGCATTGAAAGGTACTTAAAAATTAAATGAAAACTTAAGCAATCCTAAAGATTAATTTTTTAACCATACTACTCTGTACCATACATATTTCATTCTTTGTCGCAAGCAACTGAAGAATCCAAAGAACTGATGTTTATAGGGATGTCTTTGACCACTTCATCTCATTACCAGAACCTCCTTTACCAACAGTGTAGTGCTAGTTACAGGACAGATAGTCATCAAAAATTTGTTACAGAATATTAATAGCTTTATTGTGCACATGTGAATGACACAGTACAATTTGTAGTTTAGATAAAGTTTAAATTAAGCATAAATGCTGCTTGAAATGAATATCGAACATTCCTATTAATTAAATTTTTTATATTCCAAAATACTTTTTGAAAAAGGTTCTTAGCTCAATGTTTATAGGAATAGGCATCTTTTACAGGGTTTGTTTACCTACAGAAAACAGAGAAAGACTGGCTATACAAATATTGAATAAAATGTTTAATGATCAAAATTTAAAATACCTTTAGGAATTCAATTTTAAAAAAGGATGATTTTGACTTATTGTATAAAACTGTATCTGCAGCTGGCAGTCCTATAATAATGCCAAGAAGTATACAGCTTAAATCCAAAAGGGGAACATGTTGAGAAAAAATATAGTATACAGGTACTCCATTCTGCAATGAGCAATCTATCACTTATTGATGATAGATACATCAAAAAATCTCAGCAGTGTTTTAACCAGCAGAATGATAAGTACAGATGCATGTTATAGGCAATTCTTGACTGCTGCATTCAACTTCCAAGATGTGTTTCAAAGTGTTCAATCCTTCACTTCAAATTGCATGTGTCAATGCAAATTATATTTTGGTAAAAAGTTTTTAAAAAATTCCAAATGTGCTCATACCTCTCTAAGTTAAATGATATAAAAAAAGGTCCTTTCACATTGTATTCTTAGGCAATTTCTATTAACAAAGCACAAGTGTCCAACCACTTGAGATTAAATTTCTTGAAAATATACAAACAATGCTTTTTACTGCTTTACTGCCTAAATCATTCAATAACATACAACGCCACGTAAATTTATATTAAATATTTCGGTATGCACGCTACGAATAAATTATGATTACACGTATTTCTTTTCACTGAGATCCCTAAGCGTTTTCTTTTAAGTCAAAACAAACGCGTCCCTAGATTAATGTCTGGTATTCTAGTTGTAATGCGAAGAATTCCGACCAATAAAGCCAATACTTTGTACTGATTTAAATGCAAAAAATTCTTAAAAATAAAAATAAAATAGATTTTGCGAAGTCTCGGATATGGCGCACTTTATATTATCTATCCAATTCACCCATTTTTAGAAATATATCTGTATATATCTAATATTTGGTAAATTCAACAGGAAAAATAAAGCATACGTGGATATGAACTTGGATTATGATTTCCGCACATCCTGCGATTTTCTTCTAGTCAATGATAAACCGTCGATTATTAAGAAGTTTAGAGGAGAAAAACTACATAGAAACTTTAATCAGGCTATTAAGATAACTTTAGAACCAAAAATTGAACTTGACCAAAAGCTGCCTTTAGCACATTAAAGTGATCATTTTAACAGCAACAAGGCTGCAAGAGCCCATACTGGTGAGGGCGAGAAGACGTTTTTGAAAGGTAACGTGTCGTTTTTTTTATTAGCTAGATCACTGAACAAAACATCTGAAAAAATAAAATCTGAAGAATGATCCTCTTAAAATCATAATGAATTTGTTTACAAATTCTGATGATAATCAGAGGCAGACCGAATCTTACTGCCGCCTAGTACGTCCGACTGCTGCGAAAATGGCTACACGAGTGAGGCGATAGAAGCCCTTGTTAACTGAACCCTACGCTAGTTTTCTCACAGATTCTCTATAAACAGGCAGATTAATTATTTATGATACTCATAATCATCAATACTAACTATTACATAACTTAAAAGTCCCATAAATCTATTTTAATTTCTAAAAATGCGAAGAAATGACATACATTGCACAGATGATTTTTTTAAACTGTACCCGAGAAATGTAAAATGTTTATTAGTAAACAACTAAGCTCCACTCGATCGCTTCTACTAATCCGAGAATCATGGGAAACGCCACCGAGTTGGTGTTGTGGTAGTAAATTGTAACTTTAAACTGTGAAATAATTCATTTTATGGTTCTTCAAACGTCAAATATTTTCGCTGTGATTGTATAGAATTGTGTACGGAATTGTTGTTTTAGTTTGCGTCTCCGTGCTGACGTTGTTTACTTTGTGATGGATTAACAGAATTTCACTAGTATAAAGAAATACATTGGAAAGTTTTCCATATCAATTTAAAAGCCTGAATAGTAATATTAATTATCGAAGAGACAAATAGATTGAAGTTTTACCCATAAATATTTGTCTTAAATTAAAAGAAGAGGTTAGTTTTAGTTTTAACGTTAGCTTTGATTCTAATAAATTTTAAATCTGTATTAGCAAAGTCATAATTAACTCTTTTGTATTAATCATTTCAGATTATCCTGATGTTTAGATGTGAATGATGGTAAGTTAAGACAAGATCTTTAAAACTTTGCGATTTTTGTTGTTTGTAAATAAATCTTGCGGTATCGTGTTAGGCCTAGTCATCGTAATTTCACCTTTTCCCTCCAAAACTTTTTTATTTATTCTCTTTAACTTTTAAAAATTTGTGCATACATTTCTGCAGTTAGTTTTAAATGCTCTTTATTATTTTATTATGTAAATTATGTTTTTGATGCTGTAAAGATTCTGTTGTGTATTAATTTGTTTAAGGAATTATTATTATTGAATAAAATAAACTTTATTTACTGTCAGAGAGAAACATATCATTTTTCTGTTTTTAGTAATTTTGCGATTGTAAGTCTAATTAAGGTATTTGACCGGAATGCTGCGGCTTTTCACTCTTGGAATATTGATATTACAGATCTGTAGGTGTCATTATTATGTCATTTCTCCCTTTCTCAGTCCTTTTTTTTTTCTCCCCATATTTATTAAGTCTCTGTAAGCTGCTGTTGTAATTTTCTGTGCTTAAAAATTAAATTAACAAACTAATCTGAAGTATTCTTAACCTGTGGCGTATTTAATTTGTAATAGTTTTGATTATATGGTTATTTAGTTAATTGATAGGTAATTGGTTATGGAAAATTTTTTGACAGAAATACTACTAATAAAGCACAAATTCAATTCCAGCATTTTACCTGTATTTGATGAACTTAATAAAATATATCAGGTATTCCATTAATAATTACAAAGATTAAATAAAATGAGGTGCATCTTTTGCAAAGTTTAATTATTGTTGGAAAATTAAATAGTAACATGAATTAAATGAAATAGAATTTAATCTGTAAATGATAACACCTAGATAGTGGTTTTTTTTTACATATATCTTCATGATAATTTTTTTAACTTGGCATATCTGGCATCTGTTAAAGGTTTTTTCTAAAACAAATATCTGTTATTATGAAGTAATGTTGAGTATAAATTTGTTTTTATGCATGACTGCTAAGTGTATGTATCCTTGAACTACAAAGTGTTAATCCACAATTAATAAACAAAACCATACAGAAACATGTAAATTAGCAATTATGTGAGAATATTCATTAATGTCAAGTGTATAATCATGACTGTATAAATTAGCTCTATTGTTAACAGCAATGTAAAAAATCTTGTGTTATTAAAAAAATATTGAATATAATTACTGAAATTAATAAATGGAAGTTTCATGTTATTTTGATAAGTATAATTTTTTTAGATAATTGAATGAAATATATTTTATGTTTTACTTTATTTTACATCTGTATATGTTTGATTCTAACAGCATGAAATTTTTCATAGGCTGGATTTTAACTATCCCTTGATGTACTAAGCAAGTTGATAAATACTTGTCACAGCGAAACCTCTTCCATATGTTGTAATTACTAAAATAAATCGATCTTTTAAATTTTTAAGAATTTTTAGTTTAAATATTTTGAAGATTTTTAATGGTTTTTAATTTTCTTCCTTTGAGTAACTCAGTAAGAGTATAAGGTATTTTGAAATGTTATTTTAAGATTATGCATTACTTTCAGCAGATTCATTGAAATGTTTTCTGAGTCTAGCTTTTAAAATAAGTGTTATCAATCCCCAATATGCTAAAGCTTTTAACAGTAGCGCTTGGATATATTAAGCAAGCTGAGCATCTAAAGAAAGGGTCTTCAACCCGTGGCCCACCGAAACATTTCAATTATGCTAAACGAAAGTTTGATATAAATTTGAAAAAAATGTTAGAACTACAAATTCTCTCACATAAAAAAGATCAAGAATGCATGGGGAAAATAAGCCCATGGCACATAAGCTTATCAAAATAATGAACTGCATGCCAAGGCTCTTCTAGAACCTCACGTACATCTCATCTTCATGCAATATAAAATACAAAATACATTGATTCAACTCGCCTTTTTTTTTTCTTTGTAAGTAAAAACCTTTTTTAATTAATATAAGTTATAAAGGTACAAAATACTTTTAAAATACATCATACATACTAAACTTCAGTAATATGTTTTAAAGGAATTAACCTTTCATCATCCTGCTATAAAAAGCAAAGCAAGCAATCATCTTTAAGGCTGAAGCTTGTTTGCAAATAATACATTTTTTCCTCTGCCTATACTTACTTATTTCACAGATGTGTAGCCCGTGGAACTTCACAAATTTAATGGTGTGGCCTGTAAACATGAAAGGTTGAAGACCCCTAATCGAAAGCAATAGAGAAGTGCAACAAACAAAAAAAAATACCTAACTAAATTAACAATTCTAACCCAGTTCCCCATTAATGTCCTTCATCATTATTCATCCCTGTAATATATTCATGCATATAATTAATATGTTTATTTTAAAAATAAATCAAAATCTTCAAGGAGAAAAAAAGCATTTTGTTTCTAGTTATTAAAGTTTATCAACTGGTAATAAATATAGCCAGTCAAAAAATATAATTTATACGTGCAAACTGATGAGATAATCAGAAGGGAAAATAAAACCTGATAATGTGCATTGAAAAAGCTTCAATCACATTATTTTTTTATGCTTCCTAAAATTTATTTTTGTAGCAAGCAGCTAATTTAATGCTCTGTAAATAATGCAAAAATAGCACATTTAACAGCTCTAACCCATAATAGGCTTAAGTAAGGACATCAACATCTCTCTACAGAAGAATGGAAGGTTGGGTCTCCATTTTTAAAAAAAAAGTTCGTACCCATAGAAAGAAAGTATGCCAAATTAGTCTACAATACTGGACAACTCATCCAATATGGTAGACTGATTAGTTTGGTCATTCCCTAAACTAGACATTCTTGAATTAAAATATCTGAACATTACAAGTTTCTGTGAAAATTTGTCTGTTTATCATAGTGTATATGTTAGAGTATGCTCTTAAATAAGGAATGATTTATCAAAAAGGAATAAATTAAAGTTATCTTGCTCTCTGTCAAAATTGCACATCATTACAGATCATATATCTTTTATAGTTTTCATTTGCTTTAAATATATGCGATTTAAAAAAAGATTTTTAAGTGCAAATATTTGATTAAAATTATTTTGCATAAATTCTAGCAGTGCTAGAAATATTCTTTAACATTCATATTTTATTTCTTATTAATTTAAACTACTCAGTTTGTTTTTTTTTAGTCTATTTAAATTACATGTATGTGTTTATGTACCTTACATATCAGAGGTTTACATTCCACGTGCGTTTTTTAAAACAATTTTGGAATAAAATACAGGCTTAGTAAAATTTAAATTCAACCTTTTTGAAAAAATATATGTGTATAATGCTGTTTACTGTTGTAAATTTGTAATTTTGTTACAACTGCTATAACTTCTGGCAGGTTTCATGTGCCTGTCAAAGAATTTGTTGACTTATTTCCTAAAATTCTTAACTTATGATTTCATGCAAATTAAATTTTGTTTGAATTCATTTTATTTATTATGCTTTTTTGAAAGAGATTTAACTAACCCTGATAATCAAGTAATAAATTTTTATGTTATATAACTTTTTTCTGCTTAAAATTTACTTTTAAGGCCTTTATCTTTGATTTCTATGTTTGCTATTATATTGAAATGTGAAGTTCCTTGTTTTATATGCATATGTAAACAAAAATAAAGACAATTTTGCCTTTTATATAATATATTTTTTAATTGCTCTTAACTCAATATGTGGGGTTTTTTCTCTTATATTTTAGAAATCCAACCAAAACCTGTTTAAGAAGAACTGAGGAAATGCTTGAACTAGTGTATGAAAACTTCTTTATTTTGAAGATTTCAACATGTTTCTTAATCCTTTAATTTTAATGCTAACAGTGGACTTCACATGGCATAACTTCAACTCTAAAAATGTATAGAATTTTGCACACACATTTCACCCAGTTTTGTATTCAACAGTTTATAATAGCTTGGAACAGCTTGAAGGACACAAAGGTAGGCATTAAGTCTTTCTTGGAATATAGATTGAAATTGTGTTTGATTTCATGTTTTAAATTATACTAAAGGCTTAAGAGTTAATTTATGTTGCTCTTGTGTATTGTGTAAATGTTTTTATCTGATTTAGCATTTAATTCGTCGTGGAGATTTAAAAAAAGGAATTTTGGATTAATACTTTTATGTTCAGTATACCTGGATTTTATAACAAAACAGCTTTCTATTTGATTTGAATTTGCTGCAAGGTTGAGATGGCAAACTTTTTTTTTTTTTCTCCGCCATCTTATTGTTTGTGCCTGGTCAAAAGAAAATTAAAATGCTATTTTCTTATATACCTTCTGACTGACATAAGATTTGGCAAATTTCTTGTCACTTTTTCATATTGGCTGGCTTCTCCCACATCATCTACCTTTTCTTCATCCAGCCATTATATATCTTCATCTTCACTCTGAGCTGGGTGACTACACATTAGTTCAGTGACATATCAAGCAGCTGTACAAACTGAATGTACTCATTCTTCCTTGTAACTTTCAAAAAGTTTGATATAATTTTATCTATCAGCGTTAGATGACGTTTTCTAGTATACAAAATGCAACTTAAAACATGAGACTCTAAAACAAGAAATGACTCTTCTGAAGAATATAAATGAATTACAAATGCTTTCTTTCAATTATTGCAAACAGAACAATTAATTTTCTGTACTGGATGATAGGGGAGTTGGTATAGCCAGGAGCACATGTCAGCACACTCTTGTGTACATATTTTGTCTTACATAAGCATTGCTTTTATTCACCCCACCCCCCTTCCCCCTTATCAGCAAAAATAAGCAAATAGCTAATCGCTCCCCCACCCCCTTGACTGCTTATGTAATACTTAAACATACCCTTTTGATTTTCATCAACACCAGATTTGTTGGTTTCTTAAAATAGGTGCATCATATGGGTAAACCAACTTACCCCCTAGGTACATACTAGTCTTCAGTGTGAAATCGAGATTATTTTTTCCTTAGCATTTTCAGATGGCACATCCATAGCCTCTTTTTTTTTTTTTTTTTTTTTTCTTTTTTTTTTAAATATCAGTGAATAGACCTCCCCCCCCCACCCCCCACCCCCAAAAAAAAATAAAAATTTGCTGCCAAATCCTACTGGTGCTGTATGAAAATAAAAATCTGATTTTCAAAGTCAGTATTAATAATTGAAAGCTTTTTATTAAATAAATTCAAAAGCATAGTTAAATTTAATTATTTAGGCAGTATTTAGGACAAAATCGATTACTTTTACTTTCATCTTCAGTTCACTTTTATGAATTAGCACCTTTCCTGTTCTTGTTGTTATTATATGGGCAGCACATTTTTTAAAATCTGAAAATGATCTTTCTTTTTTGGGAAAGAAACAAAAGTTTATTCATGAAGATTGGGAATTAAAATTCTAAAGTCATTCTTAAAAGACTGTTTTGATACATTCATTAATTCATTGATGGTTTTATTTTTCACTTTTAATTCTAAATTAAAGGCACTTAGTTTTCCTGTAAACTCAACTTAAAATATCTAGTGTTTATTTGCATAACTGGCCTGTAATTTTCTGTTTAATTTCAAATCTTTGATAGAATATGTTTAAACTTATTCAGGGACAATCTGAAGAAAACTTTTAACTAGTACAGCATACAGATTTAATCGTACATAAGTATGTTGTATTAGTTACTATTTTCTTTCAGATAGTCTTGGACAAAAATTTCTTTAAAGACTACATGCCTAACCCATCTTTGCTTTTAAATAATTTATTCTAATAGTCAAATATTTTTAGTCACTTCAAAAATGCTCTCGATAAAAAAAATAGATTATATCTGTAAGTAAAAGTTAAAACTGTTCAAAAATGTATTCTTAAAATCATAAATAAATTATACCATAATGATGCTTCAGTTGTTTTTTCTTTAAGAAATGAATGGAATGAGGCCTATTCATGGTGATCAGGTTGAGAAAAAAAAGAGAAACTACAAGCTGATTATTGATCCTGCTCTTAAAAAAGGTCCTGAAAAAGTATATAGATATGATGGTGTTGTGCCAGGGGTAAGTTAAACTTAAAGAATGCTTTACCTGCTATAAAATATTTTACCTATTTTAAATCAGATAATCATATTTCACTGTATAAATATTTATTTCATTATGTGCTGCACTGTCTGATTTTCTGGAAAGTTTTATTTCCCTTCATGTTTCATAAATATCAATTGTTTAAATAATTTTCTCTAATTGTTGCTAAAATCCTATTAACACTGTATTCCTAATCCAACTTATGAGTCATACCTCTAATGATAGTGAATCTGCAGTATGAAAGTTTTAAACCACTGGTTCTCAAAATGTGATACATGTACCCATTGGTTTGGTTATGGTTTGGGTTTGGAGCACTACGGTCAACTTTTTGCTGCACACAAGGGCTAATTGGACCGGAACCTACAGTTTAAAGCTGATTCTGAATGGCTGCAAACATCCATGCGAACAGTGAGACTCAAACCAACAGGATCTAAACCTAATGCCAGCACCCTAGCCATTCGGCCATCAGCCTGGGCGTACCCATTGGAGTACATTTAGGACTTTCAATGGGTATGGAAGCTATCATGGTAACATTGGCAAAATGACAAAAATCTCTTAGATTGTAGTAAACCAATAATTAATTTTTCATAGGGATACATTAGACTTTTTGTCATGACCAAAGGATAAAATAAGAAAATCCAGAACTTGTACTTTAAACTCATTGTTAGCAAAGTATTAAATTTTAATTAAAAAAAATTATTGCAACAAAAAATAACCTTAACTGTTTTGTTATTTATGAAATATTTCTTATTTCTCTTCATTTTGTTGATTTCCTTTTATTTATTTATTTTTTTTTATAAGTGAATCCTCTGTTTCACTAACATTGCTGACTGAAATCAGATTCACAAATTTTTGTACATAGGAATTTTTCCTCTGTGGGATTCAGAAAAGTACTTTGATATTTTAACACATAATTCTGGTTTGGGAAACAATAGGAAAAAAGTTTAGAAGAAAATATAAAGGAGGGAACTTCCATTTTAAGTATTGGTTTTAAAGAGATAGGCACAGTGAAACTTCTCTATGGCAGGCAGTAATGGTCCTGAAAAAAAGTGGCCATTTTGAGGGGCGGCTGTCAAATTAGGGTGGACTTCTGTATGACAGCTAGTAATGGTTCTGAAAAAATGTGGCCGTTTTATGGGGTGGCCAGCTAGAGAACTTTCACTGTATTTAAAAATGTGCTCCCTAAATGATAAAGGACATTGAAACTCATCCCAGCTAAAGAAACATTGATTCAATATTCATAGGGACTTGTGACTCATCTATATATAAAAAAGAACTTGTCTGTTTGTTTGTCCACTATAGAATCGTAGACTGTTTCACCCACTGAGACCAAATTCGACACAGTTAATGTTTAGGACCCGAGAAACTTAAATCAGGATAAACGAAATTTGGGGCTCAATTAGTTTTTTAAAATTAATTTTTTAATGATTTTTGTGCCCCTAAGCGCAGACCTTAAATGTGGATACAGCCCCTTCACCAAAACCAGTCAAAATCGATACGCGGGGGAAAAGAGGTTTGTTCTAGGGGGTGATCTGGGATGGTTTGAGAGTTACTCTGGGGGTGATGGGGGGTGGGTGAAGTTTTTATTTTATTTTTCTTACGTTTAGTGGAGTCGTGAGTCTAAAAAGGTTGAGAACTGCTCCTTTAGGCAATTTTAGACAATGGTGTTCAAACTAATAGAACTTAATAAAATTTGGAAAAAAAGGAAGAAAAAAAAAAGAAAAATTAAGTTTGTCCCGTGGCCAGTTTTTGGAAGCCTTCTGTTGATCTAAATATATTAATTGTTTGAGGATCATAAAATGGGAAGAAGTTTAAGAGTTCTACACATTTTTTCCCCTAAGTTCGTGAAACAGAGTTAACATACGATATGTATTTGAATTACTTATTCCGTGAAATTATATAAGATAAATCTTTTAGAGTTTGGGGTTTTTTTAAGCAGTGGGAGGAAAAGCTCTTTTAACAGAGAAACATAACGACACATAACTTTCATACCGAACTATTAGTCCATTCGTTATATTAAGGCAAAAGAAAATTAATGAAATTATTTTTAAAGAATGATTGCCCGGGTAGATATATAGATATAAAATTTTTCATGCTTTCTATCAAAAAAATACTGGGTATATCATTTCAGTAGAAACGCGCTAAACGCATTCTGTCTGGCCAGATGAACATGAAGAGCGGGGGTGCAGCCCAGTATTTTTTGTGATGGAATGCATGAAAAATTTTATATCTATATGTCTACCCGGGCTGTGCCGGGCAATAATGCTAATATTTTATAAATTCTAACACCCCTTCCCACTTCTTCTTCTTTTTTTTTCTTTTTTTTTTTTTTTTTCCCTTTTTTTTTTGTGTGATTCAATTTTTTTTATTATTTGATGGCCTGTCTTGAATGAGATACTGATATTTTATGGTTATAATTTTAATCCATAACAAATATAAATAAAGCTCTACTCATAAATGTGTTTGCATGAAATTTATGAATGCTTTACTATTTGTTTGAAACTTAAAGAAATAAGCTTTGCTAAAAGTTACATCAAGGCTTCTTTATTGAGCATGCAAACTGTTCAATGGACCGTCATTTATATGGGCTTTTGGAGCTGGAGCCCACTCGTGTACCGTTGTTGACTGCACGACACAAACGGCAGTCTGGTAAAAAACTAGTCACTTGAAATTTGAAGAAATTACTGGAGAAATATATTTTTCCTTCAAGGAGAGATTACAGATGAGTTTTTAATATTTCTATTTTAACTGCACCCATCAACAGATAATGTTGCTGTATTTTGCTGAAAATTGCTTGAAATTATGTTGTCTAGACCAAGATGATTAATCCATCAGAGAGGTCCATTAGAAGTATTTTCATTTTGTATTAATAATTACAATTTAGTAACTTTAAAAAAATTAAGGATAGCAATTCTCATAATTGCCAGAGAGTAATTACTTTTGTAAAGAAAGATATGGTCAGTTTTTATTTTTTATTAACATATTTTTATTTTTTATCTATTCTCCCTTTGGTTAGTTTTAATATATATATATATATATATATATGTATATATATATATATATATATATATATATATATATGTATATATATATATACTGAAAAGCCCAAAAAACTGGTACAGCCATGTGTATGCAAATAACAGATATATGCTTCCAATCAGCGTAATGTGATGTGGTCGGCAGCATCTATATAAGACAGCAGGTTTCTGAAGCTGTTAGATCATTCTGTAACTACAATGGTAATCACGATTTATGTGACTTTGAACATGGCGTTATAGTCAACTCACGAGAGAAGGGACATAGCATCTCCCAGGTAGCGATGCAATTTGGATTTTCACACACAACCATTTCATGAGTGTATTGTTAATACCAAGTATCCAGTAAAATATCAAATCTCTGATAGTGGTCCAGCTGGAAAAAGACCTTTAATGAACAAAACCATCAACGACTGACGAGAATCCTTAAATGAGATAGATGTGCAACACTTCCTCAAATTGCTGCGGATTTCAGTGCTGGGGAATTAACAAGTGTCAGCATGCAAACTGTTCAATGGACCGTCATTTATATGGGCTTTTGGAGCTGGAGCCCACTCGTGTACCGTTGTTGACTGCACGGCACAAAGACATGTTTTTTATGTGTTTATCATCTGTGTGCATATTTGCCGTACCTTTTAAAGTTTTAGAAAAGATGGGATAAAAAACATCTGATATCATGCAATTCTCAATCAGATTCTGTGAAACTCTAGTAGGTAAATAATGTAAATTGTTTATTAAACATAATGCTTCTATTATAATGACTAAGTTTATTTTTTATTTTAAAGAGAAAAGAAGCTTTATATTATCTCCTCCCCTAGCTGAAATGTTTATTGTACTAGTGGGTACCTTTTTAAATTGTTATATTTTATTCTGTTAAGTAAATCATCTGTTGAAACATATTTCAACTAAATGTATTTAGTTGAAACCCTTCACCTTTATGCAGTAAATATGTAATAGATCAAACATCAAATTTTGATTCTTGAATTTTGAACTTATGGTAGATTCCCGCTATGTCCACTGTGTATTTGACTTATCTTGCCCATCTTTGAATATTGGCTCTAAACCGCAATGGTTGACAGTGATCCTAAGTGTATTAGGCATATCCAATGTATTCATCCTGATATTGCTTTCATTATGAGGTTCTCAGCATAGCTTTTAAACATTCCAGAAACACAATTCTCATCCCTGACAATGCCAAATTCAGAATTATGGGGATTTTACAGGTGACAGAATTTATGTCTGACTTGGTATTTGACATTAGAAAAATGAATTCAAGAAGAGTTAGATTATACCTGTGTAACTCTGCTTATGAAGACAGCATTTTTGCATTTTGTATTATCTTCTATTCCTCTAATTATTCTGTGAGAGGGAAACATAATTCACGGCATTGTCTTTTCACAATTTTTATTCTATACACACAGACAACACACTGCTGCCACTCGGGCAAGTACAAACACTATATTTACAATTTATTAAAACAAACCATGGGTGGAAATAGAATGCTGATTGTGATAAAATTATCCCACATATTCATACTATTTTAATTTAATCTAAATAAAAACAGATGGATCTTATACTTTTTTAATCATATTTGTATATGTATTCTGTAATTATCGAATTAAGGTATTCTCTTTTAAACATAATTGACTGGACTAACAGTTAAAATGTTTCAAGATCAAAAAGACATGCAAAAGCAGTCATTTAAAATCATACGTTAAAATGTGTTTAAATAAAAACGTTTTTATTAATTTTCTGAACTAATTGTTTTTTTATGATTTAGAAATTATTTATTTATTTATTTATTTTTTTAGCTCGAAAAGTATTACCCACCAGTTCATGTCAGGGATCCACGATCAAGATTGTCTACATTATGGGCAAAAACTGAACCAGCTGACCTTATTTTACCCAGATTTAAGGTAGATTTGTGTTTCAATTAAAAATGTGCTTATTTATTTGAGTTAGATTTTTTTTTCTTACAAATATTTCAGTGTAAAGTGTACATTGTAATTTGTTGCCTTTTTTCATTTTTTATACAGTGGAATCTCGATCTATTGTTTTTCAAGGCACCGACTGAACTAAACGATAAAAGTGGGAAAATGATAGATACGGGAACACAACAAAGCAATATCATCGTCGGAACTGGGTGAAATAAACAACACATACGGGGAAAAAGATGATTCGGAGAATGATCGATAGAGATTCCACTATATATCTTTTAGCAAAATTTCACATGAAAATTCATTGCATCAGTTTCATTACATGAAATAAAGGAGTTAATAATACTAATGATTCCTCAATATTGGTTCAAGTATAACTTTTTCAGCATAATGTAAACTTGAAACTTATTGGGTCTCCTTTTTTAATTAATGTAGTTGGTTGTACAGTAAAATTATCAGATACACATAAACAAAAGAAACATTTTGATCTATAAAGATTTGCTGCTTTGAAAAAAGATTATTTTCTGATTGATTATGCTAAATGAAATGCATTTTAAACTAAATATTTTTACTATTTACTGATTATTACTAATCAGTTTATGTATGTTTAAATTTAAAAGTAGTGCTTTGCTAGGTGGTATTTGCAGGGCATTTTGTTCATTCAGAAGGTGCTAGTTCTTTGATGTTCCTATAATAAATACCATGCCCTTTATTAATTACCCCTTAATAATTCTCTGAGTTAGTTTTAAAATGTTGCTATTTTAAAGTAACCTCTTGAAAAAGTGATATTAGGTAGCCTTTAAAAAAAAAAAAGATATTTTTTTATTTGTCCTGTAAAAATTGGAATGCCCCATTAAATTTTAAAATATATTTTGTTCTGCATTTCTACATCTACTGTTAGCACACAAAGTCAAGAGTTACTGAGAAAAATGAAACTGAACTTCTGAAAGCTAGAGTTAACCTTCACTATTTTTTCAAAAATGTAAAATTCAAAGAATGCCTCAATTTTGTTGCAAAGGTGTAGAGATTTTTTTAAATACAAATTTTCATCTAAATATTCCTGAATCATCAGTTATTTGCTACAGATAAGTCACCAATTAATTTTATGAATCGTTCAAATTTCTGGAACTATGTTTTTAATTTTTGTAAACTTCAGATCAAATCTTTTAAAGGGAAAAAAACTGCCAAAAGTAATTAGATATTATCCTGTTAACAACTTTCTCTACTTTTTATTTTATCATTATTTTGGAAAAACTTGATTGCATTTCATCTTTTGCATTTCCTAACATTTTGAGTGTGCAAAAATGGGTATTTCTATATTTTGGTACAATTTATTTTATCATTATTAGTTATTGTATTAATTAATTTTTAAGATATCTCTAAAATTGAGCATACCATCTGTTATGAATTTTCTCCCATTGTTGCAGACTTTTGAGGTTGTTTTGAGGACTATCATATTATTATGGTAAAGCACTGAGAGACAAGAAATGATAGTTTTCATTAATATTATTTCATCCAGATTTCAGTAAAAATTTCCATTCCTGGTGATTCCAGTGAAATTATGTAGACCTTTTGAATTATTTTTCATCCTTTGCTTACATTTTTAAAAGGTTGTCACAAAAATCTTTTATGTATTTTCTGCATAATATTTCAAAATCCATGCAGTAAAAAATGTTTAGAAATAGATATATATTACATATCGGTGCAATTTTTGGTATACTTTCTGCCCTCAGTTGCGTCTAAAATGAACTTTATTAAAAGAATATAATAGAAATATTCCTTGATATCATTGTACTTTATTCCATCTAATAAGAGTAAATTTGAGACTAAATTTACACTTGCATCAGTTAATGTTAAATTCTAGAGCGGCTGAGGAAAAAATTTAAATGCTGATGTTAAAACACAATAAATATGTGTAATAGTAATAGACATAAAAATCTACACTTGGAGTTTTTTAAATTTCGATGGCCCGTATGAAGATAATTACCACAGTCAAATTGTTACTGTTTCAAAAGCATTAAAGTAATTTTTAGAAATTATAATTTTTTTCAAAAACAGTCTTTTTACTTTATTACAAATATCCTAGAAGGGCACGGTGGCCCAATTGGCAAGAGCAGAAAGCCAAATGGGCCACCCCTCTTGCCAACCAGATCTGAACATCCCTTCTTCGATGCTCGTTGCTGCTAATCCACCGCCATGTTCTCTAACAGTGGTCGGGGCATGTAAAATAGGGCATGGCTGCAATGTCCTCCAAGTTCTCAAATTTACCTCTGGAGGTGTGGGGTCAAGTGTTCCGGTCTTGTCACTTGACTCGGTTCAAAATTATGTGACCGGTCATTTAGCCAAGTCAGACTCTGACCCTTGTGGTTCTAATTCGAAACAGGAGCCGTACCTTCATCATCTTCAAGCAATAAGTCTGAAAAGGATGTTATAAAATGAACACTTAGACTGCTAATTAATCAGGATTGGAATTATCAAATTTATTTTTAATCTGGTGGTTTAGGTATTTCAGACTTTCCTGTAAAAAAAAATGCTGTTTTTATCTAGTTCTAAGTATGATTAGAATGTTATGTTTTATGTCTGGTTTAGTCTCGAAAACATACAATAATCCTCTCAGATATCAAAAATCTTAAGGGAGTAATTTCATAAGCAATAAAAATTACTTGTTCTAAAAAAGCTGTAGTATGCTGTGATGTGTTGTTCTAAATGAAATTGCTATATGTCTTTTTTTCTAATTTTTTTCTTTTTTTTCTCTTTCTATAGATTGATGAAAACTATGTGGGCACTCCGCCGCCAGTGCAAGTCACGATTAAAAATCTAAATGACAACATCAATAAGCAGTTTTTAGAAGACATGTTAAAGAAATATGGTGAGGTGGAACATAGTCAAATATACTACCATCCAAAAACAAGAAAGCATCTCCGTTTAGCTCATGTGACTTTTACAACAATACATGCTGCTAAAATGTGTGTTGATAAACTTAATATGAGTTCTGTCATGGGAGATGTGTTGAGTGTCTATTTAGACCCCTTTGGTGAGAATTTTTAGACTTACTCTTATGTATGGAATTTATTGAATTCTTTCTATCTGTGTTTTTTTTTTTTTTCTTGTATGTTTGTTTGTTTGTTTTGTGTGTGTATATATATAAAACCCATAGACAAATTGTGTTTCTTCATTGATCTTGTCAAATTTCTGTATATAAAATTTTTGTTTCTTTGCCTAACTAAAAGAATAAATTTTTCTTTTCAGGTTATCTGTAAAATATTTAAATAAAACATTAATTCCTTTCCACTCTTTTTTACAACATAAAATGTTGCTCGCCTTTATAAGAAACATGTAAAATTCCTGCTGCCTTAAAATCAAAGTAATCAAAGATCCCTTCTGTTTAAAACTTCTGTTTGGGCTCTGGAAAGCAAAATTTCAGATGCCCTGCGTCGCAAGTTATAATTTTGGCAGTGCGCCAAACCCAGTCTGTATCGCTTGAGCAAGCAGTAAACAGTTAAACAGAAAAATACCAAAATGAATCAAATTTTTTTAAAAAAATTAATATATATATATATATATTTATATACACACAGTGGAATCTCGATCTATCGTTTTTTAAGGAAGCGACTGAAATTAATGATAAATGCGGGACAACGATAGATGTGGGAACATAACAAAGCAATATGATCATTGGGACTGGATTAAATGATTGACACATACAGGAAAATGATGATTCGGGAAACGATCGATCAAGATTCCACTGCGTGCGTATATATATATATATATAAATATATATATATATATATATATATATATACACACACACACACACACACACACATACATATATATACACTGAAGTGCCACTGAATTAGGGATAGCAAAGCCTATGCAAATTGTGTAGCGCTGCGCATCATGTATGCGCAAGTGAGGGCGCTGTAGTAACTGCATATATAGCGTGTACTGTGGTTGTTTTGAATTAGTTGTTGGAATTGCCAGTATGGGTAAACTGCCTGATTTAGATGCCTTCGATCGCGGACAAATCGTAGGTGCGCGACGCATGGGCCATTCAATTTCCGAAATCGTCAGACAGCTAGGATTTTCAAGGTCGACAGTGTCAAGAGTATACCAAGAATACATGGATGGTGGGAAAAAAACTAGCGATCGGTCAAACTGCAAAGGACAGTTAGCCTTGACAGTGCATGGTGAGAGACGGCTCAGGCGTATTGTACGTAGCCAGCGAAGCCAAACATTAGCTCAAATTACCACCCAATTTAATGACGGTGCCAGTCGTACAGTCAGTAAACGGACTGTGCAACTCTCACTTCACCATATGGGTTTCGGGAGCCGTCGATCTACGAGAGTACCATTGCTCTATACTCGCCATCGGGCTGCACGTCTTGCCTGGGCAAGAGAGCACAGAGGCTGGAGTGTAGAGGACTGGAAACGAGTGGCATGGAGTGATGAGTCTCGATTCCGACTACTTAACGCCGACGGGAGGCTGAGAATATGGCGTCAGGCTCATGAAGCCATGGATCCTGCATGCCTGGCTGGAACTGTACAAGGGCATGGTGGCTCAATCATGGTCTGGGATGTTTTTTCGTGGCACAGTTTGGGATCTTTGGTGCGCGTACCAACCTCCCTCAATGCAATTCGGTACGTAGAGTTGCTGGGTGATCACCTCCATCCGTTTATGCCGTTCTGTTATCCGCACGGTAATGGAGTTTTCCAGCAAGACTACTGTACCTTTCACAAGTCGCGGTTGGCTACTGGCTGGTTAGATGAGCATTCCTCTCACTTCTCTGTCATGAATTGGCCACCTAGAAGCCCAGACTTAAATCCCATTGAGCATCTTTGGGATGTTTTGGAACAAGGCGTGAAAAGCCATCACACAGCACTAAAGAACCTTACTGAATTATGGACAGTTTTAGCCAATATTTGGCAAGCCATTCCCGTGGAACGTTTCCAGAAACTTGTTGAATCTATGCCTCGTCGTGTGGCAGCCGTTATCAAGTCCAGAAGAGGCCGAACCCGTTACTAGGTAGGTATCTCTAATTCAGTGGCACTTCAGTGTAGATGCATATATACATGCAAAATAGGTAAGCAATGATAAGTAATCCCATAATAATAACCCACGGTAGTTTCATTAGAAGAGACTACCTGAAATGTTTTTATTTTATTTTCTGTACCACCCATTATGAAATAGATGATATCAGTAAAATAGAGAAAGTATTGATATTTAGGAATTTAAAAATGAGTTTTTATTGCTACCTCTTTTAAGAAGCATTTTTAAAAAATATTTTTTATAAAAGTTTTAGTGTAAAAACATTTAGTTTATTTCTATTAGTTTCTAAAAGCTATTAATTTTAAATTGTTGTAATTTGGGACAATGAGAGCTATAAAAAAAATGGACAAACTCTGCACTGGCAAGAACACAAATCCACTTCATTGAGTTTTTGCAAATTTAATGAATTACCTTTTGCACCTGGTCATGTTTGAAAAGAATTCGGAAAATAAAGAGTGAGAAAATAACTACAACATATGTCATAAGGAATACCTTCGGTAAATTGAATAAATATTTTCATTCCATTGAATTGACTTGAAATGAATTTGAGCCTGTTTGATCATATGAAATAACTAACATTTAACAGGAAGAAAAAGGATTTCTTAAGATATTGCCTGCTATATTTGTTCCAAACATATCTAAGAATTTTGCTGATTCAATTACTGGCTGTATTAGAGAAATTTTCTTATATATACTGCATTAGTATATACCAGAGATTAAAAAGGTTATGTTTTGTATCATAAACCATAGAATAGATTATTATTTTAAAGCTGGTGTCAGTAGAAAAATCAGTTTTGTTTTTTTAATTATGATCAGAAGTAAATTATTTGCTTTTTTTTTTCTTTTTCCCCTTCCTTCAAATTATGAATTGTTTTAGAACTTGTCTGTATCTTAGCTTATACTGAAATAAATTTCAAAATATTTCTTTCCTGTGTATTATATCCATTTTTACCCCATTAAATATTAAGTAGTTATTATAAGTCAATTAAGATTTAAAACTTTTCACTATCCCTTTCATTATGGAATTAAGTATTACTGTACATTATAATTAGTGGTACACATTTCACAATTAACAATTAAAATGTTGATGATTTTTATGTCAAGTTAGTGAAATAATGTAGCATTATTGTATTTTGTTTTAAATTTGCTCTTATTTCTTGTGGTTGGGAGTGAACTTGACACTAGGATTTTCTAATCAAGAGAGCTGTAGCCATAATAATATATAATGTAACATAACAAATATAACAGCAGATATTTTGTATACTTTAAAAATCCTGAAATTTTGAGATAAGTTCTCTTAATTGACTTTTTTATCTGGTTATCCAATATTTATGTTTCATTGATTGAAACTTTCGCTTTAAATGCGAGCAATAAAATTAAATAGAATTAATCCAGCTTCATTCAAATATACTGTAGTGAGACATAAAGGATTTTGAAAAGTAATAAGTGATACTGAAATTTTGAAACTAATTTAAAATTAAAAAGAATTCTTAATATTAGCATAAAGAGTAAACTGATTTTAAAGTTATGCTAAGAGAATATTTTTGTTTTTCTGTATTCCTTTATAAGTTATATGTTAAGAAAAAATTTCAAAGACCTTAGCAACTTTAATGTCATTAACATAGTAATTAAATATTTTTAATATCCTCATGAATACTTTGGAATAAGTTTTCAGACTATCAGATTTCTCTTTTGTAACTTACATTTATTATGTATTTGTAGGGCGGGACTGCATGAAGATATATGAAGAAATAGTTTCTGGAAGAACAAGAACGACATCTACTGGAGAGGAACCGCCTTTGGAAAGAACAATGTGTGATCCACGCAGGCGTTTGCCATCATATGAAAAAACTGTTCCTAAAATACCAGAAAAGGAAATAAGTTCCCTTGGTAAAGTCAAGAGAGAAACCCCCAGATCCTTCAGTGCTGATATTGTAACTCCTGTAGGTTCTGACCATGGTTATGGAACTGAAAGTTTGCATAGTAGTAGACTATCAGAACGAAGCATTAGTCTACAGTCTGAAAATTTTCATTCAACTCATTCAACACCTAGTAATATGAGTTATGATTCAGGTTATGGATTTAAATATGGTATGCATAATCCAATTAGTCAAAATAAACAAACATCTGCAAATTCACTTGGGAAAAGTAATGCATGGGAAAAGCGATCAACTTGGGGTGATTCTTCGTCACCTTGGGAAGAAAACAGCTCTCCAGCATGGGATAATAGGAATACAAAGAGACACGTAACACCCCCATCTACTCCTGTGACTCCAGTGCCAAAACAAAGTCCCATTAGAGAAAGTCTAGACTCTAGAATTGAACTTTTGCTTAAACAAAATGAGGGCAAAAATATCTTTTTAGATCTTGGAGCTGTAGCAGCGCAAATTGGAGATGTTTCAATTGGTGATACTGAAAGGAGTTTGATGGGTCCTCCATTACCTTGGTCCTCAGATGCACCACCATTACCACCTGATTCATCCCCTCTACCTCCACTTCCTGAGTCAGATGAACCTCCACCTCCACCTCCTGAAGAAGAGGATGATTTGGTTCTCCTTTCAACTCCACCTTCACCATTTCTTAGTTTTTCTGAGTATCACAAATGGGCAGTTATAACTGCTGATATTGATTCTGGAAAATTGACTTCTTTATCTGACATTGCAAATCGGGAAGATGCACACCTAGAACATCCAATTCCTATAAAAGGTGTGCGATTATCTAGCATTAATTGGAAAGCAAATAGTATGCCTCTTGAAAAACCTTATGATTCCCCAATTTTACAAGATAAAGGTGATTCAACTCCAGTCAGGGATGAATTACCTATTGAAGATGATGATAAAATGTCATTATCCTCTTTAAGTGATGGGGAAAATAAACTGGAGGTTCATATACCAAATGTTTCTGACAATACAACACTACCAGGAACACCTCAAAAGCCTGTCAATCATGCACATTCTTCATCAGTTCCAAATCCAAACTTTAGCAGTCTATACCCATCTCAAAATACTGGTCCAAATATCTATCCTGTATCGGACAATTCTGCTTATACAGCTGCACCCCCACCTTATCCCTCAACCTACACAAATTCTGGAACTGCACCTTATCCTCCTTCAGCTCCTGCTAGTGCTGGATCTGCTCCATATCCTCCTCCTCCTGCTCCTCCAGCAAGTGCAGGATCTGCTGCATATCCGCCACCTGGTCCACGTCCTCCCCCACCACCACCAACAGGCACATCTTTATATTCTACTACTGCTCCTCAATTTCCGACCCCAGGAGTCTTTGCTAACCCTCCAATTCCTCCTGCATCAGCAGCCACGCCAAGTGTTCCTCCTCCACCTCGCCCATCTTTACCATATCTAAGTGCAACCCCTTCACAGTCACAAGGTACACCTTCAAGTCATCCAATGTATCCTAGTGAACATGTTCAAATGATGGCTCGCATGGGAATATGGCGTCCTGGTATGGGGTCTGGCATTTCATCAACATCATCTACATCTGCATTTAATACTAGTAGTAACCAGACTCCTTTCACACCTACTACTTTTTTCCCATCCCGTCAACCAGTGCCAGGATCAACTTTTGCTGCACCATCTGTGCCATTTACTCCTCCATCTAACATTGCTGAAATGGTGTTGCGTCCTCCGCCAGGCTATCCAGCATTACCTATTCGGCCCATAACACCAAGTTCATTTCCTGTTTTCCCATCATCACAATTTACTGTACCTCCTCCTGACATCAGAGATCCTAATGCACCTACTATAAATGGTGTATTAGCTTGTGTAACTAAAGAAATGAAGCTTGTAGTGAAGAAGGACATTGTTAAGAAAATGGTTGAAGTTACTGCATTTAAACGGTTTGAACAGTGGTGGGATGAACAAAAACATCAAGAAAAGGTATGCAATTTTCTTAATCACTTGATAAATGTCTGTTTAACACTGAATGTCACAATACATTTATACTAAATTTTAGTTTACATCCTACAAAAATGGGATGTCACAGTTTACAAAAATGAAAAGTCAGGAAACTTTTCATTTTTGTAGTAATTTCATATAACTATTATCTGTGGGAGCTGAAAGCAAGAGCTTAACCACCAATATATTGGTTGGTTTAGATTTAGTCCAAAAGAAAATGTGTTTTATTAGGATTCATTAAAAGAAAGAAATATTCACATTTGGTAAATAGTAGTTTGTTTTTTGTTGTTATTGTTGTTTCCCTCATTTTCAAAATCTCCTTTTTTTCAAGTTGATATATGTGCTGATAAAAATGTAGGCACAAAAATTAGCATTTTATTGTTGGAGGGAAAAAATTCAATTATAGGTCATTATATTTTAAATTTACTATATGCTTAGGATTGAGATATAATAGTTTTGTGGCTTATTAGTTAAACAACTGTAGAAACAGCTAGCATAAATTTGAATCAGTTGAAAGTGTAAATTTAGTATACAGGCAATTTGCTGATGAAAAAGATTGCAAAGAGTTTGCAGGCTAAAGACGAATTTATTGGCTGCTGTGAGATTCTCGCTTTCACATTCTCTTGGTTATTCATAGGGTGGGATTGCCCTATATCAAACCCTGTTTCTTGGACCTAATTTTAAAAAGATCAGACAAATTCAGTCTGTTATTCCGACTATTTAAAAACCTATGTCTGTGTATGGCTCGGGTGACCGTCAAAATTACAAAAGCTTATGCCTCATTAATAGGTAGCCCTTACTAGCATTTTATTAGTATGTCATAGGACTTGAGTCAGGATTTAACACAAGTTATTACAGTGTTCAAAAAGTGTTTAGCAATGTTGTGAAAAAAATAGTCTGAATAAGTATTTCTTTGCCACCAATGTAAATATTAGCATTTTCACTGTTAAGCAGTTATATTGGTTACACATCAAGTTATTGTGATATATTTAACAATTTTTCTTGATAAAATTATACAGACAAATATTTTTGCTGGTTATATATGTATATTTTTTTTAATTCATATAATCAAATTTCTCTAACATCATAGTATAAAATTTTATTTTTCTTAAGTTTTTTTAGTGTCAAAACCCTTCTTTTTTTTCCCCTTCTTCTTCAAAAAAAATTTATTTAACCAAATTTACCTCCTTTTTTCAGCACAAAAAAAAATTTCATTTTATTCATACTTTTCTGCAAAATATTCATATTCTTTTCTTGTTCCTTTTTTAAAAAAATGCGTGCATCGCCGTGTACAGCTCTAATATAGTTTTCAATAAATATCTGAAATTTTCGTAAGTCAATTCTCTAATTGTTGGTTAGTTGGTGTCATATCCATATGAAGTCAAATTGAACCATGTGCTGATATCAACTGCCTTAGCTAAATCCACAATCTTTTCATTGAAAAGTTCTCCCAGAAAAGGGGAATTCCCCTATGCCTTGCAAGGTCCCTAGTATCATAGGGCAGTTGAAGATATGTTCCAGAGTAAGTTCTTCTCTTGGACTATCTACAAAATTTGAGAACTCAATTTGCTGAGTTCTCTAATTTATTTGGGTTATGGTTAATTTTAAGGTGTTAATAAGAGATGTTAAATTTTTTAAACATCTCTTATTCTACAGTGTAAGCTTTGCATTAATTATTTGTTTCTATTTGTAGCTCAAAACCCCAGGTGATGTACCTGACAAGACCCCTGAGAAGTCTCAGGCACCACTTTCTTCAATGAGTGCTTTGTTTGAGAATAATCGTCCGTCATTTGGATTTAGTTTGGAAAGTTCTGGTGTTGGACTTGGATTACGAGCTGCAATGCCTCGAATGCCATCCTTTAGAGTAATTAATTTTACTATACTGGCGTTTCTACTGTATGTTAAATATGAATAATTTTTAAATTAAAATTCTTTTGAATAATATTTTTTATTACTGATACTTTGTGAACTATAATTCCAATAATTGCTGTTGAAATTTTGAAACCAACAGTGTTACTTTGTGCATTGATATTCCCTCATTTTTCCTTCATCAAAATTTTTCCTTATTTATGTATCTAACAATGTGTGTTCTTCAGGTATATAATAAATGCTTCCCCCTCTCCCTTATTATGTATAATTAGAAAAAAATGTTAGATTTAATTTAATTTCTGTTTGTAAAAAATCAAGTATATTAGGGGTTTTTTCCCCTTCTTTCTTTTTTTTTTTTTTTTTTCACTTTAGTGTTTGCACTATTTTATTCCTGATTTATTTATATTTTTCACTTATGAGTATATTTGAGTTATATTTTTTTTACTAATGATTTTTAATGCTAAATCAATGAGTCTATTCATCAAAGAGAAGTATGAAATTATGTCCGACTTGCTAAATTTCATATTTGTAGTTCTCATGTGAAAAAATGAGTAATTTTAAAGGAAAAAAGAAATTAAATGCAGAATTCAAAGTTGATTGAATCATCAAAGCAAACATTTTAGGCTTGATAAAATCCTTAATACAATTGAATTCCTAAAAATTAACAATGCTTGATACACTGATTATTTTGTTTGGGTTTGGTAAAGTATATTTCATACATTGTCCATTGCTTTAATAATTTAAAGACAACTATTAATGTTCAAGCAGCAATCTTCTTCTTACAAATGAAATTAAGATATATGCTACTCTAAAATGGTATTTCTGCTTTCTTGCTACTACACAGTTATAATATTAACATGTCTTGAAGAGATAGCTCAAGTTTTAAAGCCTTATTAAGATATAAATTCTCTTTTATGCTCTCTATATAGATATATTTGGGCATGGTATCTTACTATACCAACCAAAAAATACCAATTTTCACTAATTTGACTGCTTCAGAAAATAATCTACTTTTAAATTTAATATGCTTGTAGTCCAAAACTGCAAGCAAATTAAATTTAGAGAAAGTATCAAATAATGAAAAAGTCTGATTTATAATACCTACTATTTATTCTTCTGTCAATCAATATTAGCTAAATTTTTAGAGATTTATAAATTGGTTCAAAAATGGGGCAAATCATTCATGTAATTTTGAACTCTTATACCTCAGGCAAAATAAAAACAGAAATTGGTATATGGTATTCAAGTAATTAATTATAATATTTTAGCAGACTCGTTTTAACTGGGTTTTTGCCACTCCTGTATATCTGTGGTTTCATAGAATAAGTGACATATCAGTCAAATGGACAAATTACATGCATTTTCATTTCACTTGGACAGATTTTTTGTTTATGTAATTCCATGATAAACCAGTGTGTCAATAATGGCATAGATTTCTGAAAAAGAATTAACTAGTTACACAAGGGAATTGCGCATTTTCAAGTATCCAAGCAAGTTTTGAGTATCCATACTCAAAACTTTTTCTTTCATTTTGTAGAGAAAAATAATAAAAGCACCTTCCCCTCCTCCTCTGGATGATGAAGATAGCAAAAAAGCAGAAGAATCTGGTAATATTTATTTTCAAAATAAGATATTAAAGATGTGCATGTTGTGTTATTAAATTATGTAAGCATTAAATGTGTTATTAAAATATTAATTTATTTTTCTCTCTACAAAATTGTCAACTAAGTTTTGGTGTAAACCAGGGATTTGCAACGGGGTCCAGGTGGACCCCTTGGGGGTCGATGAAAGTTTAAAAAGGGTCTATAGTATTCCAGGGGTCTATTGGGAGTCAATGATAAATTTTTCTGTTTTAAAATTTATTTTTTTAGGAATGTAATTATTAGATAATATCCATTTTAATGTGTATAAATACAGATTTGCATAGGGCGGAGTGATCCACCCATCTAAAGTCGAATGTCATGATGCTTTTGTATGTGTGTCGAATGAAATTATATTGTAATTACATATAAGTAAGTAAAGTTGTTTAGTAAAATATATATATTTATCTGTATTATGTTAGTGACTGTAGATTGTGACTTAGATTGTGACTGTACGATGATAAGCAATTTCATGCCAAACATTAAAAAAATTGTATCAATGCAAGCACAACCACCACATTAATTGAAATCAAACTTTTGTGCAATTACATTCTGTGTTCCTGAAATCTTGTTTATATTTGAGAAATTAAAAATGAAAATAGTACAAAAATAATAAAACATAAACTTAATGAACCCACTTTTTCTAATTTTTCATTCATATTCTTAGTCAAATTGTTAACTTTAAGTGTTTTATGTACAATTATTAATATTATTATGTTGTATGCTGTATATTATAGAGAAAAATGTGAGTGGATCGATGAAGAAAATCATTCTTTTAAAGGGGGTCAGTGTAGGAAAAAAGTTGGGAACCCCTGGTGTAAACTTTACCTCATGTGTTCTGTTAAGACCTTCAGTCTTACAGTAGATTTTGTGCATTTTTTATGCTTAAAAATCCTATAAAATCTATCTATCTGTATGTGCTCTCTATCTTTATTATATTACAAATTCATATTTATGAAACTAAAAAAAAGTTAAAGTCATTTAACATTGCCTTTTTTTTTATATGCATGAAAAGCAAAATCATTGTACATTACATGTAGAAATGCTTCCTGAGAAAAAGTCTTATTTATAAACTGTAATTGTAATCGATATCTAAGGTTTGTTATTTTTTTCTTATATTGGTGCTTAGCAGTGATGAAATTATCCCTTCTGGGTTAGAAATCAAAACTTAAATAAAAAATTTAATGTTGTACCTTATTAAAATAATTTAATTTAAAATTGCACCCTATAACTAAAGTGTTTGTTGAATCTGTTGAACTACTTGTTTGCAATTATTCATAGTCATTATATGTGTGAAGTTGGTGAATATTTTTTAAAAAAAACCACTGTAATATTTGAAAGTAATGGAAATTTTTGCCTTTGTCTCTTAAATTTGAAGAAGTAGCAAGTCTCTGTGGAAAGTGATGTATTTTACCTGCTGTGTGATTTAGTAATGTTTAATGTCTGTTTGTTTAAAGATGCAGAGAAGATCAAATCTGATTCTGACACAGAAAGTTCTGTTGGGCCAAAAAGAAGAAGAGTGATATTTTCCTCAGATGAAGAGGATGAACAAAGTTCTGAAGGAAGTGAAAGTGAAAAAGGAGATTCAGGTATATTTTTTATTCTAAACCATTCATTCTTAATTTAATTTTGTGTTTGCTGTGTAAAGGGTGTCAAGTCCAAAATCGTAGTTCTGAGAAAAACAGGATTGGAAACTAACATGTTTGTGTTTTGTTTCACATATCCCAAATTTTCCCTGATGAATAAAAATATTTAGGAGTAGAATTGGACTTAGCTTTCTGAACCCTGCAGTAGCCCTTGATTTTTCAAACATACCTGGTTTGATAATTCATTTTAGCCCATTTTGGACTTAACACCCTTTATACAGTAAAATACAGAATTATGCTATTTTATTAGTTTTTAGATAAAGTAAGGAAGTAGAGAATATTTATCATTAATTGTCAGCATTTTTTACTAATAGGTGATAGTTTCATCTTAAACTATTCATACTTTAAGTCCAAATAAAAATCGAATAATACTTTTAACTCTTTTTAATACATTTCATATACCATTTTGATTTAATAAATGTACCATGATTATTCTGTTTGTTATGATTTTTTTCAACATTAACTTTTCAGGGCAAATGAATATCAAAGCAACTGAATTGTGTTTGCTACACATAATGAAATGAAAAAAAGAAACCTCCTAATTTTCTGTTTGCATTCTGCATTTTTTTCTTTCAATAATGAACTTAAAATCAGTATAATTAACTTAATACTGGGTAAAGAATGAGCATTCGAAGTTCATTTAATTTATGCTCACTAGATATGGGAGAAAAATGTTTTGTCCTGGATGGACATACTGAGTCTGCATCAATATGTCTGGAACCTGCATCAGTATGAAAACATACTGCATGAACGCAGCCAACAATTTAAAAATATATAATTTTTTTTGTTGGCTGTGTTCAAGTACAGTGGAGTCCCAATAATCCAAAACCAAAAGTCAAAAAGAACTAAGGTTACAATAAAACTACAATGATACTAAGTAATATAAAGTATATTTCTGAAGATTATGAGAAAATTCAAAGTTAGACAACAGTATAATAAAGTAAGACACAGTAGAATAAACAACACACGTTTATGCTAATGCTAAACTGACACTATAACAGTAACTATGCTGTGGCTGTCTGTGAGAAAGGGCGTGTCAACTGAACTCTCCCTCCTCCACCCGGCTGCACCTCTCCAACTGTTGAGCACCATGATATATTGTTAAAACAACTTGCACTCTACTGTTCTAGGCAGCGTTCCGCTCTCTTATCACCTATTTCGTCCCGAGATTTGGTTATGTATAGACAGACCTCATAAAATAAACTGTGCAATCACACATAATATGTAATATTTATGTAATCACACATTATTATATAATTTAAATTTATTTTAAGAATGATTTTGCTTAATCCGAAAAGGGTCCAGTCCCAATCATTTCTGATTATCGGGACTCCACTGTAGTATGTTTTTAAATAAGTGTCTTAAACTGTTGAAAATGAGAACCCTTCTCGCAATAAGTATATTCATTGGGTATTTTGTTTATCAGCAACATTTATTGAGGCATTTCTCAATTTTTAAGCAGATAATTATTTTCTTTATGAGTGGAGAAAAGTACATATATCTTATTTAGAATTTCTCGAAAAATTTAAGTATAATTTTTTTTTAAATGTGTTACTGATACTTTTTTTATTAAATTAGTTTGAGTTTTAAAGTTTGTTTTTAAAAAAAGAACAAAATGACTTAATCATTATAACAGATTTAGACAAATTTAATTTTGACATGTCTGTTATGTGCGAATTATATCATTCTGTTGTAGATAAAAAGAATTTCATTTGATCTTTTAATTCAATAATATGTTTGAAGGTTGAAGAAGTAAAAACTGAGAAAATAATATTTTTTAAACTGTAATGATTTAATTAAAAATCATTTAAATTTTCAAGTATTCCAAAATACAGGGTATTTCAAAAAGAATCATCCGATTTAAAAAAATCATAACTATTCATCTTTTAATCCATTTTGATCGAATAATGTATAGGCAGAAAGAGGGAAATCTCAAGTTTCATGCAGTTGCCGACAAGTAGGGCTAATGCTCTTCCTTTGCCTGCCACTTCAGTGTTTGTAAAGATGGCAACTGCAGAACAGAAATCATTTTGTGTTCTATGCTTTGTGAAGTGTGAGTCCATAACAATTGTTCAGCATGATTTTCATCGATGAAACCCTGATAGATTGGAGTTCCTACCTCCCAGAGCATTAGGCGATGGTATAAACAATTCCAAGACACGGGTTGTCTGTGTACGCATAACAGCTGTGGAAGAACAGAAGTGTATGCAGACATGCTTGCAAAAGTTTGGGACGAATTTGCCTACCGTATAGACATACGTATGTCGTGCATCCAAAGGTGGGCATATTGAGCACCTTTAATTTGGTTTGTGAAAAAACTTTGATTAGCCATGTAATATAAAATTAATTTTAATTTTCTATGTTCAGTATTTTTCATAATATACTCATTTCAAATCAGATGATTCTTTTTGAAACAACCTGTATAATTAGGAGTCAAAAAGAAAATTTTAGGTGTTGAATGTAATAAACGCATTCTTTTATAGATGTAATAAAGTTATATCTGTTAATTAATCAACAACTCAAACCTTCTGTATACCTTTTTTGTCTTAGATGATGAATCAAGTTCTGGTGATGAAGGAAGCTCTGAGAGTGAAAGTGGCTCAGAAGATTCTGAATTCGCCTCTGGGGAGAGTGAAGAAGAATCAAATGTTGAGGGAGCAGAAACTGCTTTAAGTGAGGAGGATAGCCAACTTATACCTAAACCAAAGAGTGTTAGTTTTGCAAATGATAATAGGCTTGAAAGTGATTCAGATTCCGAGTCTGTGACATTAAGTATCAAGTTAAAGAGCCCTGAGAAGAGGTAATTCTACTATAGATATTAGATTTATATATATTGTTTCTGCAATAATTGTGAGATCTTGCCCCCTTGATCTACATGTATATTTAAAGTTACGAGTAAATTTCAACTAATGTGATTGGAGTTTTTCATATATATTTAAATATTAATGTATAAATTAGCTGTTGACCCCCACATTATAATCAATGCTAAATATCAAGGCAAGAAATATTTAGAAACATCCGATTTAAAGTATCTGAATGAAACATGAATAAATTATGTAATCACACATTATTATATAATTTAAATTTATTTTAAGAATGATTTTTCTTAATCCGAAAAGGGTCCAGTCCCAATCATTTCTGATTATCGGGACTCCACTGTAGTATGTTTTTAAATTAGTGTCTTATTGTCGGGATAAAGTTAACTTTCTCTCTCTCTCTCTCTCTCTCTCTCTCTCTCTCTCTCTCTCTCTCTCTCTCTCTCTCTCTGTCTGTCTGTCTGCGTGTGTGTGTGTGAGAGACAGAGGGGGGGGAGGGAGCATCTAGTCTTGTTTTTCTTCTTGATAAAATATTAAAAGCTTTTAAATTCATTTAAAAAGATATTCAAAATGCATTTCCAAAATATAAAATACATTAATTTTTTTAACAGTATAAATTAAAATGATGCCGTCTATTTATTTAAATTCATGGGCATAAAATAACTTAACATTTGGGTTTTTTTTTTCTTTTTGTTTGTTTGATTTTCTGAAAAAGTTCCATTGCCACACTTTGATAATTTTTGTGCATTTCTCCAAGTTCCAGTATATTTCATATTTGATAGCTCTGTGTATGAAAAATACTGGAACTTGGAGATAATATTTCTGATAGTACTCTGTCATAAATTTTTAAAAACTTAAGCTAAAAGTTGGGAATATCTGCCAAAATCCTTTCTTTAGAAAAGCAAACTGCAAGCTTTCATTCATGTTGTAGAGCTATTGATTGAACAAAACTAATTTCTTCAACTTATGATAGTGCTTTTAGAGAATCTGAAACTTTTTTTTTCCCTTACAAATGTATAATTTCTCTCACTTCATTTACAAAGTTCATTTAATTTCAATTTTAAAGCATGATATTAATTTTACGTAAATTGAATTTCAGGAAGATATCATTCAAGGGAGTCCTGGAAACAGAAGATCAAGAAGAAGATGTCAAATTTAGCAGTGGTGATGAAAAAGCTAAGCTTCCCAGTTCACCTGTGCCAAAACAAGAGCCAGGAAAAGTGAAGATGGAGGTATGCGAGGCTTTAGATGATATTTCTGAAGGTGAACTTCCACCTAGTGACAAAGAATCTGAAATGGAAAAGGAAGAAAAGTTGAAAATGAATGATAAACCTTTGCAGACAGAAAAGCCAAAAGAACCTCCTGAGGAACCAGTTATAGAGGCAACAAAATCTAAATCACCTATTCCAGGAGAAATTGAAGAAGATTCTAGTTTATCAAAAGCAGATGCAGATTCATCTGTCCAAGTGCGAACTCAAGAAACGGAAGCCAATGCAGCAGCTGCATTAATGGAACTGGCATCTATTTTTGCAGACATAAAGAGAGAAGATGTTGCAAAATCTGCTGCTGAAGTAGCGCAAGATGTTTCTTGTAAAACTGAAACTACTGTAGTAGAAAGTACAGACGAAAGACTTAAGATCACCGATAGCTTAACAAATGGAGAAGTTGACTATAGCTCAGAGGCAACATTGTCTGCTGATGAGACACGCTTGTATGAAAATATGTGCAGTGATGAAGAGTTAAGTAACAGAAGGGACCCATATAGTGGAAGCATTGCAAGCCAACTTATTTCTGAACACAGTTATTGTTTGCCTCACTCAATAAGGACAGAAGAACCAGTTCGTGTACCTGGTTCTGAATATAACAAAAACACCTTAGAATCTGTCATTGATTCTGTAGCTCGTGGTCCTAAACAACAAATAGTAGGTGATCATGAGTACACTAAAGTGCGTGATATGTCTCCTCCCTTTGTTATCCCTCCTTCTCCACCGAAAGTCATGCCCCGGCGCAAAACTAAACTCAAGCGTCGACGCAGGTCAAGTAGAAGTAGCATTAAAGAGATTTACACAGAGGATGTTAAACAACTTCCTACAACACAGCCTGAATTTCATTTCCCAAAACGTAGTGTGATTGAAGAACTTAATATTCTTTATGAGTTCTTGAGAAATGGAATAGACCATGAAGATACAATGTACCTGCAAAAGAGCTATGATGCAATGCTTCAGGATGATGCTCAAGGATTTTGGTTAAATGATACCCATTGGGTGGACCATCCTGATATCCTTTTACTTATTTGCCTATGTGTTTCATGTATGCTGTGTAATGTTTACATGAAAATCAAGAATGTACTATTTGGCCTCCTCTGTTTAACTAGTTTTTTATTTCAGTTTAAATTTAATAACATGACAATTGAAAACTGCATTTATGTGTTTTGTTTCTAAGTGGATTTTTTTTAGTATTAAATATTCTTTATATATTAAAAAGCATTTAATTTAGAGAGAAAAATTAACCTATTGGATGAAAAAATTCTTATGGTTCTTTGTACAAAACTGGTCAGGAAATTTTATTTTAAGTTTCAAATGCTTTTTATTGGTAATAACTGTATTTACTTGTTAAATAAGTGTAGTGGGTTACAATCAAAAGTTAATTTTTTTAAAGAAATATTCATCTATTACAATAATAATGTATTGAATTCATATTTTATAATACATATGGATATGAATACTTCAGGCTTTTTTCAAATTTTCAGTCTAGATTATATTCAGATTTTTGAGAATTAAACTTGTGCCTTGTTGTTTAAGCTGTTTTAAAAATTACCTTACTTTATTATTACATCAGAGCAGATTTCAAAATTTAATTAGGGTTTAAATTATTTTTGCTGATATAACAATTCAATGTCCCATGTCAAGAATGCTAAAATATTAAATTTTATTTAACCCTTTCGGGATGGGCGCCTCAGTCACCGGACTGTTCTCTCGGGACGGTGCGCTAACAAGATGATATGTCCTTTGGAGACGGGCAATTCGTGCTGCTAAGCCTAACTTTGGAAAAAAATTCTTATAAATGAAATTTGTGGTCCAATTCTTCCAATTTTTGGTACATTATGAGAGGAGCACTCAGGTATCTATCAGAATTAATTTTAATACTTTATCATTATATTTTCCTTACAAATTTTATAAAATACATTCGAGAATAATTAAATTTTTGACTTACCTCAACTAAATATTAATGAAAAAATATCCAAATAATCAGATTTTATTTCACACAAAGCATTAATAAAAATAAAAATTATTTAAAATCTCTTTCATAAAAAACCAGCATGAAAACAACGAAAATGGAGCAATGTTTCAAAAAGGAGACAGTGTGTGATATTCTTTGAAACATGGGTGTACGCAATGACCTACGTTGCATATCTCACACGAATAGAATGTCTGCTGCTGTTTTCTGGTTTTTATGACTGTTTACTAATGTAGCATCCGTGTATATTCCTCTTTTGATAAATATCGTTTTCGTTTTGCCATTATGGAGTAAAAAAATTTTCGATAAACGATACAAAACATGCCTCTCAACGCTAGCCGAAAAACCAGAGGAATAAATAAAACCTCTATAATGTAAACCATCTATCTCCGTATCGCCCGAAAAACAGAAACTCAAAAAATTATTTCGAAGCATCGTAAATACGTCACTTGTTTATATCATCTGGTAGTTAAAAGGCCGTCTCTTTATTTACATTACTCAGCTTTCACGAATCTCGGCATCATTCCGAAACAAAATACCAAAAATGAAAAATACTGCACAGGAATAAAGGTCAACATACGTCACTGACGATAAACATCGCTATAACAGACATAGGGCTACATCTAGTGGCCAGAAAAAATAATAATTTTTGTTCTATCTAAAATGTCATATATGGTACACCCGTCTACAGAGTCACTTTAAACGGCGATTCATATATGACACACCCGGCTGTGAGATAACTTTCGCTGCTGTTGCATATGTGACACGCTCGCCCCGAAAGGGTTAACTGTAATAATGATTGTTAAAAAGATTTGTATTTTTTTAATAAAGTTTCAAACTTCGTATGTTTAACAATAAATATGTTAATGAGTCAATAATGTTAAATTTTTTTATATTTACTAGGGGCTTTGCCCCTAGGCTCGCTACGCTCGCTCCTCTGTTATGGCTAATAGCGAGATACATAGGGGTGATTCTCGGGCAATGTAACAGCCATTTACTGTTGTCAGTCACCCTTATGCGAAGTGGATGAAGCCCACCTATGGGTGAAAAATTGGATCTTCTTTCAAGTCCTTCTGTGAAGGAAGCGAATGAGAAGATGTTTTTGAAGTATTTCTTTAAAATTCAATTAAAAATCAAAATTTCAAGAGACTTGAAATGAGGTTTATATGAATGAGGAAGCTTTCGTCTTCCAGATGATGTAAATATTTTTTTTGTAACATAATAAATCTGAGAGCATCGAACTTATATTTGTCGAAACGCATAAATTTGTCGAAAAAGTGGGTTTTAAATTTTAATAAAAATATTATTCTGTTTTAAATTATTTTTAAACAAATGAGGTCTTGTTTGAAGGAGAAATGTCTGTAGTCTTAGATTGTAAAAAAATCAAATTTCTACGATCCTTTTTTGGCGAGTTATCGTAATCTGAACATGAAAAGTCAATATTTTTCCACAAAACATAAAATAAAAAACAAACTTAAAGGCCGACGAAGATGAGACATATCTTGCATTCTTCCCCACATTGTTCTGCATCTATTGGTATTGGTCTCCATACCCCCAGCGGTTTCGGAGGAGATATCGTGACAAGCTTTTGACAGCGGCTTCGACAGCAGCAGCAGTTACTTTTTTTTTAGAATAGAGAGATTTTCTGTATTTCATATTTGTTCCCATAGTAATTGAAACCTTTTATTTTCAAAACATGTGGTTTTGTCCTTAATGTAAGTGTACCTAGCATTCCAACACCCCCAAAGAAAAAGAAAAAGGATGAAAACACTCGTATCCATCTTTCTGGTTGTGCTAGAAGTGAAGGTTATTATAAATTAGATGTCAAGGAAAAGGCTGTATATAATCATGGTGCAATGTCAAGTTTAGATATTGATGGAGAATTACCTGTAAGTAATAAGCGCAAGCAATAAATATTTTCTCAGAGCTCTGCATTCTTTAAAATTAACAGAATTAGCAGTAATTATGCATTAGCAATCATCAAACATGTTGATTAGATCATTCTAAAAGAAGGTGTTTGTATGTATATATTAATATGTTAAATTATAATCAGTGATGAAGTAATTTTCCCTGAATAAACTGAGAATAGTTTATAAATTTATTTGTGTAACCTATTTCAGAATTCTGATTATATATGTATTCTTATTCATTGTTCTCCTGCAACTGTTATAGATGTTTTAATACACATTAATTGGGCTTTCTTTTTGTGGACAAGTTGTTTTGCTTGTGAGAAATTGAATTTCCTACTTTCAACATTTAATTTTGTGTGTGTGTATGTAGATGCTCACGCCCGGTGACATAGTGGTTAAAAGCGTCAAGCTGCCACACCACAGGTCCAGGGTTCGACCCTGCGACTGGGCAAGGTCGACTCATGCCTTTCATCCCTTGAATGGGTCGATAAAATGAGGACCAAGCATGTTCAGGAACTAACTCTTTAGGTCCCGCATCAGGTTGATCACCTGACTAGACATGCTGTATAGCACCCCAAGCAAACAGTCATAGAAGAGGAGATGGGCACTACAGGCCTTGGTTCACACTGCTGAAAAGCAATTCGGACTGTTGTGCCATGAGTTAGTTAGTTATGTAGATGCTCATCAGCTTACAAAGAGTATTCTAATAAACCTATTATATATTATAATTGTATTTACATCTGCCCAATCATACCAAACTGCTTAGTGATGCCTTTTTATGTGCACAACACTTATATTAGGATAGGTTTAGGCAAATTTATCCACAACTGTACCTATAACTAATTTTCGTAAGTTAATATCAGATTTGTCATGCTAGATTGCTGCTCAACATTCTGAGAGTATACTGAACAGCATATCACTTTTCTTGAAAAGGTTTACCATTGCCACTCTATACATATCACTTGTATCCCCTTTTTTTATAATCAAAAAAATTTTTTCAAAGGCTTAAGCCATGTATACTTGTTAAAAGAGTGACAAAGGGAATAGTATTATAAATATTTTAAATTATTCTTCTCTTCCCCCCCCCCCTTGATGTTGTACTAAATGCCATAAGTTATCAGTCCATTACATAAGATTGCTTTGCCCTCTCTTTGGAAGGATGGAAGTTTACGAGCATTGTGTAGAGCAGGGGAGGGCAATTGTTTTGGCCCAGGGGCCATTTTGTGTAAGTGGGGGTTAGCAGAGGGCCACTTCTTTTAAAATTATTGCATTTATTAGTTAATTTTGCATTTCAGAAAAGGCATAAATTGTATCATAAAATCAATAAATATAAATTAAATTAAATATTGACATTTTTTCTGGCTGTCTTGGAGCTTTTGGCTGTCTTTGACAGTCTTTCTGGGTGTTTTGGTAGGCCACATGTGGCCCGCAGGCTGCTATTTGCCCACCCCTGATGTAGAATATTTGGCATGTAGCAGCTGGAAGTGTAACTGTAAACAACAAATTTGAAGGTTGGCTGAGAGTGCTAGTTTTTTTTCTTTGGCTACACAAGTGCTAACCAGACTTCAAATTTGAAGGACTGGAGGTCTTGTTTTAATGGGAATAGTGTAAAAATTTTACTCCCTGGGAGCATTTATATATATTTTCCCCTATCTCTTGAAAGACAAGTCAGACTTCAGTTTTTGTCTTATAGCATGTCAGTTGGAAATTTTTTAACTAAGGACATGAAGGGTGCCCCCACCTAGAAAGAATATCTGGAAGTATATTAAAGCAGTAGTGAATAGTTTTCTGGTTCATACCATTGTTCAAAGATTTACTTGATGAAAATATCTTTTCAGGATCCAGCTAACAAGGCAAAAACTACTGCTCAATCCAATAGGGAAGCAAGATCAAATCAAAGGAGGTTATTAACTTCTTTTGGTGAGGCTGATTTTTACAGCGATCTTCTAAAATTCAATCAGCTAAAAGTAAGTATATTTTTTCTGCTGTAATTTTTTCAAAAATGTAAACCATTACATTTAGTTTATGCTTTGTATCATATTTTTTTATTATTATTATTATTATTCATCTGGAGTTCTGGTTTTATTGCCTCTGTAACAATTAAAATGCTTGTGAAGATTTTTTTCCTTCAAAATTTTATTGATTATAATGTTTAAATCATCAGAGATAAATCCTTTGACATTAAAATTTTGTTTATGAAATAAAACCAGAGCAAATCAAGGAAATTTTGTTATATTTTCTAACAGTATAGTAAGATATAATTTAACAGTTGTAAAAATGAAGTAATTTTAAAATGAGTGATATTTTATTCATTGTATGAGAACTTATAAAGAATATGAAAATGATATTCCTTCCTAATCAATAAGTATTAATCATATTAATTCATTGTGTTGTTCAGTTTATGCCATTAGTTAAAAATTCTCTTCATGAATTTTTAAAACAAAATGAAATATATTTTTATTCTTTGAATTTAATTTTTTTTTAAATCTTTTTTATTACAGTTCCGCAAGAAACAGCTGAAATTTGCTAGAAGCCGTATTCATGACTGGGGTCTTTTTGCTTTGGAACCTATTGCTGCTGATGAAATGGTCATAGAATATGTTGGGCAAATGGTCAGACCTTTAGTTGCAGATATGCGAGAAAAGATGTATACATCTCTTGGAGTTGGTAGTTCATATTTGTTCAAGGTTGATGTTGATGGCATCATTGATGCTACAAGGTGTGGAAATTTGGCGAGGTTTATAAATCACAGTTGCAATGTAAGTATATGTGGCATATTTTAGATATTTTTAAGTTAACATTTTTGAAGTATTAGATTGTAGAGTTTTAATGTTCTAAATATTGAAGGAACCTTATAACAACCATCTGGCTAAATTATGACTTTTATTAAATTATGACTTTTATAAAAGCAAACTACAGTAGAAATCGTTTATAAGAACATCCAGGGGACTTTAAAAACTGATTCTTATAATCGATAGTTTTTATATCCGATAGATAACTTAAAACTGCTGGAAATACCAAATTCATTGTCACATAATTTCTGTTTATACCGGAAACATAACGTTAAATAAATAGTTAAAAGGTTCAACTTCAATCTTTGAGGAACACACTGCTCATTTTCATATAAGTATGTATTTTTGAACTTTTCAAATACATAGTTCTAAAAACGTTAAAAAGAAAAATGAATCAGATTATGTAGCTATTATGAATGTATACACAATGCAATATTTTGTTTTTACATGTTTATTCATTTTCTGAAAAATAGTTTTTTTTTTTTTTTTTTTTTTTTTTTTAAATAAAAATAATTTTCAGTTATCGGGACAAGTTCTTTGACAACTTTTTTTTTATCGCATCGTCATTGCAAGCTAAAAATTTATTCAAAGTATTGATTGCTGAAAACATTTCTTTAAAACTCGGACAAGGAAAATCGTTCAAAAGATCTTTTGAATTGGCACTGTCGTCAATGTCATCATCTCTGCCAGAAATCTCTGCATTTCCGCCTGCAACAATATCTTCATCCGTTACATTCCCATGAGTTTCAAGAGCCAAATCTATGTCTTCAAATTCCTGAAGTGAATCTTGTTCAATTGGCAAATCTCGAACCTAGTCTTGAAGCGTTTCATCTCTACAGTCTTGAGTTTAAAATGGGAGGATTTTCAACCCTAAGTAAACCAGCATGCAGGAAACAATTCAAATTTTTTATTTTTGGAAGATTGAAGATTTCAAGGTCTTCATAACCTTCTCTTAACGTAGTCCAAATGGTTTTAAGCCAGTTATCAGAAACTTCTGGTGGCACTGCGGCCAGGTGATGGCTGAATGGCTAAAGCGTTGGCATTCAGTTCAGATCCTCTGGGTTCAAGTCCCACTGTTGGTATGGCTGTTTGTAGCTGTTCGGAATCGGCTTTAAACTGTAGCTTCCGGTCTAATTAACCCTCGTGTAGTAAAAATTTGACTATAGCGAACCAAGACAAACCAGGTGGCACGGCCTTCGATTCTCCACTGATTCTCCCGAACACAATGGAATTCCTCTCCCGAAATCTCTGGATCCGCTAAGTTGAACAAACGAAATCATATTTTTTTTAAAGAGATACGCAAATTCATTTGCTTTCGCTTGCAAAATCGGTCCGCTTAGGGGAATATTGGCACTCCTTTGAATCTTAAACCATTGCAAAAGAGCTTCTTTCATGTTAGCATGCGGACTTTTTCGAAGTTTCGAATTTTAGTCTGTTTTTTTTTTTTTAGATAAAAAATTGATAAAATGGTTGAAGAACAACGTGCTGCTGCTTCCCAATGAACATGTTCTTATAAGCGATTTATTTTTCCAGAAACAAATTAATTTTAAGTCACTAAAAGCGATATGTTCTTATTAACGATGTTATTATAACCGGATTTTATATCCATCATTACACATGAGAACTGGCCGGGAACTAATAATTCCGTTCTTTTAAGCGATGTTTTTATAACCGGTGTTCTTATAAACAGTTTTTACTGTATTTTGTTTTTGCTTAAACCAGCCAGTGAGTATACTAGGTTCATGGCTTGGTAAAATTTAGCTTTTCATTATAATATGGTTTGTAAGTATGGAGTAAATGCATTGACATATATAATTTTTAACCTGGATTCCTAACATTATGTAGTAATTTCATCAATATTGTAGGAATAGTCATTATCCAATTCAACTTTTCAATTCTATTAAACATTTAAATTTTGGAATCAGAGTCAAACTTCTCTTTAAGCTCTATTCCTGATCAGAAACATATTCAAAGAAAAAGATTCACATCTAAATGTTCCTCAAAAGTAGCAGTAATTTAATTATATTTCTTTAAAAAATTAGTATCATTATGAAAAAGAGTTGCAGAATACATCATAATTTTCACATTTTGTTTAATCAAATTAAACATTGATAAATCTTTGTTATTATGGGAATTTAGTCACACAGAGTAAAAATAGCAGCAGAGTAGTAGCAAAACATTTAATAGGTCTAAGGCACATTTTCACAGAACATAACACAGAAACGTCTTACAGCGAACATTATTCTCTTTCTGCTACCGCTCACAGAGTGTTACCATACAGGGGAATAAAATGATGACGTCATAATTAACATGTGTGCACACGCATGCCATAAGGAAAGACAATGAACGTTGTTTTCCAACAATTCCCCCTCACAGCGTGGATTTTCTATGCAAACACGTTTTATGCATATTTCACTCAGTAAAGAAAACTTACGAAATATATGCAGATTTACATTACAAAACTTATACTTGTGAATTCAAAACTTATATAATAATGTAAACAAATTAAACAGTACAATGTAAATACAAATAGATACATACTTAAATGCAATAAAAACACATTACATACACTAATTATTATACTGAAAAGGATACTGGATGACATTAAAGATTTAAAACACTTAATCCAATTATGTTACAACACATTTTATGCTTGTCTGCATTTAATGCCTTCGTTAAAATATCAGCAAGCATGTTTTCTGATGCTACGTATTTAACATCAATCTCTCCATCATTAAGGACATCTCGCACAAAATGATGGTGTATATCAATCTGTTTGGTGCGAGAGTGATATACAGGGTTTCACGTCAGTTTTTGAGCAGACTGATTGTCGCACATGATGTCAGTAGGAGCTGTTACTGTTCCGGGTGAAATTTCATCTAAGAATCGTCTTAAGTGTAGAGTTTCCTTGGCAGTCTCTGTTAAAGCCATGTATTCGGCCTCGGATGTCGATAACGCTACAGTTCGTTGCTTTCTTGACTCCCAAGATATAGCACCGACGGCTTAAAAATACAACCGTTAAAGGACTTTCTGTCATTAACGTCTGATGCCCAGTCAGCATCAACATATCCAGTTAAAGGTTCTGGATTACGATGAAAACACAGTCCTTGTAATTTGGTACCTTTCAGGTATCTTAAAATTCTTTTGGCTGCTAAAGAGTGAGGTTTTCCTAGAGTGTTGTTGAACTGGCTTAAAAAGTTCACAGCATGTGTGATGTCTGGTCTAGTTGCTACTGATAAATACATTAACGATCCTATTAGTTGACGATAGGGTATGTTTTTCATTTCGGATTTTTCTTCCTCAGTTTCAGGACACATATCTTTAGTAAGTTTTACATTATTATCTAAAGGTGTAGACACTGCTTTTGAATCTTGCATATTAAATTTGCACAGAATATCTTCAATATACTTTTTCTGAGTAATTACAATTTTATCCTTGTTTTGCATAAATTCTATGCCTAAACAATAATGCAAATGACCCATATCTTTCATTTTAAATGTGTTGAATAATTCATCCCTAATGTATTTATAATCGTGTTCACTTTTAGTTAGAATTATTAAATCTACATACACGATAACAAATGCTTCAATTGATGATTTTGAAATATAAACTCATTTATCCGAATTTAAAGAATCAAATTTCATTTGTTTTAATTTTTCATCCAATTTCTTAAACCATTGCCGACCAGATTGTTTTAAACCGTAAAGTGATCGTTTTAACAAACAGACTTTATCAGTATTAGATTCATTCTCAAAACATTCTGGCAATTCTATATAGATTTCTTCATTCATATCACCATTTACATATGCCATTATAAAATCTAATTGATATGCTGTGAAACCATTTTGAATTGCATACGCGATTACAGTTCTAATTGAGCTTAATCTGGCAACAGGAGAAAAGTTTTCTTCATAATCAATTCCCGGTTTTTGTGAACAGCCTTTGGCTACTAGCCTAGCTTTAAATTTTTCGATAGTTCCATCTTGTTTATATTTTGTTTTTAATACCCATTTACAACCAATAATTTTTTTATGTTTTGGTTTTTCTACTAATTCCCATGCATTTTCATTTACTAGTGAATTATATTCACTTTTCATAGCTTCTAACCATTCCTCTTTAAATGGACCCGATATCGCTTCACTAACTGATGGGTTGTTATCCGTAGATGTAACATGCAAAATTGTTTGGGCTTTTTCTTCATCTTTCCCATGATACTGTTTATGAGGTCTTCCTCTTTGACCATCCCGTAATATTTTGGATCTACCAGCTGCAGGTGGGTCGGAAATTTGTGTTCCCCCCCTCATCAGAACATATTTCTCATGAGGGTGAATCATGCGTAATTTTCTCTTTTTCATTTTGATTTGAACTGGGAGAATCTTCAAATGGAAAAATTAGCTCTATTTCTTTGCTGTTTGGTAGATTGCTTTCAAACTCATCGATAAAACAAACATCGCGGCTTATAATAGTTTTTCTAGAATTTTTATTCCACAGGCTTTAGATAGATGGCAATATCCTACAAATATATGTTCAGCCGATCTAGGATCAAACTTGCCTTTTGATCTCTTATTCAATACAAAACATTTTTGTCCAAATACTTTAAGATGAGACAGTTCACTTGATGCCAAGAAATACTTCGAAAGGAGTTTTGTTTTCAGTTAAACTTCTAGAGGGACACCTGTTTCGAATATAAGCAGCGCAATTAATCATTTATGCCCTAAATGTTTGCAGCAAATTGGATTGTAGTAATAAACATCTGGCCATTTCAGCCAAAGTCCTGTTCATTCGCTCTGCACGAGCATTTTGTTGTGGAGTCATGGTACTTGATTTTTCTTGCCTAATTCCGCATTGTTCAAGATATTTATTAAATTCTTCCCCTAGGTATTCTAGACCATTGTCTGTTCTCAGCGCTTTTATTTTCTTATCCAAATCGATTTTTTGACTTCGTCTTTGGTTTTTAAAAAACTAACTTCGACATAACGCGATTTGTCATCAATAAAAGTTACAAAATACCTTGAACCAGCATGAGATGGTACAGGCATAGGACCACATAAATCAGAGTGAATAAGATTTAATAAATCAGCACTTTCATATTTTGATACTTTGGGAAATGGTCTGACTGATTGTTTGCCTTCAATACAAATTTTGCAATCTTTTAAAGATTCATAATCATTAAAATTTAAATTTCGTACCATATTTTCAGTTTTTAATTTCTTCAAATCATTTTCATTTAAATGTCCTAATTTAAGGTGCCATTTTTGAAAGTCACTTACCTTGGCAACAGCAGCTGTTTCGATGAAGGGTTCTATATAATAAAGATCGCCTCTTCTGATAGCTTTCACGAGAATAGAACCGTTTGGTTCTAATATTTTAGCATACTGTTCTTTAAAAATTACAGAACGGTTGTTTGCAGCGGCCTTGGAGGTTGATATTAAATTACACTTTAGCTCCGGAACACACAGCACGTTGTTTAAAGTAAGATATGTCTTTCCGTTGTCAGTAGGTAAAGTTATAAGAATTTTCCCGATACCTATGACTTCAGCACTTTTATCCACAGCAAGTTGAATTCTTGAATTTTCTTGAGGATAAAATTCTGTGAGTAAATGTTTATCATTACACATGTGGGACGTTGAGCCACTATCTAAGCACCAGGATGATGCTCGTTGAAGATTTTCTTTGCAGGCCATTGTAATTTGATCATCATAACTTGTAGCCATCATGGAACTGTGATTTCCTTTATTTGAAGCAGCTTTTCTGTCAGATATTTTCTTTCTGCATTCGGAGGCCTTGTGACCTGGCTTGTGACAGTAATTGCACTTGAAATTTCTATAACTTCTTTCAGAAAAATTATTCCTATTGGGATATGACCGATATTTCTCATTTTTCTTCTGTTATTGAATATTCCTTTTTGTTTCTGTACTATAGTAAGCACTTTGAGATTCAGGACATCCTTTTCCTTTTCTTGCTTCCCATTCTTCTAGGAGTTTAATTTTCAGAGCATCAGGCTTCGGTAACTCAATTCCGTAACACTCATCTCGTGCTTCGATTGCACATCTAAAATTTTCGTAGTTTTCAGGGATACTGTAAAGAAGCAGAATCGAAAGTAGATCATCAGCGACATCAATGTCCATTTGCTTGAGCTTGTCAACAATTTCGAAGAAGATGGTTAGTTAGGCTTCATTAGGCTTAAGAATTCTTCGCATGGCAGTACGTCGAATCAAGATTATCATGCTACTTATAACGCAGTGAATGGCTGCTGCCTGGGCCCATAACCCATTATGGGAATTTAGTCACACAGAGTAAAAATAGCAGCAGAGTAGTAGCAAAACATTTAATAGGACTAAGACACATTTTCACAGAACATAACACAGAAGAGTCTTACAGCGAACATTATTCTCTTTCTGCTAACGCTCGCAGAGCATTACCGTACAGGGGAATAAAATGATGACGTCATAATTAACATGTGTGCGCACGCATGCCTTAAGGAGAGAAAATTAACGTTGTTTTCCAACAGTTTATGAAATTGATATTGTTGGAGCAATTACTGTAATATTTTAACTCTGATATTCAAAAATGGTTTATTGCCTAAATTTTGAAAAATGTACTTTGGGGTGTTTAACTACTTAAAATTAACTAATAATTTGTATGTGGGTATTGTTGGTACAGTTGATGAAGAAACATTTGCTATTGGTTTTTTTTTCTTTTATAGTCAAACCTGTTTTTGTGCAGTCTTTTTTTTATATTTGTTTATTTTTTTGTGTGCAATTTTTTTTTATTTTTTTTTATGTGGTATATGAATATGTATCGGAAAAAAAATTTAAATTATTCATTTGAAATTCTAAAAAGAGTTTTAATCGTGTATATCTGGCTATCACGACGTTTACAAGCAGCTGATCAAACAACCATCATCACAAAAAATAAATCAACTCTAATATCTTCAAGTGACGAAAGCGATTACGAACCAGTTCATCGAAAGAATATGCAAGTTTTAGACTATGACGAGTAATATCAAATTATGTACATTTTGAAAATTTCTGCATGTGTAATTTAATTATTTATTTTGTTTTGAAAGCACTTTCTTGCTATTTCATAAAGCTTTGACATATTTTCCAAGTGAGACTTTTTTTATGCGGTCCTTCTCCACCTCATAAAAAAAAATTTCCTTAATATGTTGTCAAAAATGATTTGTTATAGCTATTTATGAAGTTTCTTAATTTTTTTTTTTAATTTTATTTATTTTTTTCGGTCTCTATCTACCACACAAAAACATGTTTGACTGTATTTACTTTTATCAATGGGTTTGAAACTGCAATCCATGTTACTCTGGGGGGTTGATAAGGAATAAGATCTTTCTGTAGCAAAATCTTATAAGTGGCTATTTTAATTTTGAAAGTATTCATAAAATATAAAATTCAACAGTCTCTAGAGAAGATATACTGACAGACCTACAGTTTGATTCTCCTTAAAATTAGTTAGCATATAGAGCATTTTGCCTTAAATTTTTGTTTATCTATAAGAAATATTTATGCTGAATTATATGCATTTTTTATTAATATTTCATAATGTAATTAGTTTACAAAATCAGATATTCTGGTAATCATTTTAGCTGAATGCCTTTTATAGAATTATGATCCAAGATTTGTTGGATAATGGGGACATGCTAAATATTCTTGCACCTTTAATTGCTTTACATTCAATGTGTGTAGCTGTGAAAGCATACAGTAGCTTCTAAAATGTAAAAATCGCCTAAGAAGTGATATATCATACAAAGTTTACACATTGCTTCATATTATCACCACATTGTTGTTGCAATTAACTACCTATGATAAGTTTGTAAATATCTCATTTAAGGTATTCTATTAATTGGTTGTTGATTATGATAAAATTATTTTATATACAGATATTCCATGACTTATGACCACTCACACTTACGACTAAAATTTTTTTTTCCCCAAAAATATTGTTCATCGAATGTACATTACATACCTATATGTGTTACATAATTATTAAAAAATATGATGCAATAATGAAAATGTATGATGCAATAGTTTCGATATCCACACAATAAATCAAATAAACTTTGATTCGAGAGTTAACAAAAGAAGTGCACATTTGTCACTTCTCATTATTGTTGCATAAAAATATTACTAACAATTTTGTATTGTTAAATATGTAGTGATTCGATTTTTATTTGTGAAGTCATACATAATTTTATTCCCAGTATGGCTGGAAATAGCAAATGTGCCAAGAAAAAAAAAAATAGAAGTAGACTTAGAAATGAAACTTAAAATAATAAAAGACCATGGAATCAGCAAAAAAGTGAAGGATATAGCATGTGAGTTATGATTGCTTCATTCCATGATCTCCACTATTTTAAAAAAAATAAAGTGTTAATTTTGAAAGCAGTGTAAAAGTCGGCATCTCTGAAATCAACAATTATGACAGCAAAACGACAAGGACCCAACCACGAAATGGAAAAACTGTTTGTGATTTGGATGGGGGATTTAATTTTAAAAAGAATTCCTCTAAGTCTTGTGACCATTCTAACTAAAGCACACAGTCTTTTCGAACAGTTGAAACTACAGAAAGGAAATGATTATGATCAGGCTTTTACTGCAAGCTATGAATAGTTTCAAAGATATGGGAAAAGAATGACTTTCCATAATGTCAAAATAAGTGGAGAGACAGTAAGTGCTGATTATAAAGCTATATAAGATTTTATAACCAAATTTCATGAGCTGCTTGAAGATTAAAAGTATCTAGAGGAACAGATTTTTAATCTAGACGAAAATATGTGGGCTATATTGGATGAAGATGCCTGAACATACCTACATTCATAAAGAAGCTCAAAGTATGCAGATTTCAAGGTGTTCCAAGATCGAGTTAAACTTTTATTGGGCTTAAATATCGCTGGCTTTAAATCACAACCTTTCATGATAAACATCACACAATCCACGAGCATTTAAAGGAATAGATGTAAATAAGTTTACCTGTTAATTACAGCTGCAACAAAAAAGCTTGGATGATGCAATTAATGTTTGAAGGCTGGTTTATGAATATTTTTGTTGGTGGAATAAAAAAATACTGTAAAGAGTAATACATTCCCTTTAAAGTACTTTTATTACTAGATAATTCTCCGTGACATCCACCACACATATGCAATTTACATTCGAACATAAAAGTTCTGTATCTACCTCCGGACACTACAAGTATTTTACAGCCAATGGATCAGGGAGCAATAGCCACTTTTAAAACAAATATTTAAAAATTATGTTTGCACAAGCAATTACAGCACATGAAGAGGGGACGAACTTAAAAGAATTTTGGAAAAATTATAATTATCTTCATAGTATTAAGATCATAGAGGAAGGAAAGAAGTCACTCCAGCATGCATGTATGGAATATGAAAGAAACTAACAAAATATTTTGAAAAGAATACAATTCATTCAGTATCCAAACAAGGATATCCTTTGGCCGAAGTCATAGATCTGATCTTAAAATTTTGTGAGAAACTTAATCTTGAAATTGACAACAAAGATATCAACCAATTTATTGAACATGATCCGGAAGATCTTACCAATATTTGCAAGAGATTACAACACATTATGCTACAGAAGAGATGGATACAAGTGAACAAGCCAAAGTACAGTAAAAATAAATTTTTTTAATTGACTTCAGCTTTTCACTATATTAATAAAGAACTGCAACAATTAGAAGCAATGGATCCAAATGAAGAAAAATACACAAGTGTAAATCGTGGTATTCAGGTAAATCTGGCTTTCTACCAGACAATATACAAGGAAAAGAAGGTGCAAACCGTTCAAACTACCTTGGATAACTTTGTTAAAAAAACTTACAACATATCTTCTATCGCAAATTATGAACCAATGGATTGTACTAACATTATAAGTAGTGATGGTGAAGAATAATTTGTCTTCTAAATAAAGTGCAATGTATTTTAAATTGTGTAAGTATGTATGTACATATAACAAAAAAAAAGGTTTGAAACTCAACAACTTATGACCAATGTCTTGGTCCCTATCTTGGTCGTAAGTCGAGGAATATCTGTATAGTCCAGATAATTTTATTATGACTAGAAGCATAAAACACTATGTGTGCCTTTTTCATAATATGTATATTTTCCAAAACTGTTCTGTGGTGCATGATCCATGGCGAATTTTCAGATTGTAAATATTTTTTTTTAAATATTTGAAAATCATTCCATCAGAAAAAATGCACAAAAATTCACTTTTCATGTGGGAAAAAGAAATGAACATTTAAAATGCTATTTATTTATTTCTGCTTAAAATTTGATAATAATTCTAATATTGTATTTACTACGTATGTCTTAAGTGTCTCATTCATTGATATTTTAATATAATGGAGTGTCCCCCCCCCCCCCCCCCCCCCCCCCTCTCTCTCTCTCTTTTTTAAACCCACAAGAAATTTTATATATTTCTTAGCACATGTTTATGGGATACTTTATCAAATAAGGAAAGCCTGTTTGTTTGCTTTTTCCTGTATATATAGATATTTTCTGTGTTAACTTTTGCATTAAATTGTCATATTTAATTTTGATATTTTTCAGTTAACAGTGTGTTATCATTTATTTTTAAGAGTTTTCACTCTATTAACTTGGTTTCTATTGTGTACTGTTAATACCATAAAAATTGGCAGTGTTGATATCTAATTCTTTTTCTTTTTTTTTAGCCAAATTGCTATGCAAAGATCATCACAGTTGAAGGACTGAAGAAAATAGTCATTTATTCAAAGCAACCAATCAATGTAAATGAAGAAATAACTTATGATTACAAATTTCCTATTGAGGATGAAAAAATTTCCTGTCTATGTGGAGCTCCTCAATGCAGGGGAACTCTAAATTAAGAGCTCTCAGCTAGCAAGCTGTAGCAATATATTCTCATGTGATATCAAGTCTAACTAAAACTGACTCTTCAATAATTGTATATAAACATAATGTTTCTCATTTGATCCTTGTTGTCATATTTTTGAAAGTGTACAGAGAAGAATGTTTTGATGAAAATTTCAGAGGTAAGTTGCAGATAAAAGTACGATAAAAAGAAGCATTTCTTGTTGGTGTTGTTATAGAAAGTCTATTGTCCTGTAATTCACATGAAGAGTATTGCATTACAAATTATTTTATGGCTTTTTTCCTTTACCTTTTTATCTTTTTCTTTACAAACCATTGTAAATAACTGGCCTACAAATATTTTTGTTAGTTGATTTCAAAGTGCTGAATACTTGACAGCTGGAATATAAATGTTTTACAGTGCATCATAATTCAGGTTAAAATCTTTCATATGGTGTTAAATTGCAACTCCAAAAAAAGTATTGTTAAAAATCATTGCATTGTTTTTAATTGCATATCTTAGCACCACATTATAATTACATAATCTACTTGCATGAACAAAACTAATATTCATCTCATAAAAGAAACTTAAAATGATACTTAAAATTGCCTTTTCAGTTATTTTCAGTTATAGCTTACAGTTATTAAGAATTTTGATGTATTTGTTTTTATTCTTCCTTAATAAATGTTTTTCTTTTTTTTATGAATTTATCTAAACCCACTTGTGCCATATACTTTATTTCATACTCTGGAAAACTAATGTACTGAAATTGTTCTTTCCCATACTCAACTGTTTTCAAGTCATACCTTTTAATAATGAAGCAATTAATACTTTTTAAATTAAGATTTCAAAACTTGTTTTTTGTTCAAATAGTCTTCATTTATTTAAGATTCTTATATTTTGCCTTAATTTATAGTGAAAAGTTTATATTGAATCATCGTATTTCTAAATTTAGGAGTGTATAATTTTAGGAATTTGTCTGGCAGTTGTAATTTGTTATTTCAAGTCATGCTTCATAACATGTCAAAGAATAAAGTCCTAATATCTTATATTACTAAAAAGGAAAATAGATACAAAATAGTATTACAGTGTAACAAAATATTGCAAAATCTTACACAAATAAATCTCTTCCACGTATAAATTTTAAAGGATTTATTAGTAAGGTATGCAATTTCTATTATTCTTAATCTCTTGTTTTGTGGTGTGAGATGTATATTTTTGAGTGTCTGTGAAAATTTATATTTTATTTTTTATGTCTATTCATCCACATAAGCACACAAACTCTTCTGCAAATTTAGTTATTAAATAAATAATGAAAAGAAAAATCCTTATTTTCCATTAACGTCTATTCATCAATGTTTTCATACAGTCAAAAAGGGGAGAGATTGAGTACCAATCTGCCCTATAATTGCGGTTGTAAAAATATAACAAATTCTAATGCATTAAAATGCACCTTGACTTGTTCTATTTTATGTATTATTGATACATATGAGCAAAAGAAAGTAAAATAGTGAAGTAGTTCTTAGATTTTAATATGTTCATTAAGTTAGGTTTCATAAGGTTGTTATAAATCTTCTCTTTTTTGTACTCCATTGGAGCTTACTCTGCAACTTAATTCCTAAAACTCCCCATTATTTAATTTGTATAATTATATATGTATATATATATATATGTGTGTATATATATATATATATATATATATATATATGTGTGTGTGTGTGTGTGTGTGTGTGTGTGTGTGTGTGTGTGTGTATATATATATATATATGTATATATATATGTACATATGTATGTGTGTATATATATATATGTACATATGTATGTGTGTATATATATATATATGTATATATATATGTACATATGTATGTGTGTATATATGTATGTATGTATATATATGTACATATGTATGTATGTATATGTATATATATATATATATACATATATACATATATATATATATGTGTGTATATATATATGTATATATGCATTTATATTTATATGTATATATATATGTATAGATATATGTATTGTCTATATATAAAACAGATATGTATGTGACAACAATTTTTCAGTATCTTTTCAAACTGTAAGTTGTCACTTATCAAAAATATGTTAGAGTAAAAGTTTATTAAGTAAAAAATTTAATTATTTTCCAAAATGTTGAAGAAAAAAAATTAAGAGTTTATTGTTGTTTTGTCTGTATATATGTGTGAAGAAAGAAAGAAAAAAATATTTATTTTAAGCATTTAACTGGATTGTATATCTTAATAACCGAAGGAACAATAGGCTGTACTACAGAAATGAGATTTTACATCCCAAGTATACCTTTAAATTGTAATATGCTGAACAAGGAACCTTTTTATTATATACATAGAATGTCTCATAATCAGTAATCATATGTATATGTTTAGAAATAGTTTTTTACTCTGTGTGCCATAATAAAAAATATAATTCTCCTTACTTATGGTTTTTGAGTTATCTTACTCATGATGGGATGGTATTCAGTAAACTAATACGTTCAGGCTTTCAATGTTTTGATGGTTAATATCTCATTATAATTTCCCCCCCCCCCTGTATTGTAGAATATGAGGTTTTTTCCCCCAAGGTTAGAAAAATTGTTTATTCTGTAAATTTGTTAAACATTGTCCACTATAAATAAGAACAGGAATGCTAGGAAGTGTGTATTTTGCATTGGCTGAAGTATAGAAATCATTGAAGTTCAATCATATATTGTGATAATGTATTTTATTTCTGCTCATAAATATGTTATTCTGTATTTAAATAAGAAATTATGTAGCTTTTCAAGCCATAAACTTGGGATTTATTTGATTTGTGTTTGAATAGAATAATCATCCTGTCTCTGTAAGGTTATTTTATTATTATTATTCTGTTTGAAATTTTGGATGTTTAAAATATCTATCGGAGAGGCATTTTTTAGCTAAATTACTTTAAATTTTTGTTGGAATAATGGTTATACAAAAAATATAGATTCTATTTAATATTTTTAAATTTATTTTCTAATAATTTATATGTATATACATAAAAAGGCATCTATCTCCTGTCTGAAGAAGTATTTTTTTAAAAGCAGTCAAGAAAGGATTTTTCTTTTCCTAGTTAAAATTGTTTTCTGACAAAATTAGCTGGAAATATTTAAGTCATTAACTCAGTATAAAATTCAAAAATAGTTAGAATTAATCAGTCAGTCTCTCTCCTCCTCCTCCCCCCCCCCCCTTTTTTTAAAAATATATATGTATATATATATATATAAGGTACGTTTGGGGGGGGGGGTTGTTTAGGAATTATTAATAAACGTATATTTCTTTGGGTTAATGTTTAAAAAATTCTAAACCTGTTTAAAAATTGGTAATACCAGGAGTATCTTGATTTTTCCAATTACAAAGAAGGAATACAAGACAGAAAGAAGAAATTTGTTATGTATCAGAGAAATGTCATTTTTAGAAGCATATACCTTGTTTGACATTTTAATGTCAAACTTATGTTTTACAATATAATGTCAAAATAGAAGTTTGGGAAAGGAAAGAAGTCATGCATATATGTGTATTAGGGAACATCTTTTATAATATTTTCAATTTTGTTTTTGTTTTATTGACAAGATCAGCTACTAAATTAAACAAAATTATACATTTATAGATGGAATAGTGATTAACCCTTGTAGTGTTGTGATTTATCTAATAATGTGTGAAAAGTAATATATTTGACCATTTAAATTATCTAAAAATCAGAATGTTTAAATTAGGCTAGTTTTGAATACTTAATCTATGCATATTATATAATTAATGAAAATGTTTAAAGTTTTTATATTTATTTTGAATTATATATATATATATATATATATATATATATATATATATATATATATATATATACTCTTATTCTTTGGCTTTATTTGATAAAATTACCCGTTTTCAGTCTACGTACATTTTCTGGAATCTTACCTTTCCCTATTCAAATACTTGAAAATAACTAATTTTCTGAGCTCGCTTCAAAAACTTCACGAATGATCAAACCTTTATAGTGCATTAATTAATCTTTCTTTTTCTTCTTTTTTTAAGGCTTTTTATATTATTTATTATTAATTCATGGGAGGAGTAATATCTCAATGCATTTTATGGTGATGGTTTGCACATGAGCCTTTTTTAAAAAAAAATCCCTAAGGCATGTTTGTACTTAATGTGCAAAGTCTGTTTATGGCTTTAAAATATTTCGAATTTTTTTCTTTGAGAGGAATACATTTTCTTTAAAAAATATATTGGAATTGATAAAAAATTTCAGGGAGAAAATATGTATTTTTTCCTTCATGAAATAGGAAGTTCTTATGCTATCTTAACCATAATTTATAGTGCCTAAATTTTTGTGAAATTAAATTATGCACTTGTTTCTATGTAAGGCATCAGTATTAGAGAGATAGTTTTATGTAATTATGGTAATAAATTTTGTCTGTTATGGGGAGGTACATAAGGTCTTGTTAATTTAATTAGTTTCTTTTGATTTCTGAAAATATTTCAATGGTTTTAATAGATGTATACAGTTTGCAGGTTAGGTGTGCAGTATATGTTTGAATAAGTTGTATTTCTGAATAGCTTTTTTAAAATGCACAATTTTCTGCAATCTTAATCAGGGTTTGCTGTTTAAAACAGACTGCCACTGTAATTTATAATTTGATGTAAATCACCCTTAGTAAGATGTATAAGAAAATCACGTTTGTACTTTTGTGTTGTTTTTTATTAGCAAATAAGAATGTCCGTTCCAAGCATTCCTGTTTTGCATTAAAATGTGAGTACCAAAAATAAATTTTAAACGTACATTGCCAAAAAAATTGAATTAATACCTAAGTACAAAATAATTGAATTAATGTTTGTTGTAATTTTTTTCATATGATTGCTCTTTAATGTTAGTTACTATATATTTTATTTATGCTGGATAAGTACTTCTATAAATCCAGCAGAGATAATGGATTTACTCTTTAATATTTATTGTGTTTCTTGCACATGCTTTATACTTTAAGTTTTGAATGTATTAGTATTTGAGCTTATGAATAGTCAATCTATGTTAAATACAAAATAATCATGTACAAAATTTTATACTGTATTATACATAATTTCACTGTGTGATCTTTATTTATAAATAAATATTTTGAGAGAGATTTACTAAGTTATGCACCAGCACTGGTCCTTTTTGTTTGTAATTTATGTGCATTTATGCAAAATATCCTCTTTATTCAAATAATTATGTTTATTTTTTATAATTACCTGTACCTGTTTCAAAGAAAATATATTCAATAACATAAATTTATTGCTTTCGTGCAGAAAATATAATTTCATGAGAAGCTGTAAAAGGCCTTATTTTTCTGATATTTTTTTTTTCTAATAAATTCACTTATTTTCCCAAATAGTGCATAGAACAAGAAATAAATTATATGGCATTTAAGAAATGACAGTAGACATCGTCCTATTTTATAGTACAAATCTTTGTACGTAGATTTCCCAAAGTATTTTGTTTCAGGAGAAAAAATTCTTAGCATCTAAATTTTAAAATGCAAATCTCAAACAAATTTTGTTGTACCTCTAAAGAAATCTGCCGTTCACAGTTAATCTTTGATACTTCTCTTCTTTTATGTAATACTGTGTTATATGTGTTATTTATTATTTTATTTTAAATTTTTGTCCTTAAATAAATTCACACAATTTAGGGCCAGACAATATATTTCAACCCAAACAATAAATTTAAAGGAAGATTGTTTTTTTCTGCCTTGTGACGTTATCCAACATTTAAAAAGTATCCTTGTTAAGAATTTTTTTAATTTTGGCACTTTTCATGAAACTAGTTAGAATATCAGTGTTCTTTTTATTTTGTTACTTATGTATTTTGCAAACATAAAAATTAATTTGAATAAATAGATGTCCCATGAGTATTGTATTTCACAAGTATCTATTCTGATCTTTTTATAAGTACTCTATTTTGAAAAATCTGAATTTTGTTCTTGTAAAATAAAACTCTCTAAATTTGATTGAGAGAGTAATAATGTTTTGTTAAATTACTCAATTGCACATGAAATTATCTTCGGAAGGGGAAATCTACCCTCCCTTTAAAGAATATTCTGTCTAAAATAGGGATATATATCAGTTTATATACATTATATATGGTTCAATTTTCTTATAATCTATATCATTTGTTTGTGGCACTTTAAAAACTATTTACTTAAATATACAGGTAGTTATTCTCTTGCTTTGGTTTAGGTTCATGTAACTTTTCAAAAGTAACTGAAATATTCTTGAAACATCACAAATTCATTGTGTCTGCTTGTATTGCACAAAGGATTTTCCAAAATCATAAGAGGTCCATTTATTTTACAAAATTGTAAATATTACTGTAAGCTATAGTACTGTAATTTAAAATTGATTTTTATTCTTTTCCCTGAAAGCTATCATATGATGCTTTTCTTTCTTTCAACATGCCTTTCATGGAATAGTTTATGGAGTCTGGAGATGAAATGTTAAAATTAGTTGTGTGGTTAATAGCAATGAAGATGCCTTGACACATTCACTGTAAATACTGTTCATTAACCATTTGTAAATTGTTATTGTCCTATGACCGAGCACTTTGCTCTGTGTTTGTTAAGTAATGTGAAACTTTGAAATAAAATGTAAATAAAACAGTTTCAAGATTCATTTGAAATCTGTTGTGCTGAAATAGACTCATTATTGTGTTGAGTGTTATCAATATGCTTATTTAAGTTGTAGAAGATACAAGACTAATTGCATATATTTACTTTCTATGTGCAGTTAAGATATTCTCAGAATATGTTTTTGCTTTTATTTTCCTCTGTAAATGTCCCCTTTCTGTGATTCTGCAGTATGCTTGGCAAACCTTTGCAGTCACAAAGTCGTCATACACTAAAGTAAATAGAATTTTTTTTTTTCTGTAAAGTCTCATTAAAATTCCTTTAGCTGAAAAGAATTTAACATCTAGTTAATAAAGTTATTTGTTTCATCATTTATACACTAATGGCCATTAAAATTGCAACACCAGGAAGGAAAGCAAATAACAAAAATTTACTTGTACGTATACAGCATAGTAGGAAGAAAACATGACTAAATTTGTAGGCAATTTTGACGGTATACAGGGTCCGAAATTAATACACACAACTGCCGCCTCTAGCAGCTAAAACGTCTCTAAACTGGTTAGGCATCGAGTCGAACTGGGCGTGGATGACAGATACGGGCAAGTCATTCCATGCTGTTTCAAGTCTATGCCACACTTCATCAATCGTAGAGGCTGGAGAGCGGTGGCGGCCCAGTCTCACAGCAACTCATGACCAGATGTTTTCAGTGGGTGAGACGTCTGGAGAATGTGCTGGCCAGGGCAACAGTCGAACACTCTCTAGCTGCGTTTACATGGACAACAATAATACGTGGGATTTACCCGCTAACAGGGAAATCCTTTGAAGTCCGTTTACACGGGACAACATTTTCCTCCTGCTTTTACCCGCCTTTCCGGAAGTAAAGGCCATCGCATGATTCGGGGGAAGTGATCATCATGCACCATTATTCCTTGTTTATTTATTATTTAAATGCAGCACATGTCAATCGCTGTTGATAATCAGCGATTGTTTTCGGGGTTTTTCTGTTGTTTTTAAAAATAAATTTAGAAAATGGATTGGAAGAAAGGAATATAAGAACTAGAAGACTGGTGCGGAATGTGGGCAAAATTACAAAGCTCCGTTTGGTGGGAAGAAATTGTTTTAAATTCCTGGAGTAATAAAGACTGGAAAGAAAATTTTCAAATCGATAGGTACATTTTTTTTTTAAATTATAAGATTATTTGTAAGATACTTATTGTTTTAATAAATCCTTTTATAAAATCAAAATGTAATTTTGATTCAGTAATTTTTACTCATGCATAAATAAAAAAATCGTAAATAGTTATAAATTAATTTTTATCTGTGAATTCTAAAATAAATAATTTATAAATAAATTTTAATGTTACGTTTAATTATTGATTATACTTATTAAATTTATTAATTTTACCATAACATTTTAAACGAAAATGTTGCATTTTCATTTAAGTTCTAAAAAGCTATGAAAAAATTGACATATTTAATGCAAATGAATCTCTTTTCATCAATAAGTTTTATGCTGTTTGTTAAAGATTAAATAGCTTTAAAAAGTATCAACATATGATTTATTAGAGTAATATTTTTCGATAGAGTTAAATATTTTTTTAGCATGTCTTGCCTAAGACTTATACACTCATGGACAAAAAAATTAGCGCACCAAGAAATAATTGCGGGATCGTAACGAAACTTGCAATGAATGTACATGTCGGGGAGATATGCAAATGATTAGAAATGCAGCGTGATTGCGCATTACGTATAGCCGGTAGAGGGCGTTGAACATCGTACTCTGTGGAGTATAAAACAGGTAACCAAAGCTTGTTTGAGTGTGCTGAATCATTTACAAAGAAAGAACTGAGATAGACATGCCATTACGCCTTGTTCGAAGACAATATAAGCAGTTGTCGCAGTTTGAGAGGGGGAGAATCGTCGGGATGATGGAAGCTGGGTGGTCAGCTAGGCGAGTAGCTCGTCAATTAGGCCGCTCTGATTGTGTTGTGAGGAGGTGTTGGGACCAGTGGACCCGAGAGATGTCATGTACACGAAGATCAGGCTCAGGACGCCCTCGACAGACCAGTCGTCGAGAAGACCGCCACATCGTAAGAAATGCACGCGTACAGCCAACTGCTTCATCGGCCGCCATCCAGGCACAGGTAGCACCTTCACTAGGGGCCTCTGTGTCTTCTCGAACCATACGAAGGCGCCTGGCTGAAGGACAGTTGGTATCGCGGCGCCCATTACGTGTGCTGCCCTTGACGCCCACCCATCGACGCCTCCGTTTGGAGTTTTGCCGCGCACGAGGAAACTGGACTGCAGTGGAATGGAACCAGGTCGTCTTTAGCGACGAATCCAGATTCAATCTCGGCAGTGATGACAATCGTGTTCGTGTGTGGAGAGCCCGTGGTGAACGCTTCAATCCTGCCTTTGCTGTACAGCGACACATCGCTCCCACAGCTGGTGTGATGGTATGGGGTGCCATTGCCTACAATACACGGTCACCCCTAGTATTGTTCCGTGGCACCATGACAGCCCAGCGGTATGTTCATGAAATCCTGCAACCACATGTGTTGCCACTCATGCAACGGCTCACAGGAGCCATTTTTCAACAAGACAATGCTCGGCCTCATACGGCAAGGGTGTCACAAGACTGTCTCCGCACTGTTACTACCCTGCCTTGGCCTGCCCGATCCCCAGATTTGTCTCCAATCAAGCATATCTGGGATCATTTGGGACGACGAGTTGGGCATCCCACGAGTTTGAACGAACTAGAGGCAAGATTACAGCAAATATGGAACGAAATGTCTCAAGACATCATACAGAACTTGTATGACTCAATGCCCGATCGTATCGCATCGTGCATTCGCGCTAGAGGGGGTCCAACGGAGTATTAACTCCTCCGTTCTTTTGCCTTTTTCTCTGAAATAAATTATCCTTTTTCTTTGATTTTCTTATCATTTACTTATATCAAAGTAGTCATTACGTATGTAAAATTTCGTTTCATTTTGACGACTCTTTGGTGCGCTAATTTTTTTGTCCATGAGTGTATATTATGTATTATAAAAGCACAAACAAAAGAATATAATATACAGTAATAGTTTTCCAATATGGAATATGTGCACACTTTAAACTGTTTTTAAAAATTAAATGGTTTACCCAAAATTTATTTATTTTATTTTATTTATTTTTTACAGGTCAACATTCTCGCTTTAACCCTTTCCTACTCGCTCCCGTCAAAATTACGGGGTGAGGTTTCGATCTCTATTTCTCATGCCCGTGATATTTCCGGACTGGGGTGTTCAAAAGTAACGCACCAAAAAGATTAAAAACAGTTCATTTCATTTACCCAGAAGAAATTTTATTTCTTATTTTACATACCAGATGGCAGTACCAGTCTATTTATAATGTAATGGGGGATGGGTTTTTTTTTTTTAACTAGATATGGCAAATCAAGAAATAAATGAAATCCTCCGGAAAAAATAGGCACTTTTTTACTGTTTTCTTGAAAATTATGCGATCGTTAAGGGGTTAATATTAATGGGTTCGCTCATGTTCAAATCCGCCATGTTTGTTTGCTACTAACTTCCTGCTTCGCAATGCATCATGGGTAATTAGCGGGTTAAATCCTAGTTCGGAGCAGAGGCGAAGTTCCACCCCGCATTTCCCTACCGTAGGGAAGAGCAGTCAAAAAGCAAGAAACAACCCTGCTTTGATCCGGGATTTTGGCACATGTAAACGGCACTTCTGTGTCGAGTAGGTCAGAATACGGCGGGCAACATGCGGTCTTGCGTTATCTTGTTGAAAGATGACGTCTTCGAGGCCTCGATGATAAAGCACAGCCACTAGCCTTAAGATCTGAGAAATGTAACGCTGGCTGTTCAGATTACAGAGGACGACGCGAACAAGAGGTGTTCGTGTCGTGTACCCAATGGCTGCCCATACCATCACACCGGGTGCAGGGCCCGTATGACGATATCGAATGCAAGCAGGCCACGTGCGTTCTCGGTGCCTCCATACACGGATACGTCCATTATGATGCACACAGAACCGGAACTCGTCTGAAAAGACGACGTGGTGCCTCTCCTGTATCCACGTTTGTCGTTGGGGGCACCACTGTCGTCGCACGTTTTTATGCTGCAGTCTCAAGGGAAGCCGCAATAATGGTCGTCGTGCAGACAGTCCGTGCTGCTCCAGACGTCGTCACATTATCCGTGCGGATACTTGTGCTGCAAACAAGCCCATTTCCTGACTCAAGGTCCGCGATGTGGCTGTACGATCCTGCAAGGCCGACCTGACAACAAGTCTGTCCTCTCAGGCGTTAGTGACGGGAGACGTTGAAAACCTGCATGGCGTTCAGTATGACCCTTCTGAATCCATCGATTCCATATTCGCATGACTGTCATTGGATTCCGTCCAATGCGAGAAGCAATATCGTGAAACAACAAGCCGCACTCTCGATAGGCCGCGATCCTGCCGCTATCGAAATCCGACACATGCTGGTAGCCGTTTCTCCTTCTTATACGAGGCATAACACGATCTTCTCACAAACAACCAATATTCAAATGCGATTTCCGAATGAGAAACCCGCTGCGTAACTTTCCTTTTACACAGAATTTGAGATTCCGTTTTTCCCTCCTGCGTCGTTCGATTGTTCTTAAATGCTAATCATTTGCATATCCCAGCATCATCTTCCTTTCATGCGAATTTGACGTTTGTATCATCCCTCCTACATGGTGTTGCAATTTTAATGGCCAGCAGTCTACTTTTGCTCAAAATGCGGATATTCCACACAAGAGAGCCCTCAGATTTTGTGATATATGTATAAAAGCATCTATTTCCTGTATGCCCTCCTATCTTGTATAGCTGTCTGTCATACTAAATCTTAAATTTGAGAAACGGGGAATTTTACCCAAGAACTGGGTTCCTCCAGGTCTTTAAAAGGACTAGATTTTCAAAAGCGTTTTAGGGTTAAAGCATTATTTTTCATCCCTAACCAAAGAAAACCATTGTTTTTACCAAAAAAAAAAGAGCCTTTCAAAAATCCCCTTATTTTGCTGCAATATCTAATGCTGAAAACCACCGAACATATGTATAATGAATATAGAAATCTATCTTAGTCACAGTAGCTTGTTTTGTTTTTCTAGATGAAAACAATAAAATAATAATTACAAGATAAAAAAAACTTTTTATATACTACTTTTTTAATTTTTCTGTTGAATCATATAAACTTGACAATTCTATGTATTAATAAATACTTTTTTAAAATTTTTTGATAAATTATCCCATCAACTTGAAAGAAAATGATCAAATGCGTAATAAAGAGGTATAAAATGCGTAATCAATCGTTTAGCTCGGGAATTGGAAGTTAACTTGCGTTTAACTTTTCGTTCCCGTCCCGGCCGATAGATGGCTGCACCATTCTACAAAACAAAATTAACTGAAAATGAATTCAAATTCTGCTTAAAGATGGCTAAAAGTATTAAAAGAATGCATTCTTATCATGTTCTGAGCTATTCTAAAAGTTTCAAATGTCTAGTTAGTCGGGAAGTTAGTTAAAAATCGATTGCATGATTTGTACTGGACAAACACACACACAAACAAGAAAGCGAGTTAATAAAAACATGGTAAAAATAGGCAAAAGCAGGAAACATGTTTGTCTCATTATATTCATGCTTTATATAGCTATCATTAATTTGCATAGCATTTCAAATAGATAATGTTTAACAGAAATAAAAGTTATGACTTATGCCCACTGGCAGAAACATTCCAGACCAGGTTCATAGATGGCTGAGGACAGAGGACTGCGGCTTCGGTTTTTCACGGCACCACAAGAGTTGGAGTCACACCACTATTTTGACCGAGCACCACCAGGGGCGACATCTGATGGGCTCGTACCCTCCTCCAACCCACGCACCCGATAGAGGTACTTTCCGGCCTACGTATTTAACAGGCCCATACCCGGCGTAGACAAGGCATTCAGTGGCGCTTGTCGGAATTCGAAATGAGCTCCTTCCGTCCAAAGTCTGACGCGCTAGTACTATGTAGCCTTCCTTTCATCCCCCTCCCCCCCTTTTCAAAAAAAAAAATCTTTCGATTAGTTTAATGGGAAAGTAAGGAAAACTGGGTGCTATGTTAGGTTTTAAAGTGCACTTCAGTTTAAGCGATATTTCAAAATCAACCAGGAAATCGGCTGTCTCGACTTTTGAATTTGTTAATACACTCATGGACAAAAAAATTAGCGCACCAAGAAGGAGTCGTCAAAATGAAACGAAATTTTACATACGTACTACTTTGATATAAGTAAATGATAAGAAAATCAAAGAAAAAGGATAATTTATTTCAGAGAAAAAGGCAAAAGAACGGAGGAGTTAATACTCCGTTGGAACCCCTCTAGCGAGAATGCACGATGCGATACGATCGGGCATTGAGTCATACAAGTTCTGTATGATGTCTTGAGACATTTCGTTCCATATTTGCTGTAACCTTGCCTCTAGTTCGTTCAAACTCGTGGGATGCCCAACTCGTCGTCCCAAATAATCCCAGATATGCTCGATTGGAGACAAATCTGGGGATCGGGCAGGCCAAGGAAGGGTAGTAACAGTGCGGAGACAGTCTTGTGACACCCTTGCCGTATGAAGCCGAGCATTGTCTTGTTGAAAAATGGCTCCTGGGAGCCGTTGCATGAGTGGCAACACATGTTATTGCAGGATTTCATGAACATACCGCTGAGTAGGCAATGGCACCCCATACCATCACACCAGCTGTGGGAGCGATGTGTCGCTGTACAGCAAAGGCAGGATTGAAGCGTTCACCACGGGCTCTCCACACACGAACACGATTGTCATCACTGCCGAGATTGAATCTGGATTCGTCGCTAAAGACGACCTGGTTCCATTCCGCTGCAGTCCAGTTTCCTCGTGCGCGGCAAAACTCCAAACGGAGGCGTCGATGGGTGGGCGTCAAGGGCAGCACACGTAATGGGCGCCGCGATACCAACTGTCCTTCAGCCAGGCGCCTTCGTATGGTTCGAGAAGACACAGAGGCCCCTAGTGAAGGTGCTACCTGTGCCTGGATGGCGGCCGATGAAGCAGTTGACTGTACGCGTGCATTTCTTACGATGTGGCGGTCTTCTCGACGACTGGTCTGTCGAGGGCGTCCTGAGTCTGGTCTTCGTGTACATGACATCTCTCGGGTCCACTAGTCCCAACACCTCCTCACAACACAATCAGAGCGGCCTAATTGACGAGCTACTCGCCTAGCTGACCACCCAGCTTCCATCATCCCGACGATTCTCCCCCTCTCAAACTGCGACAACTGCTTATATTGTCTTCGAACACGGCGTAATGGCATGTCTATCTCAGCTCTTCCTTTGTAAAGGATTCAGCACACTCAAACAAGCTTTGGTTACCTGTTTTATACTCCACAGAGTACGATGTTCAACGCCCTCTACCGGATATACGTAATGCACAATCACGCTGCATTTCTAATCATTTGCATATCTCCCCGACATGTACCTTCATTGCAAGTTTCGTTACGATCCCGCAATTATTTCTTGGTGCGCTAATTTTTTTGTCCATGAGTGTATTACTAAGACAGTCAACAACAAATTTTAATTTAATAAAGTACCTAATAATTTCTATTTTATATTTTGTTGTTTAGTAATTTTTCATAGCATCGCGTTCCAAGCATCTAAGAATTTCACATTTGTTCTTGTACAATTATCCGATAGTTCCTAATTCCTCATTCTATTTTTTTTTCTCGATATGGTAAGGGAGAATATAAGTTAACGATAAGGAGTAACAAGATTTGTAGATATTTTGCAGAATAAAAAGTTACAATTTTACCCATTATGAACCTGTTATCTTCTATCTTTATAAATAAAGTAACAGACGGTGGGTTCGGTCGGGTCACATGATCGTCACGTCTCCGAGTTTCACTCATCCTGAGACTGCGATTTTGGCGGCCATTTTGTTTTGGTCGAAAATCGGTGTATTATTTTTCTCATGAAAATACATAAATCTTACATATTTGGAAAGAGCTTTGAAAACTGATAACTTTTTCTGCTTACAGTTATTCTGTTACTTTAATAATAGTTTTAAAGAGATTTTAATTCTAAAAAAGCACTCCACTCCAAGCAGTATGGTGCAGCCATCTGTCGGCAGCAACGGGAATGAAAATTGACGTGAATTTAATACATTTGTATGGCCCTGAAAAGGGCCTTTTTTTCTTTTGTGGGGCCCGAGCAGCCAGAGCTTTTGTGGGGCCTTTATTTATATACTAGCCGGGCGAAGCCCGGCTAGTATATAAATAAAGTAACAGTGGAGAATGTCGTGGAGTCCGTCGCCGTAACGTTTCCGGAGATCACTCATCGGGTTAGAAAATCTGGCCGACTGCGATTTTGGCGGCCATTTTGGTCGAAAATCGGTGTATTTTTTTTTCTCATGAAAGTACATAAATCTTACATATTTGGAAGCTTTGAAAACTGATAATTTTTTCTGCTTACAGTTATTCGGTTACTTTAATAGTTTTACAGATATTTTAATTCTAAAAGCAGACTCCACCGCTATCCGATATATATCCGTAAATCATGAAGCTACAGAAGGAGGAGCAGCTCCGTATTAAAAAGTGTCTCCCATTTGGTCGGCACCACTAGGTGGCGCGCGCGCCTGTACTGATGCCGCTATAACACGGTAACCATACGCCTTAATATGGATTTTTCGTATTTTTCAAAAGAAATAAGTTTTTTTTAAGTGCGTTTTTAATATGAATTTATTTATTCAACTTAACAATTGCTTATCTTCATTCAAAATGTCTATTTGAACTGCTTTTTTTTGCTAAACTTCATTAAAATTCTTAAGGGGGAGATCACCTTTGCATGCACAAAAATACACCGATTTTACTACCAAGCTTAATGTGTTGTCAAACAGTTAATTTGTAATTAATTTAAACCAATTTTTAAAGGTGAATTGTACAAAGTTTTATCTATTAGAAAAAAAAACAGAATTGTTGGGAGATTATTAGAAATTATTTTAAGAAAAAAATGTTTTATGAATAATGAATCTTAGATCAATGCAATGTGCAGATTTTTTTAAAAACTATAAGAGATATATATTAAATTATTTGTACATATTTTATCCATAGGTTATAATTTAATCTACACCTAAAATAGTTACCATATTTCACATAAAAATATTTTTTCAGGCAAATGCATTGTAATGTACAAAAAATATAAATTTTTTTGTACATTGCAAAAAAAACATTTACAGCGAAAAAATACCTTAATTTAGGTAGAAATTGTAGAAACATGCAAGATATACATGTATACAAAAAATTTTAGCAATTTGTGATGATTAGTTTTGAAGAAATAGTGCGCACAAGTTTCAAAATAACAGTTTTTAGAAAAAGCAATTTAAAGTTCAAATTTTCTATAAATTACTTTACTATTAGCTTTATGCATCTGGCCATAAAATCGGTTCTAATTGTACAGAGGCTGTTCACACATTTTTTAGACGATGTATATTGTATTCACAAAACTAAATTACATAAAATTCTTGTGTTTTAAATGTTCTATTTGACATCCCTTATTCTGAACTATCTTTCGACACCGCAATTTCCAGGATAATAATGCCTTTTGAAGTGTCAGAAGAGGTATTCTATCCCATTCCTCCTGAACAGCTTTCCAGAGTCCTGTAAGGGTTTTGGGACGACGTTTGGATAATGCTGATTTTAAAAGTCCGAAAGCACAAAAATCCATAGGTGATACATCGGGATATCAGTGAAGGGTATGGCCTTGATACCAGTTTTTTGTTCCATGTCTTTTAGGAAATTTACAATGGATTTTGATGTGTGACTGCTAGCTTTGTCCTGATGGAGTCTCACAGATTGATGGGACTGTGGGTAAAGCGATGGTATTTCATTCAGAAAAATTGGCGATAAAATATGTTCCTGATAGTATTTGGAGTTAATCTTGACATTTTTTTCCCACTCTCTTTATTTTTAACTTGCCATTATAAGAAAAACCAACAACAATCATGAATCCCTTAGAAAAACTTTCTTTCGATTCTTTGAACCATGTACTTAAATTTTTTTTCTCCCCTTTTAAATGGCTCTTTTTTTTGTTGCAATCATTTAAATACACCCATGATTCATCTATTGTGACAATTGTTTTCCATTTTTCTTTGGATAAGTGTTTCTCATATAGAATTCTGCAGCGTATCCTGCGTTCAGCGATATGATTTGGAAGAAGACGATGCACATTACGTTTTTTCGCTTTCTTAAGATTTAAATCAACGTTTATCATTTTGTTTACAGTGGACATCGAGCATTTTAATGATTTTGCAACTGTCCTTTGACTAGGGGGATTTTTTTTTAACATTAAACAACGTATCTTTGCAATAGTGGAAGATGTCCGTTTTTTCCTTGGATACTTGTTTGGAATTTTTGTCCCGCTTGAGGCTCCAATTTGACGTTTTCTTCCTTTCTTGTTGACGATATTACCTATCGACGCTTTAGATATCACAAAACCATGACTCTCACATCGTTTTTGGATAACGGAGTATGCATATTTCTCTTCGGAAAGAGCATAAATGTAGCCTTCGAACCACTGGTTTGTTAAAATCGCCATTTTGAATAAAAACAAAACTTTCAAGCCGCAGACGACAATTTTGACTTTTAAAAACATAGTACAATTGCAATTATTTCTTTTGCAGTAAACGATTTTTTATTACCGCTTACCAAAATCGTCTAAAAAATGTTCAAACAGCCTCTGTAGTATCGACTTAAATTTTTTCATAAGATTCCTTATATTCCATTCTTCAAAATTAAATCATAATAAAAAAATTAGTTTTTTGAAGGGTTTAAGGTGATCTCCCTCCTTAAAGGAAATGAGTAAATAATGATCCATTATTTTCTAGAGCGAGGTAGTTACATATAAAAGCACACACTAGCTGCAGCTACAGAGTATGCATGTCCAAACATGAGTTGACAAACATCTGACACATGAAGAGTCATCCTTCATTATATAAATATTTTCAGAATAATTTTGTATTAGTTCCAGAATAAATTAGTTCAGAATTTTGCAATAATTGAATAATTAAGGAATCTTTTTTTCTGAAATATAGGGATGATTGAAAAAATAAAACATGCTTATTTCCGGCAGAATTTAAGCTGTCTTAACTTTGTGTTCGCTTAAAACACAGCAGCTGTATTTTTCTCCCACTATTATACAGCTTATATTAAAACAAAACATTAAGGGGAGTGGTCACTTTTACGTACTTTTAAAAGTATCATTTTTAGACCTATGTTCGATTGTATGTACTACTCATGTTTTTTGCTTGATTTACACGAAATTTCTTGAATAACTGCCTATAATACTACACTGAAGTGCCACTGAATTAGGGATACCTACCTAGTAACGAGTTGGGCCTCCTCTGGCCTTGATAACGGCTGCCACACGACGAGGCATAGATTCAACAAGTTTATGGAAACGTTCCACGAGAATGGCTTGCCAAATATTGGCTAAAGCTGTCCATAATTCAGTAAGGTTCTTTAGTGCTGTGTGATGGCCTTTCACGCCTTGTTCCAAAACATCCCAAAGATGCTCAATAGGATTTAAGTCTGGGCTTCTAGATGGCCAATTCATGACAGAGAAGTCAGAGGAATGCTCATCTAACCAGCCAGTAGCCAACCGAGACTTGTGAGAGGTACAGTTGTCTTGCTGGAAAACTCCATTACCTTGCGGATAACAGAACAGCATAAACGGATGGAGGTGATCACCCAGCAACTCTACGTACCGAATTGCATTGAGGGAGGTTGGTACACGCACCAAAGATCCCAAACTGTGCCACGAAAAAACACCCCAGACCATGATTGAGCCACCATGCCCTTGTACAGTTCCAGCCAGGCATGCAGGATCCATGGCTTCATGAGCCTGACGCCATATTCTCAGCCTCCCGCCGGCGTTAAGTAGTCGGAATCAAGACTCATCACTCCATGCTACTCGTTTTCAGTCCTCTACACTCCAGTCTCTGTGCTCTCTTGCCCAGGCAAGACGTGCAGCCCGATGGCGAGTATAGAGCAATGGTACTCTCGTAGGTCGACGGCTCCCGAAACCCATACGGTGAAGCGAGCGTTGCACAGTCCGTTTACTGACTGTACGACTGGCACCGTCATTAAACTGGGTGGTAATTTGAGCTAATGTTTGGCTTCGCTGGCTACGTACACTCGCCTGAGCCGTCTCTCACCACGCACTGTCAAGGCTAATTGTCCTTTGCAGTTTGCCCGATCGCTAGTTTTTTTTCACCATCCATGTATTCTTGGTATACTCTTGACACTGTCGACCTTGAAAATCCTAGCTGTCTGACGATTTCGGAAATTGAATGGCCCATGCGTCGCGCACCTACGATTTGTCCGCGATCGAAGGCCTCTAAATCAGGCAGTTTACCCATACTGGCAATTCCAACAACTAATTCAGAACAACCACAGTATGTGCTATATATGCAGTTACCACAGCGCCCTCACTTGCGCATACATGATGCGCAGCGCTACACAATTTGCATAGGCTTTGTTATCCCTAATTCAGTGGCACTTCAGTGTATTTATTATATATGTAATATTTCAAGGTAATTAAAAAAATAAAATTATTTTTTATGCATAAAAAGTGAATATTTTTTGAAATCGAACCTTTTGCAGTCAACTACTGTGCGCATTCTGTCAAAATAAATTATAAACGTACAGTAATAATTGTTAACTATATGTGATTACAATACTTCAGGTAACAAAATACACCAACATTTTTTAACCTTAACATATTTTAATTGTTTTTAAGAATTTTTTTACAAGCTTTACTCAGTCATTTTTGAAATTTCTAATTAAAAATAGCATGTACTAATTTTTTTAAATATATTTTATAATATTGTTGGTGGATATTGTTGCCTGAAATATTGTAGTCACATATAGTAAACAATTATTACTGTACCTTAATAATTTATTTTGACAGAATGCGCAGAGTAGTTGACTGCAAAATGTTCTATTTAAAAAAATTATTCACTTTTTATGCATAAAAAATAATTTTATTTTTTTAATTACCTTGAAATATTGCATATATAATAAACAGTATTCTAGGCAGTTACTCAAAAAATTTCATGTAACTCAAACAAAAATCATGAGTAGTACATGCAATCGAACATGGTCTAAAAATGATACTTTTAAAGGTACGTAAAAGTGACCACTCCCCTTAATGATGCTCTTACCTTAGGAGCAGAAAACAAATTAGGATTTCTCTGTCCAGTTTCTTTGTTCCTTTTTATGGCTGATCGATAGCCACTGGAACAACCAGGTGCAAAACATGTTGGCATATCTGTGCACAGAATAAATTAAAAAATTTTTAAAACAATTTTTTAAAACACGTGTCCATATAACTCAATGAAAAATCCGCTCCAGTAGAACATGTCGCGCCATCTGCCGGTGAGCGACCATAATCGGTCCATTTTTCGAGGAATTCCCCATTGAAGCGTAAGCTTCAATGGGGAATTTCCTTCTTTAGCTTCATGCCGTAAATAAAGCGTGAATCTTTCACAACGCGAATCACTGAAATTTTTTATCATGTGTAAAATTTTTCAAACTTTTTAATAATAATAAACACTTTATTGAAACTAAATACATATATACTGATTTTTTGGGGATTTACTGATTTTTTGGAGATTTATCAAAATGTAAATTTAAGTGAACTTAAATTTACATTTTGATAAATCTCCACACTGATTCGAGATTCGAATGTGAAGTGATTCGATTTGGGTATTTTTTCCATTACAATTCATTTGATAGCTTGAGCGTAGTTGGGCGAAGCCCGGCTAGTTATGGAATATAAACCTATACTACGGAAATAAGCACCTACTCTAATAAATGATGTCCCTGGAATAATAAAAAAAAGTAAGAAATTAATAATAAAATAGATTAAAAAATAGAATATCGAAAGCAAAACTAACTTACTTCAGAAAGCGAATTATAATCAATGGTATATTAATGGTAATTCTCGGCTCATGTAGCTGATTAGTTTGTCTGCCTTCGAAATTAAAACAGGGTTTTATCTATTTTACCGCGAATTTCTTTTTCTAAAGTTTTAATGTAAACAAACATTGAAAGTTTCAACTATTACGTACGTTAAAAACAGTTTCTGAATCTAACGTACCCGATATTCTTGTTAGATGTCCTTCAAACTATTTATTATAGTTAATTTGCTTTTTATTTCTCTCGTTTATTATACGGAGGACGACAGGAAAATTTCGCAGTTTGTTTGCGCAAAGAGAATCTAAAAGCTGTTTGTTTGACCTTGCCACCTGACCGTTTGTAAAAGCTCGAACCCAAAAGAATTAAACCAGACACGAAATAGGGTAGGGAACGGGGCATCTTTATGAAGGACCAAGCCCTACTGATTTTAATTATTATTCCATTAACCTTTTCCTTACGGGGTGGGATAACATGTATCCCAAGAATACGGTCCTAAGAATATATATATATATATATATATATATATATATATATATGTGTGTGTGTGTGTGTGTGTGTGTGTGTGTGTATATATATATAAATATATACTATATATATATATGTATATATATATATATATATATATATATATATATATATATATATATATATATATATATATATGTATATATGCATATATACTTATATACTATATATATATATATATATATTTATTTATTTATGAGTGTGTGTGTGTGCGTGTGTGTGTGTGTATAACCCCCTTAATGGCCGTTTTTACGAAGGGGAGATGAAGTTTCCCGTTCTAAACAGGGAATTGGAAAAATGGGTCCCGTAAGGTAAAGGTTAACAAAAAAAAAAAGAAGTGGGAAATTTCTGACAGATAATTTTATTGGGGAAAAATAGGTATAAAAATGTGTAAAGAAATTAACAGTTTCATAAATTACATGAAAGATCTCAGTAACATGAAAGATCTCGTGGTAAGAACAGGCGCACTTCATTCGAGTTTATTACGCTGAATATCTTAGACTGTAAAAAGATAAAAATTCTACGATTAATTTTTGGCGAGTTATCGTAATCTGAACATGAAAAAGTCAATATTTTTCCACAAAACATAAAATTAAAAAAACTTTTTTAAAAAGTCCGACGAAGATGAGACATGTCTTACTTTCTTCCCCGCATTTTTCTGCATGTATTGGTATCGGTCTCGACCCCATACCCCAACGGTTTTGGAGGAGATAGCGTGACAAGCTTTTGACAGCGGCGGCGGCGCCAGCGCCAGTTACTTTTTTTTAGAATAGAGAGACATGTTAATTCACTGTACGCATTGGTCATTTTCTGTTATATTACCTCACGTGAACAGTGGATTCAAGCTGACAGAGAAAGTGAGCTGGCATTTGGAATTAGTTTTCAGTTGCATGATTAAGCATTAAATAAATTGATCTTCACGATTAGTTAGTGTCCCGGTGATATTTGGTTTAAAAGAGTCAAATCATAGGAATGTATCCCCTGAGTAATCGCATTGCAAACATTTATTATCTGTAAGTAGTGACAAGAATTTATTTTAGAATTAGTCAACGATAGCTCGTGGCTGATATATCAGACTCTAGACTAACGCTTGTATATTCATGATCAAATATGTTATCAGTGCAAAGGCAGCAAAGGAAAACGTGTATAGTGTATTAAACAGTTGCTAAGGTAGTAATAAACCGTAATAATATTTATAGATTTTAAAAATTACTTTTTAAAACAGATAAATGTGGAACAGTATAAAATTATCCTTATACCTAGACAGGTTTTCGACACCGTCATGCCAGGCTCTTTTACTGCAACGCCCATGCGCTGTGTCTAGTCGATATTTCTGAACGGTGTACCCTACTCTGCGGTTACGCCGACTTAAATTTTCAAAAACGTTCTTGCATTGAAAAAAACACTATCTGAAAAAATTCCTGGCTTCTCCTTCTCAATTGCATTTTCTAGTTCACTCGTAATTAAATGTCATTTAAAGGAGTCCAACGTGACTACGTTTTATTTATTTATTTATTTATTTATTTATTTTTATTTTTTATTTATTTTTTTTTATCCGGATGTTAAATATATCTTACGAAAATTGAAGAAACTGCTGAAAGTCTTATATTCATTTATACTTATCATTTACTCGCATGTTATGAAAAAGTTTTTTTAAATATATGAATAGACGAATTCTGTGCAGGTTGCATGTACTAGTCACTAGACTATTTATGACTCGGGGTTCTTACGGTACTTTAAAATTCCATAAAGCTGAATTTATTTTTGAGGGTCCTTGAAACTCCTTAACATTTGTCAAGACACTACTTGACAGCCAATTTTTGTTTTGTTTTTTCAGGTTAAAACAAATTGAAATTCACTTGCTGCATTTTTTTCTGAATCGACTACTTGTTGCCTTATCTTGAAATTTAATGTAAAATAAGCGGTCTGCGTAGTTCACATCCACGAGAAATAATTTGTAACTCTTATTACTTAGATGAAACTTCTAGATAATTCATTACAAGACACACATAGCTTCTTAATATTCATAATATAAACAAAGAGAGGCTACTAGTTTCGAAGTACCGTAAGATGGGGTTACTTTGTGACGGATTTTAGGTTTTTTCCTGCGCCAATCGATCAGTTTTAAAAGTAGCCCAAAACGAACAATTGCAAAACATTGGTACATCCTTTCCTTACGTAGTAATGTATTGCGCTAATCCGGATTTTTATTTACCATTGAGAAATTTAAGTTAAAATGTGTCACAAAGTTGCCCCGCCGAGTGAGGCTACTTTGTGACATTTGTGTTTTCGCCTTGAAATCCAGGAAAAAAAATTATTTGACACAAAGTTAGACAGTAAAACGCTTATCAAAAGCTTGATACTCAATTATATATACCTATTACAAATATTGGATAGCTTTATCTATATCTTTGACATCAAAGAGACCTCGGGTGCCCAGGGCTGCCATGAGTTCTTTGGGAAGATGAGAAAATTCGTCTTTCGGCACATTCGGCTCCTTGGGGTAGTTTTTTCTCAGATAGTCAATACTTCTTTCTCTCCATTAATATTTTAGAGGAGGGAAAAATGCAACATCGAGCGGCTGGAGGAGGTGGGTTGACTTTGCGAGTTATTTTGCGAGTGTCAATGTGTCACAAAATATCCCCGTCATCTTTCGATATTTAGGTTATGTTCTCATATCTCTCGGAAATATCACTGCACAAAAGTTATATTGCTCCACAATCTAACCAACATATTGACAATAAAAAATAATTACCTGTGGTAGTTGGTTGTATATTGTGTTAGCCTTCAGCACACAAAATTTCCGAAGTTTGAGTCAATAGCTTGACAACATGTTTGAACAATACACTAGCCAGCGAAGACAACTAGCAAGCAGAAGCTTCAGACACTGGCCATTAGGTGTCTCTGTATGTCTGACAAGCTGTCGGCGCTTCTCTTTGCTCTCCGCCCCCCTCCCCGCAGCACAAGATCCGAAATGCGAAAAAATTGCGATGTGTCACAAAGTTGCCCCTGCAATCACAAAGTAATCCCCGTCATACGGTAATCAATATTTCGAAGAAGTTCTTCATCAAGCTGAGGTACATTAGATGTGACTGTCTCTACGTAAAACTTACAAATGCCGTTGTGAATTGTCCATAGCATTTGTGAAACTCCTCTTAACAGATGCCTCGCATTTACGCGCCCCTCAACGAACTCAAAAAAATTTCTCCAGTTGGAAGACATTTGCATCATTTTAATTCGAGCCTACTGTAGCAACTTTGCTATAATCTCCTCTTGACACACCTGGCCGATTCTCGGAAGCGGCAGTTAAATGTGTTTACGTTATATTTTCCACTAGGCCGATTCTTGGAATCGGAAATTAAATGTGTTTAACGTTATTTTTTTCCCATTAGCAAGGACGGTTTTCATTAGCACGAACACTCCTTTGTACCGCATGATCATTAAGGAATGGATGTCATTAAGCAACGTGGAAATGTCTCTTTTGGAACCTCCTAGAGTGATCTCCTAGACTTCCTCTCTGAAAAGGAATCTAGAGGGTTCGAGAACATTCGGAAGGTGTTTAAAAAGGTCGTGCACATCCTGGCGAAGAGCAGAGGTTTTGGAACGACGAGAGACGGACAGAGGAACTGCGGCTCGGAGAGAGCGCCGGAGGCTATCACTAGAGGAAGGATCGACAGACCCGATATTCTGCGTGATAATGCTTTTATGTTGACTGTCTAGTGGGGGCGATTAGCTGCTGTACAACACTCAGGGCCCGATTTAGAAAATTCTTGACTATAGGCACAACTCGGGATGGAGGCCCCCCCTAACACTGATGTGAGTGTAAATTTTCCAAAATTGACGCACACACAAAAAAAAAAAATCATGAATCATTGTGAAAGTACCATTTTACCAAGAATTGGCTATTTGAAGCGTAGAAGCCTAGAACATTATCAAATAACAAAAAGCAATATAACATATTAACTTTATCATTAAAACACCAATACAATGCAACCAGAAAACCTTATTAATCCCTTATATACACTATAACATACATATGATGAACTATACATATAACTATAGATATGACGAACCTATCAATCAAATTTGTAAGGATATATAAAAAAAATTGCTATTATAAAAGGTAAAATTAAAAAAAATTGAATTGGGATTTTTTTCTTTTAAATAAAAATTTTTGCCCCCCCCCCTCCAACATTCGGGGGCCCCTAGGCCCGGGCCTACTGGGCCTAATGGAAAATCAGGGCCTGACAACACTGCGCTGTATATGACTTGTATATATTTGAAAGCAACGAAAGAAATAAAAGAGATTTAACTCTAATGAACGACTTTGTCCTCTCTCTGAAACAACATCTCTCAAATAGTGAGGTTTAGTTGTCGAGGGTTTATTTGGTGAGGGTTAGTATGACCACGACACCACATTACGCTTCGCTGCCACTCTCTTATGACCTGCTCACAATGAATCCGGAGCGTTGCATAGTTTCAGCGTTTAACCAATCACAAAACTCCATTTATTGACCACGTCATATGTCAAACCAATCATAGGTCACAATCTCGGAGACAACGTAGTAACGTAACGCAATGTGAACAACTCCTCATTCTGACGCGGCCACTTATTGTCATGCTACTTACATAGAACCTCTGTTCGGACTCTATCTGCACTTTCAAAATGTCAGTGGCATTTCACATACACGAAAAGCTAAGAAATTATTATTGCCACTTTGCTAGCTAAATTTTCCTAAATTTAACAGTAGTCTGCTTATAAGCATTGCCATTGACAAAATACTGGTTTGAAATTTCCGAAAGTTTCTATCATCGTGCTCTGTAACTCATGAGAGAAACCACTCTAAGGAGTATTTCTGGCTAATTATGAATTATCGTCCCATACGAAATTTTAAGGTGAAATATACACCTGAACTGCTGCTTCCGAAATGACAAGATCCGTTTATCTCTGTGTTCTCTCTTTGAAAGAACCGAGAAAGATCAGAGAAAATTAATGTTATTGGTTTGCAAGAAAAAGTCGACAAGGACTGCTAATGCTCTTATTGGTATATTCAGAGCAAAAGGAGCTCTATCCTGAACTGTTGTCTTCAAATACACTCTATAACAACAAAAAATCGACGCACCAAGAAGGGGTTGTCCGATTGTAATTTAATGTCGTACGCAAAGATGTTTCGACTGAATGTGCAAATGATTAAAATTTGGTGACCAACGAATGAATAGTGGCGTGACATATGCTTTTCCCTGAGGCTTTTTAAAATTAATAAAATCGTGGTCAAGAAAAACAGAGTCCGAGTTTTGAATGATAAGGCCCGAGGCTAACAATAAAACTTAACGATTTTAATAACAATAAAAACAAATTAAATTTAAAAGGTACAGTAGATCAGCTTGACACTTTAGCAGTTACAGTAGGAGAGTGCATCAGTGATTTATCAGCGGCGCTCCGAAGCTAGGTCGCCTTAGAGCTCAGCATACATTCTCTAGCTAGATGTTTCAACGAGGCTCTCTCCAAAATAATCAGTCTCGCATATATAGTCTTTTTGAATCTTCGCCGGTGGGGGCCATCTTCTTAGAAATTGCGGGATTTCCAGAGGGGGAATCGAGGGATTTCGTGCACGATGACAGTCCTGGATCCTGGTGGCACGTTTATGGGAACATATCGCTTCTATATCGTCAGCATATTCTGAATGACAACCCTGAAGAGACAGCTTTACGAGGGGAATAGCGGCTGATCCCAGATCTGTCGATAAAGATTATAGAGATTTTTGCACTTCTACCCTAACTTTGGGTATGTATATCTTGAAGTGGCACTCTAAATGATTCCATTCAAACACAGTTCTTACATAACAACAATGTTTATAGCATTCATGCAAGGGAAATACAATTCAATATATTCACTTGTGTAACTACTCATTCAAGAAAATTACACTTTGCAATACTCACAGATAATTTGAAAGTCAACCAGCAGTGCTGCCACGTGAACTTTGGGCCTAACAAGAACTCGCGTAGGTTTGAAGCAACCTAGCTATGCCTCGAGCGGCTGCTCGCAAAACTCAACTATTATTAAACCAGACTCTAAGCCTAGCTCCAGCTCGATACTTCGTTTCGCCGGCACTACTCCTCCTTCCACTTCCTCTCACTTCGTCTCTTTAATCTAGCTGCTTGGTATTTATACTAACCTCGTATGCCGCAATTAACATGTATAACGCGGCTTTAACTTTATTCACCTACAAGTTCGACTATTGTGAATCGAATCTTATGTAAACCTTACAAGATGAAACTTGGGGGATTAGCACGCAGAAACCAGGAATGTTAGAATTCGGCGGGGAAACCGCATGTGATAGTTTTTAATCCTGCACGTGTTCAATATTTCGGTGGGAACTTGAAATGGATATTTCGCTAAACACGCAGCTGTGTTCGGGCACCCTGTGGGGTCTTGTGAAAATAACCCCATACTTGCATGACGCTACAGTGGGAGCTCCAACGTATCAGAACTGCACATCCAGCGGGTGTATATAAGGAGCTATTCTCGATCTCATGTTCAAAATTTCTGTTGCATTTCGATTGCGGATATCTTACGTCAACAGTATCAAGGTTTTATGTTGCTCTCGAGAAGTGTATGGACCGTTTGGATTCTTCAATTGCTACACATTAGATCGGTATGCCTTAAAATACCCTTATATTGATATTGTTTCAATTGGAAATATAAATTATATAGTTATGCAAAATATGTTTAAGCAATAAGTTTAAAATTGTTTTCATGAAAGTAAATTATCTATGTAATTTAGTAGAGTATGTTGCAGCATACCAGCTGACTTACGAGTTACATCACTTAAATATATGAGGCGGTGAAAGGCAAAGTGGTGTAAGTCACATTTTAAACTTTTTTCATTTGAGGTCAAAAATGTAATCTCCATGTTCAATTTATAGTGGAATTGTAAATAGTTATTACTTGCAATATTATAATAAGTGTTATGATTTATAATTTGTTCAATTTATGGTGGAATTTTTTGCAGTTTTTGCAGTAAAACTCTTTTGACTTACACCACTTGACTTACTGACTTACACCACTTTGCCTTTCACCGCCTCATATGTTGAAGGACTTACTAATGAAATGCAAAATTACCTCCTTTTATGAATTGAATTGAATTGAATTGAATTAAAAATTTGTGAGACTTATGCTACAGCCAGGCGGCCGGCTTTGTCTCTACATAACGACCCGAAAAGGAAAGGAAAAACATGGACGGACAGACGCTAGACCGACTAGCACGGAGAAACTTTGAAACATAACCTTCGAACATGGGAGAAGGAAAGCGGCGAGAAGCGCCACCCGGGACCACAAAAACAAAACACGGGGAAGAAGAACCACGCAGACACCGCAAACCAACGACAAACAACAGACACAGAACAACACACACACGAACAAAAACAGAGATCACCCCCAACCAAGGGAGCGAAGCGTAAAACACGCCAGGGCAACCAGCCCACGCCACGAACTCGCAGCCGAATTAATAACAGAATCATAAGAAGGGTTATCGCTAATCCTAAGAGAATTAAATAAAGCACAACGCTGCACCCGGAACTTGGAGCAGCTCAGCAAAATATGATCTGGCGTATCATTTTCATTACAAGTGTCGCACAGAGGGGAACGAGCCATATTCAACTTATGCCAAAGATGGTTGCACTGAATCGTTTTGGTACGCCAGCGGGCAACCAGAACATCAATCTGGCGATGGTAAATCCACCTACGATGCGTTTGATGCTTGAGGTTAATTGCGCCATACCGCTGACGATAAATGCTTCTATTCCAATCATCCTCCCCGGCAACATACATGTCACTTTTAATCTTTCTTATGATGTCTTCCGGGCTAACCACATTAAGTTGGTCGGTAGTGAAAGGGCCATGTCTACACATCTCATCGGCCACCTCATTTGGATAGATGCCCCGATGCCCAGGGGTCCAGACCAGCCGAATGGAATTAATGCTCTCAAGAGCGTTAGTAATTTTACTATGCAGCAAAAGGATGACCGCTGGGGACTTCGAATGAGCCATATGTAGCGCCGAGAGAACGGAAAGGCTGTCAGAAGCAATTAAAACATGATCAACCTCCTGGCCACAAATATCAATAGCCAGAACGATAGCTAGAGCTTCCGCGGCAAAAATTGAATTCAAACGATGGGTTAACATGGCTTTCCCAGAATTAGTCGAGTGGTTGAAGGCCGCAATCGCAATATTTTGAAAGGGGAGACCCTGCGTAACAATCTCCACCTGATGAGAAAGAAAAGTGCGGCCAGGGTCAAGGAAAAAGCTTGAGCCCAGACAGTACGTATCCATAGTGATATTCATGGTATGCAGCAAACCAGGGATATTGGATGAGTTTCCCGAAATACACCTATGAAGGTTACTATAAAGAAAGGATTTGGTATGGAGTGACAGGTGTTTAATAAGAAAACATTTATTAAGGTGCTGAATGCGGCACGCAATGCTGTTTTGGTGAACCTCAGCCCGAAGTACAGGGATCGGCGTCCACCGGGGGAGACCAGTGGCCAGACGGAGGGCAATGGAGTCCTTTTATGAATGATATTGTTGATGTACATTATGTTAATGCCATTTTCGTTCATCTAAATTTTCGCCCGCCTCGACTCAGATATCGCAGATCATGTTTAAGTTAAGATAGAAATAGGAAAAAGGGAAAAAATAATAAAAGAAATCTTGGGAGGTCGTTGAAACTTAATGAGATTCTTTAATATATAAAGAATTATGAAATTTATATATTCTGAGCTATTCCGATTTTCCCCACCTTTATGGAAGTATTATAAAAATTGATTGTTCAAAGAATGATCCCCTCTAGGCAAGTGTTTTGTTAAGAATGAAGCTGAAATGCAAGTTGATCCTCCACAGATTCCAAATCTGCATTCAGTACAAGCGACCCGGCAACGGCCTATTATTCTGATGATCATCTTGGAGGTTGGTCTGGCAGGAGGTTGTAAGAAAAGTCATTTGAGTTAGAACCATCTAAAACGTGAAATTAAACCAATTACTTTCAATGTATATTTAATAAATTAATGTTTCATATAGAATGACTCTGTCATGCAATTGCTTTTGATAGTCTGAGGGGCTACCAACCCTTAGAGGCTAGCAGCTCATATAAATTGTTATTTCTATAAGACAAAGTTGCTTCATTAGAGAAACTTCCTCAATTTCTTATCAACGCGATTGGATGTAAGAATTTGAGCAATTTTTTTTTCACGATATCTATTTTTTCATAATGCTTGTTTCACGCTGTGTGAAAAATAGAAACATTTCGAAACATATTTAACCAATAATATGCTGCTTCGTGTGACGTAGCAGGAACACTGCAGTTTAAATGCCGCGAAGGTCACCTTCATATGTCCTGTTGCTAGTGGTTTTCCGCAGTTTCGGTTCTTCCTAACACGCTTCCCAGAAAACAGGTAGTGTTATCGGAAAATACTAAGTTTTGAAGTCGCTGATTTTTTATTATAAGTTTGTTACGTTCATAAGTTTTAACGCATTAATTATTTTCTCAAGTGTTTTGATTTCGGAAGTTCAAAAACTTCGTGATCTGCGAGATAAGCGGCTTGTGTCAGTGTGATGTATAAAAATATATCTTAATAATTTTTATCCGTATCTAATTGTATGAAATGAAGATAACATACTGTTTAAAATTTTTCTTGAAGATGTTGTTTTCCGTAACTCTCTAAAGATGTCAAAATATTAATTTCTCTACTACTTGGATTTGACATTTGACTTAATTGTTTTTCTTTTTCTTGTAAGCTTTTTAAATTTTAGATTAAACTTATGTGTAACATAAAGGGCAGAAACATCTGCGAAAATTTTGTTTCAGTTGAAAAATGAAGTATTTTATGAAATTCTAATGTAATTTTTTCGCCTTTTTTTTTCTTTTCTTTCTTGATTGTGCAACTTAGTACCGGTGTTGCAACTTTCTTGGGACGTCGTATCTGGGACCTAAGTTTCGTTAAAGATAAACAAATAGAAAATACCGTTGAGGTTATAGTTTAATTCTTGTAATTTTTTTAAAGTTCAACACAATTATGTATTGCATGTATTTGCTTACCCAGATATTTGCTTTATATCTATTTTTTTTTTTAATTCGAAAAGGCGTTTTTCAGATGGTGGTTCATTGACCTAGTTTCTCACCTGTTTAATTTTCAAAATCTTACATTCTGCGCTTTCCTTTATTTTTATTTTAGGATAAGTCGCGTATAGTAACCAGATAGAATAATGTAACTCTTTTATCTGTTTAGTTTCGCGAAGACGTTAATGAAAATTAGTTGTCCGAGATTTCAAGTGGTGGAAATCTTATGTGCTTGTGCTTGCTGTATTTAAAATAGGAATGAGCTCCATAAACATAATGTTTTTGTCCTAATCTGCTCTCTAAAGACTATTTGTTGTGGTTTTCTTGGGAAATTTTACTATTCTACATAGGCTAGTTATATTTGAAATAAACTATCCTATGACTGAAAGAAATATTATAGAAAGAAAGCTAACTCTTGAATGTATTTTAGCATTTACTGATCTTTTATTTATTTTTTTTAGGCAAGTTATAGCTATTTTCTGTAATAATTCAAATCACTAACATTTAAACATTTAGTAAATTGGTACTTAAGTATCATAAATTTCTGTTTTGCATATATTATTAAATTATATATTTACTAACGTATTTACATTCATATCCTCTTATTTCATTATTGTTTTGGGGCATTTCCTTCTATCTCTTGTTAGTTTGATTAGTTGTTAACTATGACATCTGAAGCACAAGGTCATGTGAAGTGTCACTGATAACCTTTATGACCTTGTCGTGCAAAAATTGGCAAAGTTCCTAGCTCTTTCATTAAGAACAATGTATTTAAGCGTTCTTGAAATCAGTTTTTCATTCAGTTCTGCATTGTGGGTGTCTGCTACTAGCAGTTTTTCTGTATAGAGTAAGATAATTTCTATTATTATTTTTACTTCACTAACTCTTGTTAAGTTTATTGTAATAACTTAGAATATAATATGAATATTTTATGCTATTCTCTGGATTGATATTTGTATATCACTGTGGATTCATGTTTAAAAAATTCTCTTTGGTGACTTTAAATGTTTAAATGTCAGAAAGTGACCTCTAATTGCTATGTTTTCAGTAAATGTAATATTGTAATTACTGTTTATATTTACTGGAAATTTATTCCTCAGTTTAACTTAGATATTTCTAATGACAGGATTTTTAAAGATTCTAATACTTTTTTATTCTAAAATATCACTTTCCAAATTCTGGATTAATTACCTGTTAGTTTAATGTTATAAACTAGGTGTAATACTAGAGAATGTGAGAGGTTTATAAAAGAAATGGTCAAATTTTTCTAGTGTGCAGAACAGTTTTAGTAATTTCCTCCCTTTAAACCTTTTAACTGTAATTGTGTTGCTTTTATTGACTTCAGTTTTAATTAATTTGAAATGACTATAATTTATGTTATCTTCTCCAGAATTCAAAATGGCTCACTTCAGCTATCTTACTGAACAGCAGCAAACTGATTTGCGCAATATTGCTGAAGCAATTGTAGCTCCAGGCAAAGGTATTTTAGCTGCAGATGAAAGCACAGGTCAGTATATATACAATAAAAGGTTTATCATGTATGCTCTGTGTAAAATATAAAGAAAATGTTGCTTTAGACATTTTAGAATAAAAAATAATTCTTTACTATTTAACATTATTTACTTTATTAATTTAAATTTCTGGACATGTATTTTTGAATAAGGAATCTTCAAGGAGTACTTATCATAAAATATGCGAGTTATACTCATGATTGGAGTATATTTAAAGCCATGTTGATGACAAATTTAAAATAATAGGTAATGAAAACTTTCTTTTAAAAATAGAAATAGCTGCAAATTAACCTATGGTAGGATAAAAATTCTTTTTTAGAATTGCTAACTGAATTTTTTTTCCTGAAAGAGGGAATAACATGTTTAAGTTTCGGTGTCTGTTATCTTGTATTTACTAAATTATGTTTTTTAGAGGTATTACCTGAGTAATATTTCAGCAGTGATAATGATTAATTAAAATTTTAAGAAAGTGATTTAATTATCATGGATAGTCCGTATCTTGTTGGCTCAAGCTGAGACTGAGAGCCTAATCTTGTAATAAGTTCATGCCTAATTAAAGTACTTGTGTAATTCAAAAATATAATTAGAGTTCATTCTTTTCAAACGCAGAGTATTGTTCTGACAAATATGCTGAAGGTAATACTATTTCTGATAATACTTGTCAGCATTCAATATACCTTTTTAAAAAAAGTTATTGAATATTGAAAGAGATGTATTGAAAAGTTGATCTTTTACTGAAGTTTCCAAACTTAATATAATCACTTTTAAAACCATTGTATGCATATAATTATTGACTTTAATGTAAAGATAATTTAAATATATTTAGTAAATTTTTTTCTGAGAACTATTTTTTATGATCATTTACCTTTATCTTGGATATTTGATAAAAAAAACAAATTTTATAAGTTAAAATTTTAATGTGAAAAAATTAAAAGTAGTCATTGACTTGTAGGGTTATAAAGTTACCCATTTGATATGCCATAAGTTTAGAATAACTTGGTTCTTGTTCATTAACTATTACTAAAACTAGTTTATAGAATTTTTTTAATGTCTTGTGTGCACCCTCTTTTTGATTATAACTTTTATTTGTCTCTATCATAGAAATGGTATTTCAGTTTGTGGTATTTTTTAGCTCAGTGTTTATATTGAGTAGTCAAATGTACCTATTAAAGAATGTTAAAATTACTTTATTATACACCAATCCCTTGATTTATGTGGTTTTGGTTTAACGTAGTTTTTAAATTAATATTTTATTTTTACCCTGTTAACTTTACTTTATAATAATGCAAGCATAAATTTATTGGTAGGTGTAGAATAATTTTATTTAATATATAATGTTGCCTATGTCCCAGTTTTATATGTTCCTTAGATTAAATTTACATGGTTTTGCTTTCCACGGAACGTATCTGTTTCATAAATTGAATGATGGGTGTATATTTTAGCAATGTTAGATAATTTTATGTCAGCTTACTTGCTAGGTTTAAACAAATTTGACAATTTTTAAAATTTTTTTTTCTTTTATAGGAACCATGGGCAAGAGGCTTGCCAACATTGGCGTTGAAAACACTGAAGAAAACCGACGCATTTACAGGCAAATGCTTTTTACATCTGACAAAGATATGGAAAGCTACATCAGTGGTGTAATCCTGTTCCATGAAACCTTGTTTCAAAAGGCTGATGATGGCACAAATTTTGTAGCTCTTCTGCAGAGCCGTGGGATTATTCCTGGAATCAAAGTAGATAAAGGTGTGATCAATCTGATGGGAACTGACGAAGAATCAACAACTCAAGGTTTGTGTTTAAATTTTTTTTATCATAGCCAATTTAATGTAATTTTTAAATTTTAAACACAATTATGCCCTCCAAACGTATAGCGCACCTCAGGTATTAGAAGCTGCTAGTTTTGCATCGTTGTAGTTTGTTTTAATGTTATTGTGCAGTTTATGAAAGTCAACTCTGCCAAGCCCCCTTTTTTTTCTGTTTGTATATACATACAAATAAATTATTAGCCATGAAGCCTACTACTAAATTGATATCTATGTAAATAATATACATTCACTATGTATAATAGTCAAATGTTTGCTAATTTCCTCTTTTGATCTAATATTTTTATGTGACTTTGAAATGTATAATCAGATTAATATCTGACATATTTTGATCTATTTGTTAATAAACATAGTACAATGTTCAGATCAAAAAATTTAGAATAGAAATATTTGTAATTGATTAAATATAAAAAAAAAATTTCCATTCATTTTAAATTAACTGGTGTCTGATTTATATACCTTAGTTTCTCAAGGGATCTTAGAACCCTTAAGCCTCCTAAACTCTAGTTTTTTAAAATTTTCATACATTAGTTTATAATCTTAAGCACATTTTGCTGCCATTTTGTGTCTAAAGTTTCAACTAAAGTGCTAGTAACACCCCACCAGAGTTTTAATTTATTCCACTGATTCTCTACTTTTAATATTGTCTTTCCCTAATACAACTACTTCCTTTTTTTCTGTGTGTGGCACCAAGCTGTTGCTGGGCATATTGCACCATGGTTGATTATGAGGACAAACAAAACTAAATTTCCTTTGTTCTGTTGTGTAGCTTGGTTGCGTGTCAATTACAGTTTGGATATGGATTGAAATGGACATCACTATCCACTCTCTGCTCTTTGTAAATATGTAAATATCTTCCAATCTTTTATTTCTCATATGTTAACCAAGTAAATAACCATAACGTATACAAGTGAATAAACAAACTATTCCCATCAATTGGATTGTTTGATTCTATTTGATGCTGCTCAAGTCCAACTACAACTTTTTAATCCAGGAAGCTACGGTAAGTTGTTAATGCCTGTTTTTCTGTTTCCGACTATTGTTATAAGGGTCTGCCAGAGGATTTCCATATATACATGAGAACATTTATGAATAAAGGTTAACACAGAATCATTCCTTTTGAATTATGCAATGTCTTATTTTAATTATTAGTTTATGTAAACTAATAATGGAATTATTAGTTTATAAGATTGGAAATAAGTGTTTGTTAGATTCCCCCACTCCACTTTTCTAGAAAAATCTATTTTATAAACTTACTTTGATGTTTCAATTTTTTATGAAGGTGTACATGACTAAAGTCTTTTATTGGGTAAATTGTGTTAGTAAAATACTGCTCATTTTAGGTCTTGATGATCTAAGTTCTCGATGCCAAGAATATTACAAATTGGGTTGCCGTTTTGCCAAGTGGAGATGTGTACTTAAGATCAGAGCCAACACTCCTTCACCTTTGTCTATTTTAGAAAATGCTAATGTTCTTGCTAGATATGCAACTGAATGTCAAAAGGTATAAAGTATTTACTGCTTTTCCTTTTTAAATGCATTTTGGTGGTGTGTACCTAAGCCTAAGCACCAAAAACTTAGGTGTGTTGATTTGTGTTTATAGAAACTTGTCATTGCCTATATTAGTATTAGTATCTTTAAATTTTGAAATTTATGTAAGGGCCAATGACTATTTCTTGCTAAAGTTAAATTGAAATTTAGGCTGGAATTGTACCAATTGTTGAGCCTGAAATTTTGCCTGATGGTGACCATGATTTAGAGAGATGCCAAAAGGTTACAGAAAAGGTCTTAGCTGCTGTCTACAAGGCACTGAGTGACCATCATGTCTACTTGGAAGGAACTTTGCTTAAGCCCAATATGGTTACTCCTGGACAAAGTTGCGCAAAGAAATTTTCTGCCCAGGATATTGCTAAAGCTACAGTGACAGCATTGCAGCGAACTGTACCTGCTGCTGTTCCAGGTATATTTCCTTTTTCTGTAATCTTTTTTTTACGTTTCTCAGAGGTTTGAAGTCTTCAGTTGGGTGTTTTTAATGGGAATATATCTTCAATAAAACAAATACTTTATATCAGAATCAAACCTGATATACTTCACCTGAAAAGGGTTCCTTGTCTTTAATTTGTGGGCTTTCTTTGGAGGTTTATCCTTACTTCATATTAACATTTTATCAAATTCCTCTGTGTATCTCATACATACTGCTTTCGCAAGTTGTTTTGATTATATAAAATATATAAATAGTTCTAGAAATTAATGTTACTTAATTTTATCTAATTTTTAGTGTTTTAAGATAATTAGATTCCTATGGTCTTAAAGAGTTTTCTGGTGACTTTTGACCTAATAATTTAAATACTTAATTGTTAGTGACCAGAACTAAAAAATTTTTCCCCCCTGTATGAAGATGGACAAATGCACAGTGTTTACATTTATCAGTTCTCGCTCTTATGATGATGAACAGGATTTTTGATAAAGTATTCTTCTCTTGGTAGTGGTAGCAGCTGATGATCACTGTTGGTAATCTCTTAAATACATTCTCTGGAAAAGAGAATGTATTTAAGAGAAAAATCACAGATATAGATTAATTATAAGTTTTGCTAAAATGTATCAGGTGTAGATAATTTTTTTCAATCTGTTTTTTCAAAAACAGATTAGAAAAAAAAATGCTATATTATTCATCGTTCTGAGGATGAATAATACTTAAATATTATTAAATATCTATGATGAGGGAGAAACCAACTTGTGGAAAAACGAGCCTGTATACATCCTTTCAGGATCTTGAGTACATGATTCGTGGTTCTCTACAAGTGGTTCTCTCTATTCGTGGTTACATGATTCGTGTTGCTCTTTGGTTATAAATGTTGCAGGGTTCAAATAAGGATTGAATTTTTTAGTAGATAATTCACATTTTCGTGCAATTTGGAGTTCATATTAAGTTTTTGAATTCTTTTTTTGTATTGCTTTTTAAGCCTACTTTGAATTCTATGCCAATAAGATTAATTTATTCTATTCTGTAATTACAGGAATCACTTTCCTATCTGGTGGCCAGTCTGAGGAGGAAGCTTCTACTAACTTGGATGCTTTGAATAAGTACCCTGGTAAGAAACCATGGGCCTTGACTTTCAGCTATGGGCGTGCTCTACAAGCTAGTGCCTTGAAAGCTTGGTCTGGTAAAAATGATAATATCAAAGCTGGGCAAGCTGAATTCTTGAAGAGAGCAAAGGTAGGAGTTTGATTCATTATTAATAGGTCGTATAGTTTTTGTCCATAGATGCATAATGTTGGTAAATTTTTTTGTATGGAATTTTTTCATTTAACAAGTTCATATTGGTTATGTTCAGACTTAGAGTGTAGAAATTTTACATGTTTAATTATCTGGGAAAACAATTTTTTTTTATATAATTAGAAAAAAGATCTCTCATGAACATAACCTCCATTTTCATTTCATTAGTAAAATTTATTGGTGTAATGCACTGCCTTATTTATTTTAACGGAAATGTTGAAAACATGGAAATATATTCTAAATTGTTTGCTTTTCTGTACTGCATTTGAAACCATTAATTTCAGATTAAAGTTCCTCTGTTCAGTAAATAGTATGCAGTAGATCCTGCATCATTGAATGTTAAACTTTCAATTCCATTAAATTCAGTAGTGTATTTCCTCGGATGCAGTTGTATGTTATGCTATGTTAGTACAAAGCCTGTAGTAAAATATGGTATTTACCTGTGTACTGTATGTAGATCATAAAGCATGTATGCTAAGAAATGGATTCTTTGTATGGCTAATGGCATATGATTTTAATGGCTACTGCATGGCATTTTTTATACCAGAGTTAGCATCATTTTGGGGACATAAAGGCTGTAACACTGAAACAAATTTGGTTTTGAATATTTACTTAAAATATTTCCCTTCCAGTTGCATCAAACTTTAATGCTTTTATAAAATATGTAGTTGCTTTAAAATTCCTGTTTTCCTTTCCAGGCCAATGGACTTGCATGCCAGGGCAAATATGTAGCGGGTTCCATAGAAAGTCTTGCTTCGAAATCATCAAATTTTGTCCCTACCCATTCCTACTAATACAATACTCTAACCTTCAGTTTGCATGTGTCAAGATTTATATAATTTTCTAATGAAATGTGCCAAACTGCTTGCTCTCAGTGCTTTTGAATCTTTAACCCTAAATCTTAGCTTTATATTCTAGTTTTGAAATCAGTTTTACTATTTTTGTTTTGAATAATCACTAATTTACTTTGCAATTGCTCCAAGCTTTTGTTTTACATTCCTATCTTTACCGTCCCTAATGCTCAAAATAATTTATATTGCATTTAAAATGAAATAATGCAGCGCATGTATTGTCCTTGTTAACTAAAACTGATAAGATATATTCAAAACTCCTCTTCCTTTAATGTTTCTAGTGTGTGTGTTCTTTGTCTCTGTTTTCTAATCATTTTCAGTGTTTGTGACAAATAATCTCAATGTGCTTTGAATTTTCTAAAAACTTCACTCAATAGGCCAATAGTGAGGCTTCACTTGGAAAGTATGGTGGTGGTGTTGCAGGAGCCGCTGCTGAGGAAACCCTCTTCATCAAGGATCATGCTTATTAAGTCATTTTATTTGTTCCTAAGTGAGAAGAATCAAAATTCTATTGTATTTAAACAGGACTATCGTGATTTTCTCTTTGTTTAAATCACTAGAAAATTATGATACTTCATGTGGTGTAATTATGTAAAATGTGTAATTAAATGTAAAATTCAGCTCAAGTTCACTTGTTACTGCATCTGGTTTCAAACAAGAAATAAAACCATATTCTGTGAGCAGATATTCTCTTTATCCTATAAACTTAACATCAATATTTTATCTATCATTCATTCATTTAGACACACATATATAATATACTGAGAGGTGTGTTGGGTAGATATACAAAAATTGGCTTTCTTTTCTTCCTTCTCCAATCTGTCTATAATACTTTATTTCCAAGAACCATAAATTTTGTGATAAATTAGAGATCAAACGTTTAATATAAAACCTCCAAAATATAAGACCTTTTATAAATAGTGCTATAAATTTGTTGAAAAAAGATTACTATGAATTTCAACTTTATATACTTTCAGACACACAATTAAACTTAAATCAAAACTCAAAATCATAGTTTTGAACTCCAATAACTGAAAACTGTGGAAAATTGGCTCGGTTATTCGAATAACTTTTTTCAGAGCAAATCTCTAAAGTATATTAAAAGCATTAAAGCTCAAACTAAAGCTTGTGCTTGCTCAAGTTTATTTGAGCTTTTACTATTGAAAAACATCTTTCATGATAGCTTGAAGGAATTAGGTTCATCTGATTTGTTAATAGAAGTTAATTTCGATAGTTTTAAAAAATTTGATAAATGTACAGGTGACCCTCCTATAACACGGTATATAGGTTCCTAGAAAATGCAGTGTTGTGTGAAACCGTGTTATAGCAGACCCAGAGACAGCACAAAAATGGGGGTTACGTTCAGAAAACATATTTAAAAACTTTTTTTTTTTATTCCATAAAAGCAACTTAATTTTTATTAAATATAAATGTATGCATAAAACAAAACGAAAAGAAACAAATTTTTTCCTTTAATGTGACCTTAATTTTAATAAATTTCTTCATCACTGCGCTGTACAATCAAACGAGAACGTTCTTTCAATTGAACGATATCACTTTCACTTTCAGAACCTTTTTCTTCATTTAGATTTTTTGCACCTTCTATCCTGTTTGAGAGATCTGTAATTTTCGTTTATTTATTGGTTCTTACAATATCATTGTAGATTCACGATATGGAGATAGACAATTTTGCAGCTTCCTTTTGAATTTTCGGCTTCTGTCGACAGAAGGGTCTGCATTCGGGAAAAAGATTAAAGATTTTCGGCTAAGCTTAGGCCTTGTAATCTTATAGAGTTATAAATGAATGAATTATAATTTGTTTACATTTTCATGTAAAGCCACTGATAGTTCATTATTCCTTCCCGTCATTATTTTAAGATAATTTAGTTTTTTAAATGTGTTAAACAAAAATCATATTGTCTAGTGCTATAGAAGTACAGTGTTGTACAAATGTGTTTGCAATTTTTTTATCGTGTTAGAGCGAAACCGTGTTACAGGTTGCAGTGTCATAGGAGGGTTCCCGCAATTTATCTTAGTGTTAGAGTGAAACCATGTTGTAGGAGGGCTAACTGTACATAAATTAATAAAATTAACCATAGAAGCATTAAGTAGATCACATGCCACTATTACAACTGCTGGAGGGACAATTTCTTTTCTATTCAAGAAATTTGAACTACTAAATTATGACACAAGTACAAAATTTCTGTTCCCAATTAAAACAAGATTAAATATTACAAAAAAATAAAAATCTAATACTATAGCAAAACATCTTCATACACCAAATCAACAGTATTCAAAATCCATGTTGAATTATGCTACAGATATTAGTTATTGTATCCTGTCCATGTGTGTATCGTCAATGAAAAAGCTAATAATCTGCCAAATGAGGAGCCTGTTCTCTAGCAATACAAATCATTGCAATCTTATGCTAAGAGAATTAAATTTGTCTATTGCACAAGTAGTAATGGAGAAAGACACTGAAGATAATTTTGATGTTTTAAAGCAAGAATGCATTATACAAAATGATGAGCAATAAAACCAAAAAAAAATATTTTATTAGCTAATGTGAATCAAAGTATAAAGCTGACATCCACAGAAAGTGTATGAGCATTTTTTATCACTTCTAATTTCTGTACAAGAATATGATCACGGCTATCAGATGATTCATTACATGCATTGGTATTCATGACAGTTCCATAATTTGAAGAAAAACTAAAAATAATAATTATTGGTCTTTTATTTTTTTAAATAAATTAATTTTATTTCAATTCAAAAACATGTAATAAAACTTTATATCAACAACCTATTTTAATTTTTACCTGGAAACCCCTGAATAACCACAAAAATGCAGGTTTTAGAAAATTAGAAACCGAAAACTGTGGGTTTTCAGAAACCTCATCCCTAACCTTCTACAGTACTACTTCCTTTAAAATTATCTGGGTTAAACTCGATATCATATTTCTCGCAGTATTTAACATTATTTAGGCCATTATATGGTGTGAAGCCTAAAGTAGAGAGATTTAAAAACTTTATTTTAGCAGAAGGAATGCTAGCTCCGCCACCTACCGGTTACAGATCAGCAAGCATATGTCAAGAACAGTGTTGCCAACCTCTACGAAGCACCTCCCCCTAGCTCTATCTCGAAATCCCCCTTTTTCCCCCTAACACCAACTTGAGATCACCCTAGACCTTCCTAAGAGAAATTCTGGTTCCAAATAGGCATCCTGTTTGAGAGATAAATTGAAATAAATAGAAAATACACACATAATGAAATGGGGGTTTATTTACATTTGACATATGTATGGAACTTACAATCTAATAAAAAAACGTGTCTCGATTGTACAAAATTTAAAAAATGTTCCCCCTACAAAATGCCCCTTAAAAACACCGCTTTTCGTCTAACTTACCCCCAAATTTAGCGGGACAACCCCCAAGTTGGCAACACTGGTCGAGAATTTCTCGAGACACAATAATGCAAAATGCAACGTCACCTATCGGTGTCGTGTACCATAAAATGACACTGAATGGTGGTGCCATGTATTGTACAGGAAATTAAATGAATTTAAGTTAAATAAGTTATCACTACAAGGCCCCAAAGGCGAGTGCCCTTTTCTGGATAGTAATACAGGGTTCCTACCTATATCCGTTACACCCCCTTAACTTCTAAACGGGGACAGCTTAGGCAATAAAATTGGTGTCTAGGTATAGTAAAAAGGCTATGCGCTACACGATGAAACAACTTACAACGCCATCTATCGGCAAATTTTGGAATGAGCTTTATTATCTCAAAAACGGTGCGAGATACGGGAAAAAAGTGAATTACAAAGTTGTTCAGCATCATCGATTTAGTAAGAAATGACACCTTGCGTACATTATTACTTAAAACAGAATGTAGAAAATGAACATTTGTTTGATCACGATTTCGAAAATTGTCAGGTTATAAAGAGTGGAAGAAAGAAACAGACACTTCCTTATCTTCAGGATTATTTTATTTATGTTGCTGAAAATGCTCTCCATTAGCCACTAGACACATCTGCACTCTGGACTGGATTTCTCGCTGCACATTGTGCAATACGGCAGGTGTTACGGATGCACAAGCATCAGTAATGCGTCGTCGAAGATCCTGCAATGTCGGCGGAGGAGTCGCATATACCTGCCCTTTTATGTGTCCCTATAAGAAGTCCCATAGTGTCAAGTCGGGTGAACGCGGGGGCCACTCTATGAAACCACCATACCCTATGACTTAGGGTCCACATTATGTCTGCCAGGATTCTCGAATGTTTCCATTAGGTACTGCTTAACGTTTGATGTCTTATGCGGAAGGGCGCCGTCATGTTGGAACCATACATTTCTTAGTTGGTGCAACGGTAGATTCTTGACAAAGTCGGTTATTACATCCTGCAGAAGCTCCAAGTATCGTTGTCCCGTTAACGTTCCCTCGTAAAATATTGGTCCAAAGAAAAATTCCGAACGAAACATTTACCGACCAGCGTACTTTATGTATACTTCGACAGCATATCTCGGATTTTCCATCGACCAGGTACGAACGTTCTGTCTATTCCACATTCCGATACTCCAAAAACATGCCTCATCTGTCCACATTATGTCTGCCAGGAATGTTGGGTAGACCTCTAGGTTATTCATCACAAAGTTGCACCATGTGTAACGTCTCAGCATCTTGGCAGCAATCCCTGCACGGGTGTGGATCGGTATGGATGAGCACCTAAATCATTAAGAATTTTCCAAACGCGGCTTTTTGAGAGTCCACAACTGTCACTGATCATTTTTGTGCTGCTCTGAGGATGGGCGAGAACGTATGCTAGCACATCTTCCGTTTGTACTTTGCGTCCTACATTACGAGGTCGGCTGGTCTTGCAGCCCGTCTCCCTTAAATGTTTTGCAACTTTTACGATGGTCTACCGTGTAGGATGCGAGCCTGCAGGAAAACGTTCACGATACAGCCTTGCAGCTGCTTTTGCCTTACGCCCACATTCACCGTAAATTAACAACATCTCGCAATACTACACTGGTGTAAGAAATTAAGAGAATTTGCAGACTTGGTCGATTATCTCTAGAACTACTGTACCGATTTTAATGAAATTTGATATATACATACATTGATATAATACAAAACAAATAACCATTCAATAATTGTAATACACACGTATGATCGTGCGTAACACTCGTTTGAGTCGGAAGGTATGAAACAGCAGTTGCAGAATAAACAAAAAAAAGGGTTAATAGGGGGTATGGTCCCCACTTACAGATATACAGATCTCACAGCGTGATTTCATATTTGAAATAAGGCAGTTTATCATTTCCTGTGGCAATTGGTCCCACTCGTTCAGCAACGCTGTTTTCATTCCCTGGATGGTTCTCGGAGGGGGGTTGCGAGTTGCAATTGCCCTCCCCAGAGCGTCCCAGATATGCTCTATAGGGGTAAGATCTGGAGATCTGGCTGGCCAATCCATCCGGCGAATATCCTCACTCTCTAGAAATTCGTCGACCAGAAGAGCTCTATGTGGCCTCGCGTTATCGTCCATTAAAATGAACTCAGGGCCAACTGCACCCCTGAAAAAGCGAACATAGGGCTTCAAGACCTCATCCCTATACCTCACACCAGTCACAGTGCCTCTTTCAAAGACATGGAGAGGTGTGCGGCCATCCAACATGATGCCTGCCCAGACCATTAAACCTCCTCCGCCATAATGGTAGATTTCGCGGACATTGGAGGGTAGGTAGCGGGTCCCTGGTTCTCTCCATATGAACGTACGGCGAGAATCGGTGTTTAGGCTGAACCGGGACTCATCAGTAAAGAGAACGGTCGCCCATTGATCCATACTCCATTCTCTATGGTCTCTGCACCATGATAAACGGATTCTCCTGTTCGTAGAAGTGACCGGAACGCAAACAGCAGGTCTTCTTGCAAACAACCCTCTGTCATGAAGTCTTTTGGAAACAGTCACCCTTGATACACGGGTTCCTGTGACTGCATACAAGTCACGAGAGAGCTGAGAAGCTGAAGCACTCCTGTTACGCCTTGCTATAATCGGCAAATGGCAATCTTCAATGGCCGTCGTGGCTCTTGGACGACTTTGCCCAGGCTTTCTCCAGGCTACAGAAGGAGCGTAAGCTTCAATGGGGAATTTTTCGAAAAATGGACCGATTATTGTCGCTCACCGGTAGATGGCGCGACATGTAAGTGAAGTGACGATTTTTCATTGAGTTATACGGCGGGGTGGTGAAAGTTGTTTTACAAATTTTAAAATTTATTCTGTGTGCACAAATATGCCAAACACGTGTTTTGCTCCAGGTTGTTCTACTGGCTATAGATCAGCCTTAAAAAGAAATAAAGAAACTGGACAGAGAAATCCTAGTATATTTGCTGCTCCTAAGGTAAGAACATTATTATTGTTTTGTGTTAATATAAGATGTATAATAATGAGAGAAAAGTACAGCTGCTGTGTTTTAAGTGAACGCAAAGTTAAGACATCTTAAGTTCTGTTGGAAATAACGTGTTTTATTTTTCAATCATCCCTATATCCCATCAGAAAAAAATCATCAGGTGTTCACAAAGCTCTATTGTATGTAAACAGATGTAAATAATTACTGATACTACTGCTCTAAAGGAAATTGCTCATCAATAAAAGATGTACGATACTTACGTATATAATAAAGCATTAGTTTTTGATGGTTTTCAAATTTTTAATTACAAATTTACCTTCATTAGCGATTGTAATTCATTTGATATGTTTGTGGAATGTAACAAGTTATCAGAGAGTGAATTTTATACCTAGCATACAATTTTCATGTTATAAAGATCTTAAGGGTTTATTTTAGATGACTGCAATTCACCTGTTTGCTATAATTCTTTACAATTAACATAATTTTTTTCATTTAGTTCTTCAGTAACAGCATTGCTGCAGCCATGGAGATGTATAAAGATGAGCATTTGTCACTGGAAAACTGTGGGCATTGTATATAGTTTATTAAAATTGTGGATGCAGCCATTGATGCAATGAATTCAAGAGATATACCTGCAGCATTGAAGTTAAACCTCTCCTGGACATAAGGTGATCAAATAGAATATCTGTTTTGTGCAAAATGACTAAAATTAATTTTAATTATAAATGTAATTTTGCATTTTTTACATTTCTTACATTTATAACTGACAGTATATGTTTAACATTTTAGGCAATTGAAGATCTTCTAAATTATGTAATAAAGTGGGAGGAGTTCACTAAAGAGAGAGATTATAAATTCTTATCGAAATCAACAGCAACAGGTCTAAAAGTAACCTTAAAAGGCACACTGGAGATTATGTCGTATCTAACTAAAGAATGTGGTTTTTGCTATTTAATGTCATCTAGACTGAACCAAGATGCTTTAGAGGTTGGTTTTTTTTATATTAAAGTTTTTAATTTTGGCTTATATGTTCTATTTGTGATTCCTTGTCAGTATTTTAATTTGTTTTTTTCTTTTTAATTTGCTGAAAAAATTTGTATTCAGTAATTTACCAACTTGAAGATTATACCTCCAGTTTTAAAAAGTGTAATCTGAGATGGTTTGACTGATTTTTTTTTCCCAAAGGAAGATATTTTAAAGTATTGTCTGATTAAATTCTGAATTGACTTCCTATTTTATTAGTCCTGATAAGAATTTATTTGTGATTGATAGAAAATGTTGCTTTTCTTTTTAAAGGCCTGTTATATATGATGTATTATTCATACTTATCTGCAAATAAAAATATTCTTATATTACTATGTGTCTGTGTGTTTTGGTTAATCAGTATTATTTCTCACATTTTTTTTTCCATAAGAGATTATGAACAATGATAAAAAAATTTCTTCATAATTCTTTTCTGTAATTTCATTTCCTTAATTATTAAATTATTACAAAATTCTGAACTCATTTATTCTGAAACCAATACAGAATTATTCTGAAAAAGTTTCTTTACTCATTTCCTTTAAGAATTTTAATGAATTGTAGCAAAAAAAAAAAACACTTGAAATAAAGATTTTGAATGAAAATAAACAATTGTTAAATTGAATAAATAAATTCATATTAAATACGCACTAAAATAAAACAACTTGTTTTCGCTAGGAAAAATACGAAAAATCCATATTAAAGCGTATGGTTGTCCGTGTCTAATCCGCCCGCTATTACACGCGAGCGCCATCTAGTGGCGGCGACAAAATGTGAGACACATTTTTAACACTGAGCTGCTCCTCCTTCTGTAGCTTCATGCTCTTGGACGACCTTGCCCAGGCTTTCTCTCGATGGATCCGGTATCCTGGAACTGTTTCCATAAGTTACACACGACGCTGAGCGTTAAATTGAACTCTCTACAAATTTGGACTTGAGATTGACCTGCTTCTAGCCTCCCCACAATTTTCCACCTCATTCCATCATCTAAACGTTGGTGGTTACTCATTGTTACTGTTACAATTTGAAATTAACCGATTGCTGCAAAATAACACCAAGAAATTCGCCTAGGTGTGCTCAGTTTCTGCAACTGCTGTTTCATACCTTCCGACTCAAACGAGTGTTACGCATGATAATGCGTGTGTATTACAATTATTGAATGGTTATTTGTTTTGTATTATATCAATGTATGTGCATATCAAATTTCATTAAAATTGGTACAGTAGTTCTAGAGATAATCGACCAAGTCTGCAAATTCTCTTAATTTCTTACACCAGTGTATTTAATGCCAAATTTTACCATAACCCTCAGCTTTAACGTACAACTTATTAAAGCGATAGTAACTACGTTCCATTGGCCGAGCCCGCCAACGTAGCAGCATAACAATGACGTACTTATGAACAATGAAGACATTTGAGCATATGAGAGAATAATAAAATGAGAAAAAATTTAAAATGAAATTAAAAAAATGAAATAAAAATTGCAGAGAAACATTTTTTAGTGCCTTTTAAAAGACAGTCATATAAATAAGGGATTTATCCTTAAAGGATTTAGCTTCTTTCATTTTAAGAAGACAAATTTTTAAATTGTTAAAGATTTCATGAAAATCTTCTAAATCGAGTTCCTTCTGGATTTCGGCTACAGTTTCATCGATTCCTTGAATTATTTTGATAAAGTTAAAGTTAACTTGACTGTTAATTTCGGGAATTTCAGTGTTACATTGGTTGGAATCGTTACAGATTTCAGAGATTTGAGAATTACTATGAGTTTGGGGCTGGGATTCATTTGAATTGTTGGGGGGGGGGGGGGAATTACATTTTTTAAAATGCCAGCATATGACATTCCAGAGTTGGTTGGCGTTTTCGTTTTCTTATCTTTCTTTTTAGAAGAATTATGTGGAAATTTTGGGCAGCCTCTATAACTGGCTGGGTGATCGCCACCGCAATTACAGCATTTTGGTGAGGTGTTTTCCGATTTGATAAGTGAGCATTTACTTGTGTGATGGTTCCCGATGCATTTAACGCAACGGAGATTCATATTGCAAAAGTCAGAATGATGATGATATAATTGACAGTTGAAACACTGTTGTGTTTTAAATGGGGAAATGCACTTTTTAACGCTAATTCGGAAATAGTTGAGGGAAGTAAGTTCAAAAATAGTTTTAGAGAAATCGTTGGGAACTAAAGTTACCTGAAAAATAGGGATTAATTTTTTCGTTTTACGACTGGTGAATTGAACAACTTTTAAGATTTCATAGTTAAGGGATTTGAGTGATTCCATAATTTCATTACATTCGAATTCGATTGGGAGGCCCCTTAAGACCACCTTAATTGGTTTAACGTAGTTTAATGGTAGGGAGAAACCCTGTATGCCGTTATCCTTCAGGAACTGAATGATATTTTCGTGAGAATTAGTATTAACCGGAAAAAGCTGAATAAAGTTTCCTTTAATTCTGGCTTCGTATTTCCTTTCCTCGCTTAGGGCGATTTTATCAAGAATGGATCTATAATCCTCGGTCTTACAAATAGTTATGGGTTTAAGTTTAATTGGTTTAGGTTCATTAGAGATTTTTTCAGTTACTTCATTAGAATTAAGATTTTCTTCCTCAAGGGAACTAAATTTATTATCGCTTACAATTTCAGGTTGAACAGCCTACTCTATAGTTTTAGCAGTTAGTCTCGCAGGAGGTTTACAAAATTTTTTAGGAGTTTCCTCATTATGGTCCGAGGACCGTTTGTTAGCAGTATTGTTAGGTTGCGAAAGATTTTCAGAATAAAGCTCAAATGCTACTACATGTTACTAGCGCGTCTTTCCCGACAGGGCACCCAATGCGTGGAACAGTCCATTTGAATTTAGAGGTGGGATAGGTTTTTTCCGACGGGGCACCCAATTTCTCTATATCTTCACAAGTACCTTGCAGCATTTTTGAGATTTTATTAAAAGTTTCAAGTATTTTACTTTGTACAATTATTAAAACAATTGTTGGAAATTGTTCAAAATACTTGTAATTAATCAAATTTTCAGCTTCATGTTGATTATCACAATTTTTTCTATTCAATAAAAAATATGTCAATATTTTAATTACAAAGTGCCTATATTTTTAAGATCTATAAGGCGTGGATGTTCTAATGGTTCAGAATCCACTTTAAACCATAGGTCTCAGTCTAAATAGCACTCATGAGCATATTTGACCATACAGTTACAAATCAACCAACCCAATAGTCCAAATTTAATAGTGTCTGTGTCATTTTTGTTAATTTCTAATAAAAAAATCTTCTAAATAAGGGTTAGCAGAATTTGAGATAAAAAATATCTTGCTCTTTAAAAATTATTTAATCATTATCAACCTGAATTAAAATTAAGGTAGAAACTGAAGCTACTAAATGAATTCAACGGTTGAAGATTATAAAGGTACTAATTATGGCTACTAGGTTATCTAGTGTAATATGTACTCAACTTTTCTTAGAATTAGATCTCATGGAATCTCAAGAAACATAAAATATTTATCTCTATTACCCAAAAAAGTTACAGAATTTACAGTGTTTCATTTTGCCCTCTTTGGTAATTGTAAAAATGCAATTAGCATCCTTCAATTTACATCCACAGCTTCGAAAGGTACTGGCTTTTGAGGTTATTGAATATTAGAAGTTTATTAGTATTGTTATATACAATACAAATGATAAATGCAATCTTTTCAGGTAAGTAATTTTTTAGTAATTTTTATAAAATAAAATTACTAAATAAATAAATAAAAAAAAAAGCAATGTGCAGTAGTATCACCCAAGTGCAGTAGTATATGCCCAAAGGCTTGTATGATCATAACACAAGAAATAAAAATGTTGAATACAGAACTTTAAAGTTATGTTTCAAAATGCTCTAAATCTTTAAACAACAAAATAAAAACCCATTAAATTAATTTCTATACTTAATGAGCAGTATAATAAATAAAAAAAAAAACGTTCAAACATTAATAACTGCAACAGCATACGTATTTAAAAAATATTAAAAAATTTTTTTTTTAAAAACAATTTCAGTAGAATTGATTGGCCGTTTTGTTGAAAGAACTTCAGACATTTTGTCACAGAACTAACTTGAAACAGACAAGAAAAGCGAACCTAACTTGATACACACAAGAGAAGCAAATAACTTGTAACAGGCAAGTGAATCGTAGAATAGCAAATAGATGGCGCCACCCTTCAACCTAACCTATCCTACCTCTAAATTCAAATGGACTGTTCCACGCATTGGGTGCCCCGTCCGGAAAGACGCGCTAGTCAGAGGTTGGGAATGAATGCTCTCCGGTTGCAGTTCATTGCTGAAATCACGTCTCAGTTCATTTCTTACTTTTGCGAGTGCTCATTTCATTTTCGCGTCTTCGTATTTTGAGTGTACGTACGTATTGTTTGCAGTGGCGTATCTAGACCATCTGGGTCCCGGGGCGGATTTATTTTTGCCCCCCCCCCAAATAAAGGTAATTTTTAACTTTTTCTAATGACAGATAGCCTTTCTTTGCCGTAATCAGACAGTCTCCTCAGGCTATTGACCTGTGCTGGCAGTGGCGTGCTAAGGATTTTGTTCTGGGGGGGTGAAGGCCTCCATGTGCTAGGGGTCGTCCATTTCCCTGACGCTCTATTATCAGGGTGGACTAGAAGGGGGTGTTTTCCGGGGGGTCTGGGGCGTATGGAAAACCCCCTAGTCGAAGGGGTCCTCCCCCGGAAAATTTTGAAAGATAAGTGTTAAATAATGTCATTTTAGGCTATCTAGAGTACTAGATGCCACTTCTTAAAAATCATATATCTATGAATTCGGATAAAATATTTAAAGCGACGCCCCCGTCATTATTGGAATGAAAATCTAACAAGAAGAGCCTTTTTAAAGCAGATACGCGACGAAACAGTGCGTGCGTGCCCTGTTGAAAAAAAGACGCCTTCAATACTTTGATAGGCAAGGGTTCGGTTCACTTTCGCGGTTCGCGGATAGTACTGTAGAAGTGTATAAACAGCTCTCGGCACTTGGCTTTAGAAATACTGTTTCTGGCACTGTATAGCGCTAAAATTGTAACAATAAAGATCGCTAAAAATGTAAGTGCAATAAAGATCGTAATGGTAAAGAATAAATAACACAATTACTATTAGGCCTATACGAAATATTTTTGCATTATTTTGTAAATTTAAAAAATTTATTTTAGCTCTGTGGGGGGGGGGTTGCTGTCCTGTTCCCCCCCCCCCCCCGTCGGCACGCCCCTGTGTGCAGAGAGAAAAATTGACAGAATAAGGGAGCGAACTCGTGCAGTACGAGGTGAGCAATGATCATTACTGTTTAAGCGTTAAATTAATAAAAAAGGTCTTATGTCAAGGCCTGGGTTCGAGCAATCGAACCAATGATGTAACGCACGGCACAGCTCCGAAACCAACGTTCTAACCACCTGAGCCATGAGCTCGCTAACTTACTGTTCGGTACAAGGTTAAAATCAATTGTACGGCGCTGGTTTTCGTTGTATGAATTTTTCGTCGGGCCAAGGTGAATGGTAAAAGGCTTGGCCGTTTGATTAATAAAAGCGATAATAGTTAAAGATAAAATTCATATAAAAAATAGGAGCCATTTTGGCGCCAATACTTACTTATAATATTCAGGTAGCTTCAAGGAAAACCAAAGAAATACCTCACTTTGATCTACGTTAACTTTATTGGTAATTCAACTTTAAAAATTTTTACTTTTCACAAGGGAATACATCACCTAGAAAATGCCGTGTTGTGTGAAACCATGTTATATGAGACCCAGGGGCATTTCCAAAAAGGGGGGTTCCAAAAAGTGCGTTCTGAAAACTTATTAAAAACAAACACTTTTTAAAAATTCCATATAAGCAAGTTAAATTAAGAATTCTGTATTAATTTCAAATAGGTAAAAGCCTCCTTTTAAAATTGTCTTTTTATAACTTTTGCATCAGAAAATTGTCTAATTGTCTCATGAAAGTTTGTTTTCATAGCCAACTTGTTCTCGATGGATAACATTGCTAGGCCATTTAGTATGATTTGGCTCATTGTTGAGCGCAAATAGTTTTTGATGACTTTCAATTTCGAAAAACTTCTTTCACAAGTTGCGACTGAAATGCAAATCGTCAAAAACAACTTTAGTGCTAAACACAAGTTTGGTACTGACTCTTGAAATTCCATACCAACAATGAACTGCAAAACTTGAAGAGCTGACCACTTTTTGACTTCCTCTGTATTAATATTTGAAGGTTATCATTATGGAATGGAATAATATATCTCCTAATGAAACATTCAAACTGGTTCAATCTATGCAGAAACGATTGATGGATGTCCTTAGACGTAAGGGCTATCTGACCAATTACATCTTAGTCTTTTCATTTCTGGCAAAACCTCGTCCTTAGAAAATTCGTCGTAACTTTCAGTTAGACGAGAAATAAGTTCTGGCAATTTCTCATCTGGAGCTTTGATCAAATTAACCGACTGCAAGACTTCAAATTTGTTATGAATGTTCTCCATGGATTTTGTTCTTGTTTGGAGTTCCAAATACAACCTATCTACACACTGGAACATGGCAGGGCCACCCAGAGGGGGGGTGGGGGGACAACTGGGGCACTTTGCCCCAGGCCCCCAACTGCCGGAGGGGCCCCAAAAAAATTTAAAAAAATTATTTATTAGATTTCCTCAGAAAATATAACAAGAGAGCAGTGCAATGAAATATAATAATTATGTTAATCATTCATGCAAAAAATTTTTAAGCATGAATAACTTAATTTGAATGCGTGTTTTCGTCTCTTTGCAATTTTTATTTCTCTTGGGGCCCCCAACAGAAGTTTGCCCCAGGCCCCGTAAAGTCTCTGGGCGGCCCTGGAGCATGGACCTCCTTAGTTTTTCTTGTAAAGATAAACCCTCATCTTTAGCTTTTTCACCCGGCATCATCATCTCTTTCGTTCTTTTTCTGCCTCTCTTTTGAATAGCAATTCCCATTTCTTCACATTTCTGGGAAGTGAAGTCCAAAGCATTACTAACTAAAGATTCTCTGCTTTACTTAATAAAAAGCTCCAATGCTCTTAGTTTATTTAAAGCCTTGTCCAGGGAAATCCCCTGAATTTGCAGGTAGTGTTGAGTGTGGTTTATTTCCTCCAAAATGTCTGACCACAGGCGTAGAAACGCTATAAACTTAAAATCGCAAACATTTGCCATTATAATCTGAGCTGATCCTCTTGTATCTAGGTTTTCAGACTCGTCGCACAGCTTCTCCACAGCATCGATCAATTTTCCAAAACACACAACATAATTCAAATTTTTGAGGCCAAAGCCAGAATCTGACACAAAGAATCGGTTTACCTGTAATTTCAGGCTCATCGTCGTCATCCGTCAGTCTTTCCTCAACCTAATGCTTAAATCAGGACTTCTGACACCAGAAAACTAACCAGTCTATAACAGGGCCCGATTTAAAAAATTCTTTAGGCACAACTCGGGATGGGACCCCCTAACAGTGATGTGGGCGTAAAATTTCCAAAATTGACACACACAAAAAATAATCATGAATCATTGTGAAAGTATCATTTTACCGAGAATTGGCTATTTGAAACGTAGAAGCCTAGAGCATTATCAAATAACAAAAAGCAATACAGCATTTTAACTTCTTCATTAAATTAAAACACCAATACAATGCAACCAGAAAAACTTAGTAATCCCTTATATACACTATAACATACATATGAACTATATATATAACTATACATATGATGAACCAATCAATCAAATTTGAAAGAATATATAATAAAAATTGATAATTGAAAAAGGTAAAATAAAAAAAACTGAATTGGAAATTTTCTTTTTTTTTCTTCTTTTAAAATAAAAGTTTTTTTGGGCCCCCAACATTCGGGGGCCTAAAAAAACTTACGAGTTCCGGGCCTAATGGAAAATCAGGGATAATGGAATAAATATAATATTAATAAAATCAGAAAAAAAATATAGCATCGAATTTATGCTATGGATCATATCATTGTTAAAATCTATGTTAAGGCTAAAGACATAATCGGAATCTTCAGATTCACAGTTTGAAAAGGCGGCAAAAAATCCAGCTTTCTTAAAAGTTTTCTACAATTTTATGGTTTTAACTGAACTTCTATTAACATTTTAATTTATTTCAAGTTAAGTTTGGGGGTGGGGTGGGGGCACGTGAAATGTTGGAAGTCACTAAAATATGCAAGTGTAATATTTTATAAAAACAATTACACTCTTGTCTGATTTTTAAAAAAAATTAAAAATTAAATTTTTTGTAGTAAAGTTATCATTTAATTTTAGAAAAGGCCCCTGTCGTGGGGCCCCCTTAGTAAGTGAGGCCCGGGGCGGACATTCAGTAAAACTCGCAACTGGTGGGGACACCATGTTCCTCATGAATGCAAATCGCTTGCATTTCCCCTGCACCACAACACAGGCTGGTATTTAGTCCGTGAGGTGGTCTTTTCGAGTTTCACGATGCCATAAAGTTGAAAATCATGACCAAACAAATGTTGATTTCTTACATTTGGTTTTGAGTATTAATGTGCTCAAGGTGTCTTTTCTTACTAAATCGATGATGCTGAACAACTGTAATTGGCTTTTTTCCCATATCTCGAACCGTTTTTGATATAAAAATGGTTCCAAAATTTGCTGATAGATGGCATTGTAATTTGTCTCATCCAGTAGCGCATAGTCATTTTACTATACCTAGACACCAACTTTATGGTCCAAGCTATCACTGTTTAGAAGTTAATGGGGGTGTATATACACCCAACAGTCAATTCAGTTGATCTAAAACTATTTCTGTTTAGTGTGCTCCTGAAATATTTCGAATCAAGTTTACTTATCGATGAAGAGTTTGATATTGATGCCAATGTGCCGATTATTATGATAGGTGATTTTAATATAGATGCAAAACACAAGGAAAAGGCATTTGATTTCCTGAAACACCACTTCGACCTATTCTGCATAAGGTTATCACTCATTCTTCTCTTCATATGTAGGAATTTTATTGTTAAAAAAAGAAAGAAAAAAAGAGGTAAGCAATGATAAGTAATCCTACGTTAATAACCCACAGTAGTTTCATTAGAAGAGACTACCTGAAATTTTATAGTTCTAGAGAACTATGCTCTGCCAAATACATAGCAAAAATGAACATGGGTGCGCAGGTTTTTTGTAAACCGAGAAAGCGATGTCACCAAATTTACCGTTTTTTTTTTTTTTCACTTTACTGTCATAAAGTAGCACTACAGACTCCATTAATTCCTCACAAATGTCTATTACTCCAAAAGACTTCTACACAGAAACCCAAAAGTATAGTGTTGGCGCCGATTCCATATTAATTAATAGAAGACGATGCCATTGCTGTTGAAAATTCTTGCTTTATGATGTACAATTGCATAATACACCAGGAAAATTTATGCAGAAAAGCTTTAAAAATGGATCATACTATGCAAATCGTTGTCAAAACTGTGAATTTTATAAGGGCTACGAGACTGAATCATCGCCAGTTTCAGGAATTTCTTAAAAGCTTAGATGCTGAGTTTGACGATATCGTATACATTAGAGAAATAAGGTGGTTCAGCCGCAGGCAAATGCTAAAAAGATTTTATAGCCTACTTGATGGAATGAAATTGTTTATGACATTGAAAAAAAAAACCCTAATGCTAGAACTTGACGATAACAACTGGCTTGCATATTTAGCATTTTCATAAGATTTAACTGCCCATTTTAATGGCTTAAACACCCATCTTCAGGGTAAAAACCAACTTATCAGCACAATGTTTGAAACCACAAACACATTTCAAATGAAATTGAAATTATAGCAAGCCCAAGTAAATATTAACAATTTTTTGCATTTCAAGATGCTGACCAAGCATAATTCTAAAAATGGTAAAAAATACACAGCCTTACTTTCCGATTTAGTATAAGAATTTAAAACTCAAATTTAGGACTTTCGGAAAAATGAACAATTCATTCGTATCTTTGCTACTCCATTTACAGTCGATATAGATATTTTGCCAGCAAATTTTCAAATGGAATGCATAGGAGTTGCAATCTGACATCCAACTTAAATTCAATCAAATCTCTTTGTTGGACTTTTATAAATCATATCTGCCCAGAGATAAATATCCCTCACTACATAGTCATGCGTTATTCATGTCATCGCTGTTTGGAAGCATGTGTATGTGTGAACAACCATTTTCAAGAGTGAAGCACACTAAGGGCCTGTTCACAAAGGAGTCCGGTAGCGGAAGCGTTAAAGCATTGAAATATATTTAACCGGTGACAAACCTCCAAACAATTAGCATCAAAATTTTTAACGCCTATGAATGGTTTATATCATCAGCACCATCTTTATTTTTTACACTTTCGCTACCAGACTCCTATGTGAACAGGCCGTAAGAGTCATATTAGAATCAAAATATCGGATGAACATCTTGAGAACTCCCAGAGAATTGTAACCACTTCAATTGACCCAGATGCTGATGCATTAGGTTCCTATATTGATGCATTAGTATGACTGCTACAGTTATCTTTATAATTATAAATAAAATTTATAATGAAATGTGTTAACTATATATTATACTTTTATTACTCATAAACTATTTTTAATGTTAGGTACATTTTTGTGTGGCCCAAAATAATTCAACTTCTTTCAAGAAAGCTAAAAGGTTGACACCCCTGGTCTAATGCATACATTAAGGTTTACATGACCTGATATTTGGTCCATTTTGATTTAGTGTTAACACTTTGGTTTATATAAAAATTAAAAATAATAATAAAAAACAAAACAGTTTATAATACAATGAAAAGTTATAAAAAAATTACTAAATACATTTTCACGTGACTACAAACATTTTATTTTTCACCTTAAAATTAAAAAAAAATTATTTACACAACATGAAAAGTCCATTAATCAGATGTAGAATCGATTGTAGTCTATTAATCAGATCCAGATTCATTTCCAGATGCAGATGCAGATGCATCAACTTCCATCTAGAAATAGAAAATCAAGAATTGTTTTTTTAAAATGACAATTAAAGGTCAAAATCACGATAAGCATTTTATTCATACGATAAGTTGAATCTTTAGTATAAGATTGCTAAGAGATAAAAGATGCTAAATGTATCAACTTATCTCCATGCCATAATTTTTTTTTTTTTTTAAGAGACAAACAGGAAGGAATTCTTTAATTTCATTACAGCAAAAATAAATTTTAAAAAAATTCCTAAAAATTTCCATACCAACTAGTATGGCATTTTTAGATTATATAACATACATTACATAAAAATACTAACAGCACATAAAAAATATTACCAGCAATTTTACTTAAAAATAAATGAAAATGATAATGAGTTCAATGGATAAAATCTTACTTTATCATCATCTGAATCGGATCTTTTACTTTTTGCTTTTTTCAAAGGTTTATCTTCACTGTCACTGCTATCCGCACTGCTACTAATATATTCCTTGCTTTTGAATGAACCGGGAGATTTGGTAGGAGATTTAATGGGAGATGATTTTTTCTCCTTTTCTTTTCTTGCTTTAGGTTCTTTAGGCTCTTTGGGTTTGCTTCTAAGAGAGAGAGAGAAAAATTACATATCAAGAGAAAAATAAAAAAAGCAATACAGTGAATAACTCATCACTCCAGAATTGCTACATTTAACATCTCCTAACAGTTACAACTTCTCCTTTCAGCAAAATAAATTTTACTGATACCAAGATTTAATAATTATTTACACATTCCAGAAGCTCTTTTCAATGAATTAAAAATCCCCGTTTCAAATACAGGGTTATCAGGAAAGAATAATCCAATTACAAAATTCAATATTTTCCATAATTACAAACAGAAAATTATAATTAATATGTCATTGTAAAGGAAAAATGTTAAATTTTTAGTTTTTAACATATTCTTTTATCAATTGGTGACAGCACTGTTGTCATTATGCTGTTTTTGAAATTTTGAAAAGAAGTGGAGATAAAACCAGGAGAAGGCTTTTTGTGTGCTTTCCTTTGCAAGAAGTCAGCCAGTAATTGCTGTTCAGCATGAATTTAGGAGAAAGTACCATACAAATAAAGCATTGACATCTCAGGGTATCGGAAGGTGGAAACTGGATGCCTGAGTAAAAGCAAAAGTCCAGGGCAACCAGATGTTTCAGCAGAGAATGTAGAAAGAGTGTGAGACTTTTTACGCAGTCCGAAGAAATCGATGGCGTGTGCTAGTTGTGAACTTGGGATACCTCAGTCTACTGTTTGAACTGTGTTGAGAAAAAAAAATCACATCTTAAGCCTTACAAATTGCAAACCATGCAAGTACTGAAGCCTAGTGACAACATTTCTAAACAGAGAACTACCACACCACTGGATTGGTCTTAGTGCAGCCGATGATTTGGCCCTACAAAGCTAACCTCCTAAGTCACTGGACTTAACCCCATGCAACTTCTTCCTTTGGGGATATGTCAAAGATCTTGTGTTCATACCACCTTTGCCCGAACTTAAACAATGTGTTTGGCAAGAAATGGCATACTGCAATGATATACAGGTGACTAAAGGAAGTCATAACGAACACCTGTGAAAAAAAAATTAACATTTTCCCATTACAATGACATATTAATTATAATTTTCTGTTTGTAATTATGGAACATATTAAATTTTGCAATTGGATGATTATTTCCTGATAACCCTGTATATACTCTCCAGCATACCAGGTAGACTTGGACCTTGTTATGGGTTCCTCAGCAAAGCACAACCAATGAGTATGGGAAAGGAATTCCAAATGCAGAATTTCTCTCAATTTTTACTGGTGGCTAACAAAATGCAGTCCTCCTATCACTTTCAGACAGAACTATCATCAATCACGAATTGTACAAAATTTAGAGCATACATAGACGATAAAATACATAGAGCCCACCCTGCTTTGCAAATATATACATCGCCACTTTACCAAGTAGCCATGGACCACACCCTTGTTATGAGCTCCTTGCCTATGGGTCATTCCATGCGAAATGAGCAAAAATTTTAAAAAAGTGGTGGCCATATGGTAACAGATTTTAATGAAATTTGGTACATAGGTTCAGTTTATATATAAACAAAGGTATCCAAAATATTTTTGTTCAAAATACATTATTTCGGTAGTTTTCAGCATTTAAAGGAGTTAGGATTTTGAACAACGCCTGTGCAAGTGCTCAACATTGCATGTTTGAGCTTCTGTATCTCAATAACTACCAAACATAAACGAAAAAAATTTATATTGTTGTAATCTCTATAAAATGGTCTATTTATCTAGTTAATAATAATAGTGCTTAAATCAGATGACAATTTTTTATTTAATTGTAAAAACTGCAAATTTATCAATTTTGAGAAAACTAAAACTTTTCTGGGGGCTAAAGGAATATAAAGGCATATTTGAAATTAAGGCCCCATTAAGTTCCAGATATGATGAAAAGACTTCTAATTTTTGGAAGTTGCATTTCATCTCCTTCATCTTGAAAATAGTTCAAACATTTCAAAACATTGTATGAAACGCTCATTTTCCCCTTTATGTTGGCAAAAAAAAAAAATTAAATGAAGGAAACCTCTAACACTAATGATACTGTGCAAACATATTGCTCTATATGCCTATTATATATTTATAAAATATCAGAATTGCCTTTTGATTCCTAAAGCAACTGGGTTAACTTAAAATAACAGTGTTTTACATCATATATGCACATTACGAGTTCCAAAATTATTACAGTAATGAGAAAGAAAAGCCCACATGAATTTAAAATTTATTCTTAGAAACTATTCTAAAACTTTCCACTCTACTTATCTAGTTTCAATCCATGACTTTCAGCCTATTTCTTTTGATATGCTTCTTCGATCTGATTAAAAGTTATTTGTTCAATTTTGTAGAATCTTCCTGTTGATGAGATAGATGGAACTGGTACTTTCATTAATATATTTTCTAGCGGTACCCAACAATTATCATCTTTAATAGGCCACGTGAAATGCAAAGAAGGCCCATGTGGATTCATAAACTTCACAAGAAAATCACTTATCTGCTGAAATGTCTGTCACAACACCCAGCCACCAATGTTTATCATATATATACAGCATACAAATGATGAAAGGGAAATTTGGCTTGGGGTTGGTATCAAAATTTCCTTTTTTAAAATCTTTTCTTCTTTTAGTGTTGACTGAGATAAGAAGGAAACAAGGAATTTAGATGTGCAATTATGAAGTGGCACATAACAATGATAGTTACGTGTTCCCAAAATGCTTGTTGGAACTTCATCAAATCGTTTTTTTAAGCTCCTTTCCAATGTTAATAATTTTTGTTGATGGTACATAAAAGAACTTTATGTTTCAAATAGCAGTACTGCAGAAGTTGAAAAGGTCTGTTGGATTTAGAATTTGGTTTTCATAAGCTCGATGCAAACTTGCCCTTGTGGCTAATCTTTTGCTAGTTCCACCAATGCCATCGCATGCACTTTTGCCATGGCTTGTGGCAAAAAAGTGCCATTCTGCTTTTAAACCAAAATCTAATTCATGGCGGCAAATGTTGGAAAAGGTCTTTCTGTTTTTGTATTGGACATCACTGAAATAGAAAAAGTTTTTTTACAAAACTAAACTTTTCTTTTATATAGAAAATTACAGCATCCTGAAAAGCAAATACTGTTACTGTGTCGTGTATAGTATGGTCACATATTAAAAATGTTAAAAGCTGGTTTTCCTCATTTTTGCCATATACAACAAATGGGTGAAGTGTTGCCTGACTGTTATCCCAGTGAAAACCCTGAACAGCATCCTGCACTACAAATGCATAGTTTTCTGCAAAATCAAGGAGAATGATGCATTCTTCCTGTGAAATATTAAATTTATCCTTCCTTCAAAAATCTTGATTGTGATTTTGCAATAAAATGGTGTTTTGTTAAATCTGACATATTGTTTGCAAATGTGTATAGAAATTCTTCTGTTGGAGCAACTTGAGTAATTAATGTGGATCTGTCCGTAGCAATCCAGCACTTGTAAGTTATTTCTTCGGCATCTGTAAAAATTTCGAATCCTTCTATTGCTTCACGAAAAGTTTCTTTTGGACACTGAGAACATTGTCCAAACATGCATTTTTCCTTTTCAGTGTCGCAAATGTATAAATTCATTAGATCCAACAACGAAAAATAAGGTTTAATTGAATGCAGCATAAATTTTATATTTTGATGAGTGATGCACACACAAACAGAATGTGTACCACTACTCCCAGCTAATATGCAGTTTTTTGGTCTTCGTTCAGCAAATTTGCTGAATCCAGTTTTTACACTTTTATGTTGTTCTTTAAACTGTTGACGAGCTTCTTTTAAATTACAAAGAACCAATCTTTTTTGCTTTTGCTCTGTACCTTCATCTGAAATTATATTAATGAAATCTTTTTTCCCAGGACATAATCGACTCACTATCATCAGATTCATAAAAACTTTGAATCATTGATATAATATTGTCTGCAATTTTCTTGCCCTTTTTTTCATTAAGTTTCCCAAGAACACCAAATGACTTTTTCACATTTCTTGCCTTTCTCACTAAATACATTGTGGTGGAAAACTCTGTTTTTGTTCTTTCAAGACTCTAGCTATTTGGAATAAGAGTTAGAATTTGAATTTTATCAGCACGGGATGTTGCTTCTGCAAACTTAGTCTTAAGCTCTTTCAATAAATAATGGAAATCATCAGTTGTTTGGTCAACAACTGGTGCTTTTTCAATTTCAGTAGGTTTTACCTGCAATGCAGTAGCCAAGTTTTCTTTTGCTGTTGAGATAATTTTGTCTAACTTCCTTTTTCCGTAATGCTTTCTTTGATGTTTGCTGACCTTTTTGATTTGTGAGTCTCCCAATTCTTGCAAACTAATATTAAATTTCTCAACGTGTAGCTCAGATGTTCCTATTTCATAATCAAAATCGGTTTCATCCTCCTTTTCAGTTGAATTTTTCACTCTTGTTTCACATGTTGGACAGATTGTTTTGCCTGGTTGTAGCAATCCAAGACATTTCTTGGCAGCATCTAGTGTTATTATTCGTAAAGACTTTTTCACTGGTTTTTTATGATTTTTGAAGGGATCACAACATGTTCTCCCAAATAAGTGTGTATATTTTTGCAGATACACTTGTTCATGGTGAAGACAAATTTTTGCAATCTTCCAACCTAATCTCAAGTGCAGTAGCTCTCTGTCATCATCTGTAAACTCAGAAAGTTCTTTAAAACCTGTTCCTTTTACATAATGGGTCTTGTGGCAGCTTTCTTGAAAAATTTCTCCAATATCACAGTTTAAGATTAGAATTTCAATATCAAAATGAGACATAATACATACACTTTAAGCCTAATGTTTAATATTTTAAAGAATATTTGCATATTTGATAAATAAAATATAAAGAAATTTGAAAAGAATATATGAATATGACAAAGAATATTTGAATATTTGATTATTTCCTAAGAGACTACATAAAAAAATTAAAAACACTTCACCAGCAAAGGTTTACTACAAGAATAAATTTGTATTTCACAAAAGAACACCTGAACAAATCAAAAACACTTCTCTTTCAAATTTATTCTACATGGAACAAGCAAGAAATGGAATTTTTTGTAAGTGGTGCCATCTATGTTTGCTTTAATAATCTGCAATATTTTTGTTAATGCTGCTCCAGTTAGAAGTATTACAAATGCAAAAATAAGCCGAAGGCAATAATGAAAATTTTTCGATACATAATAGACACATTGATCTATATTATTACTTAACTCAAATATGTTAGGAGATTTCCTTCATGTTCAAACATAGATCTTAAAAAGTACAAAAGTTGCCTTTTCCCAGATTTCTTCCATCTTAAATAATTTTTTTTCTCATTTAGGAATAAAAACATAATTATTATATTTTGTCAATATATTTGCTATAAGCAGGGCTCTATTTTGTATAATTTTCAATATTGCCAATCAATTCCTAGACACAATGGAGCTACTTGAAATATGAAGCAAATTGAAAATTTTTCAATATTTCTGCATCTCTCAGATTCATCAATGATGATTGTTAAATTTTATTTTGAATTTTCCCGAGAGAGATTTTTCCAAAGATTACAACGATATAAAATTTTAAAACTTACATTTATAACTTAGTGAAAAAAAAAGGTTATGAACATGCTACTTTTAGCAGTCGGAAAATTTTTGTTATTGTGAATGCCACCTTTAATTGTTTATAAATAAAAAAATATACGTTTCTGAAATCTAATATTTTCCATATGCTGTATGGTATCTACTTAAATATAGAATTTCATTAAAATCTGTGACATGTCAGCCACAGCTGATTTGCTCATTTCGCATGGAATGACCCCTATATGAAAAGGATTTCAAAATGTGAAAGTTTTACAGAAATCAAAGAAAATAAGATATAAGCTGTCAAGAAAGAAGTAAAAAATCCACGAATAGCACTGAAAATTTAACTTTTTCATTCATGGGAGTTTATGGTTATGAGATGATGGATGTAAAACATTGAAGGCTGTATGTGTCAATAAAATTTTAAAACACCTGTTTTAATAAATTAGAAGTGCTATATCACTCCACTTTTTCCCAGATAAAGAAAGGGGAATACCATTAGTTTATGATACAAATATTAAATACTTACCCCCCACCACTTGCTTTATATTCAGCCATGGCCTTTTCATATTCTTTTTTAGCTGCTGCAGCTGCTTCTTCCCATTTCTAATGATGAAAATACACGAACAAAATTTTATTTTATCCTTAAGAATTATGGAATAAAATTTACATCGAAAAATATCAATAATAGTGAATCACCACTTAATACAAAAATTAAGTGAAACAAAATAAAGGTATCTCAATCTTTCTCTTAAAACCGAAAAAAAAAGGGGGATCAAATCTTAAAACAGTGAAAAATCTGAAGAATATGTAACACTGTCTTCAGAAATTCGAAACTGCTTTCCTTTACTGAATAAATTCGAAACCATTGCTGAGATTAAAATAACCAGCATTAATAGCCATATTCAAAACAGCCGTTTCAGAAAAATATGGAGGTTAGTTACTAGGATAAAATAGATACTCTATATTTATTCTCACAAGCCTACATATGACATTATAAAATAAAAACATACATTTAACAACAGCAGCTAACTCAATACTTACAGTTTTATCAGTAACCTCCTTCCACATTTCACCAGCTTTCTTTGTAATTTCGGTTATACTGATTCCAGGATTATCTCTTTTGATCTGCTCACGCATTTCGGCTAAATACAGGAAGTAGGCAGAAGGTGCCCGCTTAGGCTTATTTTCATCTCTTTCTTTCTTTTGTCTCTTTTTGCGAGTTCCAGGCTCTTTCTACAATTTAAAGAAATCAAAATTATCTACTGATTATTACAGTTCTTTACGAAAATTCAGTAATTTTTAAACTAAAAAAACAAAAACAAAACAATATTACATTAATTTTCCTCAGTCTGATAAACAATTAATTAGTTCTAAACCAGTTGCCACCTTTAATTTATTTTTTATTGTGGATATTATAAAGCTGCAAGTTCATATGCATTCTCCACAAGTTTTGTGTTCAAGTGATGAATATTTCACATTATAGTCATGAAAATAGTTAAAGTTTAAAATCATGAATTATATATAACCCACATAGGAAAATATTTTAGAGAAGACTTGGGAAAAAAAAAAAAAAAAAAAAAAAAAAAAAAAAAAAAAAAAAAAAAAACCCAAGCAGTTTAAATGAACTTAGAAAATAAACTTTAAAAACTTCAAGCAGAAAAATCACTTACGACAGTCTTTGCACTCTTAGATTTTTTAACCTCCTTGTGCTTTTTTTCTTTCACTTTAACTTCTCTACCAGAGTCTTCGTCTGAACCTTTATCGGAGCCTTCCTCATCATCACTGTCTGAGCTTGTTGGAGGATTACTGTCATACCTAGGTAAAAAAAAAAAAAAAATATTTATACATATGTAATGCTAGGAACATAAACTATAATTAACTAGATTTAATTCAGTTAAAATTAGGCAAATTAGCATTAAACGGTAATCTACTATGAGAAATTCACTATTTATTAACTCGGTTTAAGAGAGGCCTTGAGCAGCTAGCAGAGGATGTGATGTCAACAACCGCATGCTCCTAGAGAGTTTGGGGTCTGTCTGAAAGCATGTGAGTATGAATTATGGTCATACGACGCTAAATGCTACGCAACTGCAAACAAAGACAGATTGCAGATTACATTTAGTGAGGTCAGTCAATGTAGTGAGATAAGAATAATGAAAAATGGCGATTTAGCTAGGTTAGTTAGGTTTTTAAGTAATGTTGAGAAATAAAGTCCTTCAATGTTATTTAAGTCATAGTTCTTTGCCACAAGCCTACTTTGATGATGCTTTTAGATTAATTATTTAGTTAAAGAGTTTGTGGTGTAAGCCCTGTGACAAATATATATATATAGTAGAAATTGAAAACAGAAAATAAACCAGCTTTCTGCAAGTTTTGACTTAATTAAGTTTTCCCAATTTACAAAATACACATGTAAGTGTTATGAATCAAAGTATCTTTAAAAATTTTATTTCAAATTAATCAGCTATCTGATTTAATTAAAAAGACTAATAAATAAAAGTGAAGTAAGTCTCTAAGCAAATTGAATAACCTATTTTATTCCCTATGTCCTTTTGCATTTTCCACTATGATGTCATAAAGCAAAAGTCAGAACAAAATCGGGAAAGGGAAGGGACAGGTTCATGGCCTGATGACCAATTAAATGAATCAACATTATTTAAAATCTATCGTTTCTGCTAATGTATATACAAATCTTTTTTGCATATAGAATAAATAACTGTTATTTCAATTATTCTTATTATTGAAAATGAGGGTGATGTGTGTATGTTTTAAGATTCCCTAGGTCTGCAAGCTTTAGGAACATGGTATCGGCTCTGTATGTCCTTGAGTTTTCATAACAACTATCCATAAATAAAGTATTTTTTACAGCCTCACTTCAATTTTCTTTGTATATTAACAGGACATGTTTTCATGACATAAAATACAGACTCATAAACTTAACAGAGGGGTGGTTTAAAAGAGGTTAATTGCATCACAGAAAATTTACATATAAAAATAAACACTTAAACATGCTTAAAAAAAAAAAGTAGTAGAATTTCAATGACTACTTACAAATTAAACTATAAAACTAGAGGAGAAAATAAAAATAAATTTTTTAGTATTCGAAAAATTTTAAGCATAACAAAAGGGGGGAAATTTTGTATGAAGAGAGACTGATACAGAAATCTAGGCAGGGAATACAGATGCTAATGGGATTCATGGAAATAAAGTTGATGCTAAGAATGTTAAATATGTTCTTTTGTAGCTATTTCCATTTATTCACACACTGAAAATACTCCAAGGAAACTTCCACGACAAATAAAGTAAATCACTCGAATTATGAGAACTAGAGTGTCATGCTTAAAAAACAAAATCAAATTACTCTTCAGCAACTTCACTTCCACTTTCTTCTGGGGCAAATGATTCATCTGATGATTCCTCATCAGTAGATCCACCTCCTTCTTCACGTTCACGACCTTCAGCCTTTACTCGCTGCAGGTAAGCATCAGGCTCATCTTCAACATCAGAATCAACAATCTCATCGTCATTATATACAGGTTTCTCTTTGGTCTGTAATATTAAATTAGTCCATTACAAATAAGTGGCAAACAAATTTCTTGCCTTATTCACACATATGTACAATAAATAAATAAAATAAAGCTACACTTCACAGCAGTTTTCTATGCTTGAGCATGTAGGATTGGTCAACTCACCAATTTGAGGAATAACAGAAATACATGATGACTTGCTACTAGGCAAAATTTGCATTAAAATTTACTGTACAAGTCACATCAATACTGTGAATTCATACAAGTTTCAGAGGTGTAACAAAACAAACTTCACCATCAGAAAAAAATGAGGAAAGAAGCTGCCTAAGCCATAATATAATCTGCTGACAAAAGTTGTTACGTTCTCTGAACTTCCATTAAATTTGACTTAAACAATATATTTTAATAAAAATTTTTCATAATTTTGTAATTTTTTCAATATGGTTCGTAGAGATTAATTTAATGATGATTTTAATACCTTTAATATTCAGTATGTAGAACTTTATAACAAAATAATTTTAATCATGTATTAATTTCTTGACGTGTAATATTTTCATTATTTAAACTACATTATTAATATAAACAATTATAACTTCCTCTTAACATATAAATAATTTCTAGAAAATCACAACCAAATTCATTGATATGCAAGTTCCTTCTCAAATAAAAAATGTCTATGGAGATAACTGGTTGATAATACATTTTAGTGAACTTTTATGGAATTTTCTTTCTTTCTTACAGGCATGACCATGAATGAATGAATGGCACTAATAATGAAATGTTATTGCACATAAAATTTATTTTATACATTAAAAAAAAAAAAAAAAAAAAAAAAAAAAAAAAAAAAAAAAAAAAGAAAAGAGAGAGTTAAATTTCCTGTACACAGATTGGTTAGTTGGCAGTACCACCATTATCTATTGATATAAAAGGGGTCACAAATTATACTCTGCATTAAACAAAATATACACATTGCAGACATACAATTTTTCCTCTATGACAATGCCCAGAAATTAATTCCATGCTCTTGCAATCAAATTTCAGTGTAAAACGGAAATATATTGAATTTTACAAATATTGACTTTACAACTAAATGACAGAATGAAGAACATTGCAAGTATATTATTCCAAATGCATTTTAATTAAATAAATATGCAATCCAAAAATAATTAACAAAAACAAGCTTACCAATCCTGTATTTCTGTTTTTGATTCTCAGTTTCTTGGAATTAACAAAATCAAACAGTCTTCCATACTCTTCTCTAGAATATATTATAATTATTATTATCATTAACATTAAAAAGATGTATTATTATTATTATTAATAATAATAAAAAATAAAATAAAAAATAAATTCAGGTAGTCTCATCTACTGAGGGTTATTAATGTAGGATTACTTATGCTTAACTCTTGTGTGTATATATACATGTCAAAAATTTGACGCATTTGAGATTACAAAGGAACGATTGGGGAAAAAAAACAAAAACAGAAGACTGAAGTCATTGCCCTAGGAGCGTTCTTGCTTCCCAATATCTTGACACTTCTGTAGATCCGTGAAGAGCCCCACATCGGAGCAGGTGGTCCCTTTCCATTACTACCCCATTCCTTTACATTTACCTCTCGAAAGTGAACATTGAAAAATTTATGAATATTCCTGCCATTCTAAAACAACACAAACAATAGCATCTGGGAGAAAAGTGGGTAAAACTGTCTTAATAAGAGTATTATTTACTCTAAGATTTTAAAAGAAAAATTACATACCCACACACACATATATATATTTATATAATGCAAATACATTACATAATGAATATTTTGAACTAATCTATATAATATTCATAAACTCTTACTTTTCTATGCTGCTAAAGGTATGTACTACTCCAGATTTGGTTTCAATTTCAAAATCAAACGATCTTGTACTTCCACCACTACGGGCAAAATTTACACTGGCTATTTCCTCAAATCGAATGTGAACAGGAGGTTTATGTACATAAATTAAACCTCTCTCAAGAGGATACAACAGTCCATTTCCAGCACGATAAGAACAAGTGATAGTCTGTGTGCCACTGTGCCTATTTAATAAAAAAAAAAAATATATATTAAATTAACATATAAGTTTTAAAAAGAATTATACACTATAAAAACAATATTGACCTTTAAATAACAATATCTATATAACTTGATTTCTTCAAAGATTCTATCAGAAATGATGCACGCTTCCTTGGTTTATTTGAGACTTTTACTGTGGGACTATTACTTATTGTTCGACAATCCTTTTACAAATTTAATAAGATTAATGAAATACATAATTAGGGATACGTAATTTTCATATTCACAAAATACATGTGAATAAATGAGAAATTTGAGGATATGAGCGAATAAATGTAAAAATTATTTTTTTATTATTTTTTTGGCGAAAACTCGGTAATAAACAGCTTTTTAAGTGAAATTAAGTAATAATAGTAATAATTTATTAACGTGATTGCTTATCTAACCCCACATCCCCGGTCTTTAACTGAAAGATCTCAGTCTCGAAATTTGCTTATTACTTATTTCTATAGACTTAAGGAAGAGAATGTGGAGACCACTACAATGTTAGCTTTTAACTAAGAATTTTGATACTTACTTAACCAAGTAAGTAAAATCGTGATTGCTTATAATAAATGGAAATTTTTTTAACATATATATATATATATATATAGTGAATAAATGTGAAATTTTATATATTGTAATTTTTTGTTGCGAATTTTGATATTTTTTTATGCGAAATTTATGTACTCCTATACATAATTACAACTATCAACAGTGGTTATTTTTTAAAATTTTCTTCAACTGCAGATTCTGACAAGACAAAATTGAATTTGAACAAATGAGTTTTAATTTTTACAGTTAGAAAAAAGACCTAATTACAACCAAAATAAATTTTAAAATGCCACTTGAATTGAAATTTATTAGGATTTAAGACAAAGAAGTATAATGTTTTCCTGTCCCAGACTTTATAAGCCAAACTGAAATTAACCTCATCAAATGCATAAGATAACAAAACTTACCCTTTAAATGATCCAGGAACAGTTATTTTACTTTGAACAATTGCCTTCATTACTCTACTTATGACTTCAAATGTTGGACCAGACATTTCTTTCTGTAGCTTATCATCATATTTTTTTGAAATGTCTTCCCTTAAAAAGAATAAATTAAAATTAACAAAAATAATAATTTGCCTTAAAATACACGAATGCATATACAAGAAATTGAAATCACTTTAATTAAAATACTTATCACTTTTACAGGAAAGAATTAGAATGTAACAATTTTCTAAAAGTGCAGATTAAGATCTTGTATAAATTCATTCACTTTGAACACAAATCACAAAAAAATTCAAATTCATACAATGCCAGCATAAAATTTAAAATCATAGTTCATTAAACTAGAATATCTCTGATGGATATTTTCTAGGATTTTTTGACAATTATTTTATTCTTATTTGCAAAATTAGACATCCATAAACAAAAAACTCAATTTTTAACATTGTGATAGGATTAGTTCACAATTATTCAGAATAGTGTTTTGTTCACAACTTATGCACTCTAAATGCATGATGAAAAAAATAAATTTCAAATTTAATACTATTACTGCTAGAATTATATGAAAAATATTAGAGCTATGAAATTATTTTCATCATTCTTCAAGAAGCTAATTTTACAAGAAGGAAACTCAATATAATGATAAAAAAAGTCTAACAAACAAATTTTGAAGATTTGGTATTTATAAATGAAATAAAAGAACTGTCATCTTAACGCACAAAATCTCAAATGAAAATCAACAGTATTTTAAACTGAGATCAGAGAATTTTGATCAACATCAGTCCACTAAGAAACACTACATCAAATGCTTTTAAATTAAGGTAGGTTAACAACTAAATTTGCTCTCAAGCAAGTTCAGAACTTGCTTGAATAATTAAATAAAAAATTTCTTATAGTGATAAACTGATTACACTACGTAGTAATAATATTCACTTCAATGTTTTTAGCACACATTTTTTTTTTTCCCTGTAAAGAATATACTTGATCATCACTAAGATATGAAGAACTTGATTTCTTTTGTTATTTAAAAATTAGTTAATACTGCAGAATAACATTTAGGTTAATCTTTATATCATGATCAACTTTAATCTTTAGTAAGAGAAGTACTAATAATCAAATGGAAATGGTATTTCTAGATACCATGAACTTTTTTTTGCACATTTATAAGTTTTTTAAAATTAAAGTTATATCTATAAAAAAAATAAAATTTCTAATTTTTTTAGGGGGGGGGAAAGCTTAAAGCGCAATGCCACATTTTCTGAATAATTTTTATTAAAAAATATTATTTGAGTCACGAAAAATGAAAATCATACATACGTAAATAATTTCTTTCTCTATTATGTATAATTCTTATTATTATTTTGAAAAAAAAAAAAGGACTTTAAATGCAAACTGATGACTATTGAGCTGAGCAAGTTCAATATGGCAGCTACCAAGCAAACATAAATGCTATTACTGGTTGTTACATATGTAAAGCTAGGAAGGATCAGACATACTCTACACTCTCAAAAACTTTTTACACTTATGTTGACAGATATAAGGTAACCACTACACAGTCTACCAAAGTTTTTTTTTTTAAAATCCCTGATTAGGTGAAAATAATGTATATTTTCCTCCAATATGCAATGCAGAGAATGTGGCATGTTTGTTTCTAAAAATACTGTGTAACAATCAACCAGATGAAGTAACTAAGGATGCAGTAATGAGAATTAATTTAATATGACAGGAGAACAAACCTATGAGGATCAAAATTTGAAATATAATTTTGACACTATAACACCATTTATAATGACTTTTTAATATTATTTCTAATAGTACAACACTCACTCATAGGATTTTACATTCATATACATTTCAAACTATTTCTGAGGGGAGATTATACATATATATATGAATGAGAGAGAGAAAGAAGAAGAAAAAAAAGCATACTCAGAAAGACTTAATTCTACAGTTGTTTCCTCTTCCTTACTAAACAATAGAATAAGGAATGGGTAACGTGTGTGTCCTTGATTTATAGGAGGATGCAAGCTTAACTGAAATAGAAGAGAAAATATAATAATTTTTAAGGAGGAAAAAAAAAAAAAAAAAAAAAAAAAAAAAAAAAAAAAAAAAGGGGGATTAATTATCTTAAATATACATATTTGGTAGGAATTAAATACATTTACAAAGTTAAATAAATAAAAAAAGTTTTCAAAAATGTTAATACACAGAAATGAATTGGCATATAGGTGACTTTTTTTCTTTCTTCCCCACAAAGGAGATTGCATAGACAATCAAGTATGCAACAAAGAATTTAAAAAATTAACTTAAGATATTTAAACAGCTTTTTAAATAGAAACCGTTATTTCATTTATGTCATACTGTCATATTTAACAAAAATTCTAAGCAATCTGACAGAAAATTTCTGCATTGTTTAACAAAATCATTTGTTTTTAATAAAGACAATTTCAATTTCACCTTAAGATCCCCCCCCCCCCCAAAAAAAAAAGAGAACACCTAATTCAGCTCATTATAAAAATGATTCTGAAAGAAAGATCCACATTTGAAGGGCCATGAATGGAGGAATTTGTATGATTGCTAGCTTTTACAAATCTCAGTCATTTGTGAGGTGACAGTATATGAACAGTTGTCTCATTTTATCAGGAAATTTTTTTCTCTACTAAATTAACAAGAATTTGTTCTTCCCAATTTCTCTCAAGGAAGTGCAAGCTGATATTCCTTCCTCTATTTATTACACAACCACTGAGACTATAAAAGATAACAAGAGCAATTAATTCCTATCTCCATACCATTCAGATAATAAAATATTATCAGTTAATTCAAAACTTTAACATTTTGCATGTTAGAACATTCCAAAACTTTTAAATGATGAACGCAAATATTAACACAGAAAAAAATTAAAACCTAATGATACCATTACTTCAAAACAGGATCTCATTCCCCACTTTTTTGGTAAATAAATAAAAGAATTCTGCTATAAGTTAATATTAAATATAAGAAAAAAAAGTTAACTTACGACAAAAAACATCTGGCGTCCATCTTTATGTGGTAGTAAAAACAACCTTAAAATGGAAGTTAAAGGTATTTTATAATCAAATGTTTTACCATGGAGCTGAACGAAGGTTGGGAAAATCTTGATATCATAACGACCCCTATAACATAAGATGAAAAATATTAACAGAAATAAAAGAAAGTTGCTGGTTACAGGATACAATAAAATAAACTAAACTTACCTTGGTGTAAGACACTGTAATTCTTTGAATGTGACAATAGCATCTCCAGTTGCTTGAATGATGCTTGCTTTTTCTAAAACATTGTCTACAAAAGCCTAAAAAGTTTATAAACAACAATTTACAGATTAATATCTTTAGAAGCATATAACTATAAATACACTGACAATATCCTTAAAATTATTTTTATAAATTCCAGACATAACTTTACATAAAATGACAAAATTCTCTTACTTTTAAGTCATTTTAAAATAGCCTGATTTTACAACTAAAAATTTAATAATCAAACAGAAATTTTTAGCCACTGAAGCAAAATGATAACAAATAAGGAAGCCCTAATTTTGTATTGACAAATGCAATGGAAATTTTTTCAAATATCAGATTCTGGGAGGATATGTAAAATACATGTAGACTTTGCTTTCTTTTGGATAATAAGTAGTGTTGCTATTTTGAGGACAACTTTAAGCGACTACTCTTTGCAGCCAGTAGTAAACAATTTAGCACAACAGAGGAAAAAGCAGTTTGGCTAGACAAAACAAACAAAATCTAGGACGTCAAGATTTTGTAGTAAAGTGTGGCAAAGATAAACAATATTATTTGAATTAAAAATCCGAACATTACCTGGACAGGATCTACACTTGAATTAGGATCGGTAGGAATGTGGAAACGCAGCTCCACAAGAGATACTGGAGCTTCATCATTTTGATGGAATTCTAAAGTTACTTCATTCTTAGCATTTGTACAATGAGAAACATTACTAAGAGGAACTTCAAAAGCTGTAGCCTTCTCCACATCAAAAGATAAAACGGAGCCTGTTATGTATAAATATTTTAGATTATAAATGAGAGAAAAGAAACAAACATGAGTTGTCTAATCAATTTACTGAGTGCACATTATAAAATTAGTTATAAACACATAACATATAAGGAAGATCAAAGATTACAGCTCATAATGAATTTCTAGTACAGCAATGATATCTTGAATGTTGTTTAAAGAGGTCACCAGTTTTAGTACATTTAAACACTGGCTGATAAAAAGAAAAGAGAAAAAAAAAAGGCATAAAAAGAAAAGCTTTACATCTTAGAGATTTGCAAAATGGGATAAAACCATCTTTTAACTAAGAATATAAAAACAATGAACAACCATTATAGAAGAAAGAACTCAAATTTTTTTAGATTAAATAAGCGTTTATTCTTCTATTTTGTACTTTTGAATATAAGCTACCTGACAATATTCAGAAAATTACAATGCCATTAATTCCCCTGGACTAGGTACAGATTGAAATAAATTTGTATCTTAGGGATGTTTCATACAAGAAAGAAACCTCTCCAGATGTTCTAAGGCAGTACTCCCCAACCTTTTAACCGCTGTAGACCGGTCAACGCTTGATAATTTTACAGTGGCCTACTGAGGGGGGGGGGGGGGGGGGGGTTTATGACTGCAATTTTAATTCATAATTTTGAAATGTTTAATAAACAATAAACTAATTTAAAATAATTGTAAGATTTCTTCTGTTACAAAGGTATAAATTAGCACAAACCTGGACAAAGGTCACACTAACCAGAGAGAAATAAACTACAGTAAAAAAAATGGAAATAATTTAATGTTCCTTGGGCGGTCTGGTACCATTTGATCCACGGCCTGGGGTTGGGGACCACTGTTCTAAGGCGTTATGCCTTGGAAACAATTAGCATGAGGGATATGGATTCTGAGTAGCTGCATGTCTATACAGATGGCTCCCTTTTTGATGATTATATGACTGCAGGCTCTGAAGTTGTTTCGAGCCTATTCCCCTTCTATGTTCCTGCAGAAAAATATAGAACAGCTTTCGATGGAGAGGTGGAAGCCATTTAAAATTGCTCTAAATCAGTTATTAGTTTTTGAAATAAATTTGATAGAGAGGTTCTGCTTTCCGATTACCAAGCTGCATTTCAAGCCATTGGTTCAACCAACCCTCCTTCATCGGATGATATCCTTCAATGTAGAGATTATTTGCGGAAGCTGGCTCTAAAAAAGAAGCATGTAGTGCTCCAGTGGATACCAGGGCATTGTGGAGTTACTGGAAATGAACAAGCTGATTCCCTTGCAAGGAAGGGCTCGAGATTGCTCCTGTCAAGATGTTCAACATTATCATATCATTCCATAAAGCTGAATATTAAACAGATTATGACTCAAAATGTTAAATTACAGCTGTTTGTCCAAATAAAGTCAAAGCAATGGAAAGTTAAGGATCTCCTCACCAGTTCCAATGGCCCCAGTCATGAAGCTGTTGGTCAGTTCCGTCTTTTGATGGATCACAACTGCCTGGGAGAATATATGTATCGCACTGGGATTTTTGACCAACTAAACTGCGCTCTTTATAATATGGCAGAACTAATGAACTGAGCCCACCTCCATCATTGCCTGTCACTTCATGGCGACTTTGTGACGGTGAGGTACTGGCAAGCTAGTGAACTCTTAAGGTAATAACTTCAGTCACTTTTTGTTTTACTATTTTGTACTTTGTTTTGCCTTGCCATTGGAAATAATAATAAAAATTTAAACTTTTGAATATAAGTTGTATCCAAATCATTATAAATGTTGACTCCCAGGTCTGACTGTTTTTTTTTCAATTAAAGTTTCTATATCAATCTTGAAAAAAATAAACTAGGCATAAACTATCAGATAGATCTCACTAAACTACTGAGCTTTCGACTTCTATAATTACAAAATATTCACATTCTTTAGCATGATTACCTGTTTCCTATGCAAATATATGACTATAGAACTACACATACTAGCCAATGAATTAGAAACCTTGAATCAATATTTTATTGGACCTTCTTTAGCACTTAAGCATTGATTCTACTAGGTGGTGGTGGTGAAGCACCCAAACCCATATCATCATCACCACCCAAATAGGTAATAATAATATGTTTTTAAGAACATTAAGAAAGCCTTCAAGTACTGATATTCTCAAAACAATGGTTTTGAACAAAAGTCTAGCAAATATTACTACTCCTTCAAAATAATTTACCTTAACCACAGGTATAACACCAAAATGATTTTTTAAAAAAGAAGAGCAACAATATATAATATACTAGATTAAATAGATAGGTAATTACCTTGAAACTTTGCTGTTCCCCAATTCCAACCTTTTAAACTTAATTCTTTGTTCTTCAGTTCTTGCTCAAAATTAGTTGAAAAAAATTTTGCTAACTTATCATGATCCTAAAAATTATATATACATGTTATAAAATAACTATGAGTGTGAACAATGAGATATTTATACCAATATACAACAATTTCTGTAAAATTTCTTCAAAAAAAAGTTTCAAGCAAAAAAATTACAACAGAACAAGGAAATTTATTTAATGTATGATATATGCCCATTTTTTCCATCTCTATATACAAACAGCTAGGTTAAAAGAACAAGATGACCTAATAATGTAGATCTGAGACTTAACTTTTCATCAATCGGAAAGCTAGATTTCCTCAATCAGAAAGCTTAAATTAAAAATTATATATTCTATAACATTATGTACAATCTAACCCATTAAAAAGGTTAGGAATTATATTCAATCAACAACTGTAATTTAAAAGTTATGTGTATATAATAGACCTAAAATATACCAAAATCTATCAAATTAAAGGGCTGAATAATTTCACAACTCATCAAAATTTACATTTTTTTAAGTTTATAGTTTTTTTTTTAAAAATTAAGACACTTTTCTTCTTGTCTCGATATGTAGCAGATAGAACTTATTTAATATTAATGACTGCATGCAGTTTTTAACCCTTAGAATGTAACTGGCATAGAATTGATTGGCTTAAATTACTCTGATTGGAACCATGAATAGAAATATTAAAGGCATAGCCAAAAAGGCTAAAATTCTCAATATATGCTTCTAAAAAAATTGGGAGGCAACAATGTCACAAACCACAACATCATACGTGGGAAAAAAACAAAAAAACCTTGGAATAAACAATAAGCAGCAAACACATACAACAGTAATAAACTTGAAACTAGAGTAAAAGTGATATCAGATAAATGGCCCCATATTTTGAACTAAGCTATTATCAATATGTAGCTATTACAAATACATGTGCAAACATAATTAAGAAATTCTTGTTTCAATCATCTCAAGAATTTTCTACAGAATACCTAGATAAAAGAGGTGTAAAATCACAAACCACCAATAAGATTGGGTAGAACACTTTGTACTATGAACCAAACCCTCAATAAATACAAATCCTACATTTCAGTTATTACATTAAAGGTAGAGTAAGTACCACTTTTATTTGATCTAAGAAAATCTAAGAAAAATGTGCATTTAAAATTCAACCTATTTGCAAAAAATGTTCTGAGTAATTGAACATAAAAATAAATTAAACATTTTAAAAATATCTATTAAACTGATGGATGAGATAGAATTAGGTACACATTTACTCTGGTTTTAGTTTTAAAGTAGGAAACAATACAATGAATTAATACAATTTACAGTCAATTTCCTCTTGTAAGATGCTATTTTTTTAATCTATTTATTTTTTTAAAGATATCTATTTGCATATCTTCTAACTTGTTAATTCATACAGTTTTACCAATTTATATACATACTTTTATTTTTTATCAAAATAACCAATAATCAAACCACATTTAATAAAACTAGATAGATAAAAACAAAACTAAAAAATAATTTTTTAACTATGACATGTTTTTTTTATTATAATATTTAATAAACATAAACAGCATACTCTTTCAGTCTCATTACAATTTCGTCAGAGCTTCTTTACAAAATTATTTATAAAAATGAAATAAAAAGTTTTGGCCTCATGACATGTTTTGGAATCATTCCTAATAGAATAATGATCAATTTTCTTAATTACATTTTATATAGCATAATACTGGTGGTTTATTTTGCTTTGTGAAAAGAGCACTAAAAATTATTCAGACCAAATTATAATGTAAATTTTTAGGAGACTTATAATATTTGTTTATGCTCATCAGAAGTAATTCATATTCACTGAAAGAAAAATATCTAATTGTCAATATTGCAAGAGGGGGAAAAAATCTAAAAAAATTCAAAAAACTATATTTGTGAATCTCACAAACCTTACAGCTACTTAGCTATCCATTCAATATTAAAATTCTTATGTTAAACAGGGTGGCAACACAAATAGAAACTGTATAACTCGATCAAACGGATGGATATAGATTAGAAATGAGGAAAACATTCACAGAGCTATATACAAAAAATTAACAAGCAGTAATTTCCCTGTACATATATTCTGTGCTATGAGTTTTCTCTTCTATTCGTATTTTTAAAAGTATAGTGTAATAAGTTATTTCAGCACCTGAAAAAAATCATTCCTTTTGCTACTTACAATTGAATCGGCAGTTTGAAGAAGGGAACAAACGCCAAAAAATTTAAATTCGTTTTTTGGGGCTAAAATGTTGTTTACATATAGACCCTCCTTGTAAGCTGTAAATAAGGGAGAAAAAAAAAAAAAAAAAAAAAAATCTTGGTGTAATCGGGCCTCGTAATATTTATCAGTTTGAAGAAGGGAACATATCCTGGTTTTGTTTCCTTCTTCAAACTATTGATACAGTGCTTGACCAGATTGTAGCAGACTCCATGGTTTACCATGGTTTTCAATTGTTTGATTTACTTTTGTTGACTCCTGCCACATTTCGCGAGATAACTTTTTGATGTTTGGCAACACGTAATTAAATTTTGAGTTTTATTCTTTTCTTTTATTATTGTTATGTTAAGATACGGTGCCTGTTGGTGAGTATATTTTTCGGTCCCATTTTTACGGCGGGAAGTATGTAACTTTGGTCTAAATTAATATATATATAAAGTTGTGTGTGTGTCATTAGTAATCTGAATTAAACATTTTAATATTTATCGATATTATATGAGTACCTAAAGAATAACATCACAGGATCTGTTTCATTTAAAGGAGCTCCCCCGGGAGAATGGAGGTAGGAATTTTGCTTACCCTATAAGTTCGATGTCACTTCGAAATATTTAATTTGAAAGTTGGGCGGAGTGACAACATTTTTTGACATCCCTGTCGGGATGAGAGCTCTTTGAGATAGATATATAAGAAAGAAGAGATTTGTATAGATTTGGTTTAGAACTGAAGTTTGATATTAAAAAAAAAATAGTGTGACACACATAACCATTAATATGGCTGACGATGTTTTGACTAAGTTAAAAAAGAAACGTACTAGTATTAGATCATCTGTCGCTAAGAATATTAAAAGTATTGAAACTGAAGTTAATAATTCTGAAGTTTCTATAGACGCCTTAGAAGAACTTTTAGAACGTATAAGAATTTATTCTGATGAACTAAAAGCTATAAATATAGAAATAGAATCTGCTGTAGATCTCATACAGCAGATTAGGATTTAGATAATGAATTAAAGAGCACGACAGATTATCAAGATAAGATAATAACATGGACATTTCGCGCAGAAAAGAAAATACGCGAGTTGTCAAAAAGTAATTCAATGGAAATTTCTACATCAAGTTCGTCTGAACTAAGAAACAATACTTTTGTAATGGAAAGGGCTAGTGTTAAATTACCGAAGCTTAGTATTAATCAATTTTATGGAGAGAAGAATCAGTGGCTCACGTTTTGGGATACTTATGAGACCGCGATACATAAAAATGAATCATTAGATAAAATTACTAAGTTTAGTTATTTAAGAACCTATTTAAAAGGATCCGCACTTGAATCAATCGAAGGTCTGGCAATAACACCAGCAAATTAAGATACTGCCATAGATATTCTGTCATCTCGATTTGGAAAAAAGAATATCTTAATAAATACTCATTTAAACAGTTTATTACAAATTCCACCATTGAAAAATGCAAGAGATCCTATATCATTTAGGAAATTTTTCGATCAAGTCCAAACTGAAATTAGAAGTCTTGAATCGCTTGGAATTAATTCTGATACCTATGGGAACCTTTTAATGCCTATGTTAATAAAATTATTACCTCCACATTTAATTTTTGAGTTTAATAAAGAAATTGGAGAATCCGATTATGATTTAAAGCAGATGATTGAGTTTTTATCTCAGCAACTGAATGCAACGGAAAGGTCCCATGTAAATTACCACATCGAGAGCAAAGCAAACAGGAGTTGGCGACGAGACTATGAGTCGCACAAACCGAAATTTTTGGCGGAAGAGAATAAAAAAATAAATAGAACAGAAACGTGTAGAGCCTGAATAACTTGTAAATTTTGTTCAAAAACCATTCTGACATTTTATGTTATGCAAATGAAAATAAAATGGCTAAAAGTGAACCTTTAAATAGTAATATGCTTAATGGTGATATTGATGATAGTGTACTTGCTAATAAATCATTTTCGAAGCAAGTGTTTTTGCAGACCTTAGTTGTGTGCATAAGTGTAAATGGTTTAGATTATTATGTTAGAATATTACTCGACAGTGGATCTGTAAAAATCTTATATCAGTAAATTCCTGGCAGTAGCTTTAAAATTAGGATGTTTAGGAGAAGAAACTGTTGTTCATGGTCTATTTGGCGGAAATGAGAAAAAGGAAGATCACAAAAAATATTGCATGAATATAAGTAATATTGATAAGAGTTTCTCGTGCGAGTTAGATGTTATGGATCAAGAAAGAATTTGTGTTGCGATACCCAAAATCAGTAATTCTGGGATTATCAATAAAATTAAAGAATCTGGCATATTTTAGTAAGTGATATTTCTATTAACGAAAATACTTGCATGTATGAAAGAAATCCAAACAAAATACATATATTAGTTGGCACTGACTTTGCAGGAAGATTGTTCACCGGTAAAATCAAACAAATATCTGAGGGACTGGTTGCCATGCATACTCGTTTAGGCTGGATGCTGATGGGAGATTCTGGAGGAAAAACTAGATGCTGTGAGACTGCTCTCTCTACATATTAGTGATTTGAATATCCCAGAATTATGGCAGTTAGATACAATAGGTAATCGAGATTCTGGAGAAAATCAGTCTAAAAAGGAATTAGAAGAGGCAGCGAAATTACATTTTCTCCAAAATGTTAAAAGAGATCACGAAGGCCGTTACGTGGTAAATTTACTGTGGATAAAAGATCACCCTCCGCTTACTAGCTGCAGAAAGATAGCAGAAAAAAGACTTGTGAATTGCGTCAAATCATTAGAAAGGATCCGAAAATTACACGACTACGAAGAAGTGTTTAATGAGTGGGTGAAAGAAGATATAATTGAAAAAGTTGAATCCTGTTTAGAAATAGCTGAAGAACATTATTTACCACACAGACCGGTATTTAAGGAAAACTCAACCACTAAGGTTCGCCCAGTTTTTGATGGATCTGCGAAGGAAAAAAAATTCTCCATCGATCAACGAATGTTTGGAAAAAGGCCCGAATCTCATTGAGCTTATACCCTCTATAATAAATAGGTTTCGATACGGTAGATTTGGGGTAATTGCGGATATAAAGAAAGCTTTCCTGCAGATTGGACTACAAGAACGTGACAGACCATTTTTAAGATTTCTTTGGAACGAAGAGGGAAAAAACGAAAACCTGGCTGTTTATAAACACAAAAGAGTAGTATTCGGGATATCATCTAGCCCATTTCTTTTAGGGGCCACTTTAGAATTCCACTTAAAGAATGTTCCAAACCATTATTGGGAAACTGCACATACTCTCTTAAAGTCAGTTTATGTAGATAATTTGGTATGCAGTGTTAACAGCAAAGAAGAACTGAATAAATTGATTGCTGAATCGCAAGCTATTTTGAGTGAGGGCAAATTCGAACTCCGAGGGTGGGAGCACACTCCGACTTCCTCCGAGCAAGTTACGGTCAACCAAAAGATTGTTCCTGTGTTAGGATTGAATTGGATACTGAATGAAGATTCTCTAGCCATCGATCTGAAACCCTTTTCCGATGAAGAAACAGTGGTAACTAAGAGGAAAATTCTTTCAGCTGTCCATCGAATTTTCGACCCGATAGGCTTTACCTGTCCCGTAACGTTGCAGCCTAAAATACTTTTGCAAGAATGTTGGAAGAACAAAGTTACGTGGGATGCAGAACTCCCTATGTCAACGAAGAAAAAGTTCGAGCGATGGAAAAACGAGTTGATAAATTTGCCGAAACTCAGAATATCAAGACATCTTTTAACAGACTTTCAACAAGAAGCTGACCTGTCCTTGCACACCTTTTGCGATGCTAGTAAATTAGCATACGCAACCTGTGTTTTCTTGAGATGTCAAACAGATAAAGGCACAACATGCCAGCTAATTCAAGCTAGAAGCCGAGTAGCTCCACTAAAATAGATATCTATCCCTAGATTGGAGCTTTTAGCGTGTTCAATAGGAGCTAGATTAGTTGACACTGTTAAAACTGATATGAATCTTGAGGATGTACCTACGACATACTGGACAGATTCTATGAACGCAGTGTGTTGGATAACAAAATATGACAACGGGGCCACATTTGTTTACAATCGAGTTCGAGAAATCAGAAAGTTAACTAAATCGGAAGATTGGCGACATATTGCCGGACCCCTGAATCCAGCAGACCTTCTATCCAGGGGATGTAGTACAGAAGAACTGTTGAAATCTCGTTGGTGGGAGGGACCTAGTTGGTTGGTATTACCCCCTAAAGAATGGCCAGTATCTGAAGTTGTTAATTCTGAAAAGAGGAAGACTGTTACTTCTGCCATGAATTCAGAAATAAATAAATTTAAATTCTTTGAGGCTATATCATCCTTTGGTAAAATTATAAGAATCATGGCCTATGTTCTACGATTTTCTGGAAATTTAAAGATAGGTCAAAACGACCGAAAGAAAGGAAAACTGGAAGTTGCTGAACTCGAAGAAGCAGAAAAGTTAATTTTGAAAGAAATACAACTAGAAAGTTTCAATAAAGAGAAACAGCTGAATTTGCATGTTATAAAAGACAATGAAGGATTGTTAAGAGTTGAAACTAGAGTTGCTTCAAGAAAAGATTTACAAACATTCAGATTTCCGATATTACTGCCAAGTAAACACCAATTAGTGAAAAAGTTAATTATGGAAAAACACATAGAACTTGAGCATGCTGGTACACAAACATTAATGTCGAATCTCAGAGAGCATTACTGGATTATCAAGAGAAGAAAAACAATTCGTCAGGTACTTAGAAGCTGTATAAAATGTAAGAGGTTTTCGGTTTGCCCATTAGAAACTGTCAGTGTTCCTCTTCCAGAAGATCGTGCGAGAGATGCAGAAGTCAGTGGAGTTGACCTATGTGGTCCACTATTCTTGAAGGAAGACAAGAAATGTTGGATAGTTCTCTTTACATGTGCGATCTATCGAGCTATTCATCTGGAGATGGTGTCTTCTTTGTCGACTGACAGTTTTATCTTAGCTATACGCCGATTCATCGCAAGAAGAGGTCGTCCAACTACAATTTATTCGGACAATGGAAAAAATTTTATTGGCACCTACAATGCACTAAAAGCTATTGATTGGAATAAAATTGAAGATTTTGCAATTAAGAAGAAAATTCAGTGGAAATTCAGCTCTCCATCTGCTCCTTGATGGGGAGGGTTTTGGGAGAGATTAGTAGGAATGTTGAAGAACGTTCTCAGAAAAGTACTCTGAAAAGCATGTTTAAATGAAGAGGAATTAGTCACCATATTATGCGATGCAGAAAGCCTGATTAACTCCAGACCTCTCACTTATTTATCAGAGGATCCTGTAGATTTAGTAGCACTTTCTCCGTCAATGTTCCTTCAAGAAATTAAACAAATTGGTGTACCTGACTTTGATATAATTGATTCTAAGAAGTTAGAAAAAAGATTTATTTTTAGAATGAAGATTCGCCAAGATCTAAGAAAAAGATTTAGAAACGAATATTTAGGTTTGTTGAAAGATTATTCAAAAGTTCGTAAGGAATCATCGATTAAAGAAAGAGGTCGTGTTAATTGGTGATAAGGATGTAAAGAGATTTAATTGGCCTTTGGCTAAGGTTGTAAAGACTTATCCAGGTAAAGACGGAAGAATTCGTGTGGTGGAAGTAGACTCATTTTGGCACCTTCATGAGACCTATCCAAAGACTTTATCCGTTAGAAGTCAACATATCTGATACATGTAACATTCGTGCAATTCCTCATTCTCAATATGGACGAACTTTAAAACTTCCTCAGAGACTTGATTTTTAAGACTTTTTAGCGAGTCAATTGTTTAATTTTTTTTTTTTTAAATTGATATTAAAAAACTCAAAGGTGGGAGAATGTTTCAGACTCCATGGTTTTCACTCGTTGTTTGATTTACCTTTGTTGACTCCTGCCACATTTCGCGAGATAACTTTTTGATGTTTGGCAACACGTAATTAAATTTTGAGTTGTATTCTTTACTTTTATTATTGTTATGTTAAGATACGGTGCCTGTTGGTGAGTGTATTTTTCGGTCCTGTTTTTACGGCGGGAAGTATGTAACTTTGGTCTAAATTAATATATATATAAAGTTGTGTGTGTGTCATTAGTAATCTGAATTAAACATTTTAATATTTCTCGATATTATATGAGTACCTAAAGAATAACATCACAGGAACTGTTTCATTTAAAGGAGCTCCCCCGGGACAATGGAGGTAGGAATTTTGCTTACCCTATAAGTTTGGTGTCACTTCGAAATATTTAATTTGAAAGTAGGGCGGAGTGAAAACAGCTGTTGTCACGCTCTTTTACAGCTGGTATTTCCATCTGCTGTTCTGTTATTTCTTTAGCCTTTTGTTTGTAGCTCATCACAGTTTTCTTTTTTTGTTTAATCAACGAAGGCTGCATTTACACAGTAATCCTCTTTTAAATGATCTGTGAAAACTGTAGTAGTTTTAAAAACATGTTAGTGTGGTCTATCTAATATGATGTCATGTTTTTTAGTTTTGGACCTAATGTATTGTGACTGCTAGGATTTGTTTTCACGTGTTAAGGATAGTGCTGAAATGTCTTCATCCAGATCTGAAAGGGACATTGAAACTACTGGTGTAAAAAAGAAAGGAATCGTCATCCAGAAAAATATAGTTATGAAGTGCAGAGAAATAAGACTTCGTGATGAAGAGTATATAAGTATTAGAACAGGTGACACATTACCTGGTAAGTCAAATAATATTGCTGTTTGCTCTGCAACGAGAAAAATCCGACAACCGTATAGAATTTACAGACCGCAACAATACGTTGATTTGATTCAATACTGTAAGAAGAAAGGATTCAGTGTTTGTCAAATCTCCGCAGATAGTATACTAGCCTTCAAAAACTAGTGGCCTAAGTTCTACAACAAAAAACAGGAAAGTGCTTGGAAAAGTCCAGATTTTCCATTTCCAAATACAGACAGTTGGAATACTTCTTACCAAACAATTATCTAACGGCATCTGAGTCCATTAATGGTTTGGTGAAACATACATTTTTGCTCATAAAGCCAAACATTGGAATACCTCGGATTCCAAAAGAAAAAGCTTATAATAAAAAAAATTTAATACAAGACAAGAAGATCCAGGATATTGGCAAGATAGTTACATTCCACTTAAGTACAAACCACTTTATGAAGAAGTTTTGATGAGACCAACTACTGCAACCATTGCATATTATGATGATAAAAGTGATGATTAGTAATGATTTTTATAATTTTTTTTACAAAATTTTACAAACATATACTAAATTTTTATAAATAAAAATATTTCTCATTCTTTAATTATTGATTTTTATGCCTATTTTATAATCAGTTTGAAGAAGGGAACAAATCCATGGTTTTTAGTACCATATAGTTTATTTAAGGACAGTTCAACTGACCTGTCCAAGGTACTGGAATAGCGGGTAAATGTAAGGAATCTTATATAAAAGTTTAGTGAAGAAAAAAATAATAAATAAGAAAAGTATGAATTTTTTTAAAATTTCCCACAAAAACAGTTTTGGGATTTGCTTCTTTCTTCAAACTGCTGATTCAATTTAATTTTTTTTTTTTAAACAAACAAACTGGGTAGTTTGTTTCCCTTTTAATTATTTCCTCTTTCCCTATATTTAATAAAGGAACATTATTTAGAAGAATATTACTAGTAAATTGTTTTTACCTTAAAAGAATAAAAAGAGAAGATGAAAAAGTTAAATAAATAAGTTCAACAATCTATTTTAACATATCTACCTTAAAATTTCTGAAATTTGGTACTTTCCATAAAAGAACATACCTTTATTCAGATTTCAAGTACACTAATTTTAAATAAGTTCACAATTAAAATTACATTATTGAAAGACTTTTCAATTTTTCTTGGTTAGTTAATTAAGAATTAAAGTATGGTCACATAAAATCCAGTTCATATCATGTACATAAAAGAAACAAGACTATAACAAAACACTTAATTATTATCAGTACTATATTCCGTATACTGTAGTTCTGTTTAAAGACATGGTTTACGGAGTTGATAATGCTAGTCTTGAAAAACTAAATCTATATTGAATTATAACATACATTTTCATTAAAACCTCCAAAACGATACATTGTTCCATTTTTCAACATGATACGCAGTCCATAGTTGGCAGCCAATCGCATCCACTTAATGCTCTCAATATCAGGTGGTTGAATACTAAGAGGTTTACCAGTTTTATTATTTTTGAAAATTACAGTTTGATTATTAAACATGAGACGACCAGGTACCTAAAATAAAAAGGATTGAAAATCAACATTACAGCACAACTATAATGAGGGATGGAAAGTTTTAATGTACAAATCAAAGTCGCTCAGTTAAAAGATGTTATTTGAATACTTTAAGCCCTTAGTGAAAAACAATCATTAACAAACAACAGAAAGAGTTAGGTTAAAGTTTCAGGCAGTTGGTCAAATTAAGTTTAGCAATGATTATTCAGCCCAGTGTTGCAGGAATTAATAATATAAAAAATCTGGAAACAACCACTTAACTGATTTGTTTTGAATTCTACTAAAATATTTTACAAATAACATAGTTTTGCAAGCCACAAGTTATTGTGTGTGTGTATGTGGGGGGGGGGGGGGGGGGGGGGCTAGATTAGATTTTTCAGCTCAGTCAAAAATACAGCTACTTGATCTTCATTTTAATGTTTTAATTTTATTCCAATGCTTGCTTCAAACAGATCACTTATATCATTGGAAATACAGCTTACAACATAGACATTACACCATGACTGGTTAATGATAATCATACCAATGCATCTGCTCCATGAGTAAGAATTCTAAAAATCCATTCTAAAACTATGATAAAACCATTAGAATACAATATATCATTGGAAATACAGCTTACAACATAGACATTACACCATGACTGGTTAATGATAATCATACCAATGCATCTGCTCCATGAGTAAGAATTCTAAAAATCAATTCTAAAACTATGATAAAACCATTAGAATACAAATTTAGAAAAAATATGATTTTGCAACAATTTGCTCAATTAGATTTGGCAAACTATTTTTGGTTGAAATATTAGATATAATCTTATTGATGAAATTGGCAACTTAGGCAGCTTGGTAAATTTATATTAATTATTGTATAGAACATAATGTTCGGAACAAGGACTTTTGACTTCTCCAATAATATGTATTAATATATAATTAAAGGTCAGTTTGGAGGAGTTAATTTTTAGAGTAGACGTTAATCAGCTAAAGCAGTTTCTTTTCTATTCTAAGAGATACATAACTATTCTGACAGGCAACACCTTTCTAAAGCCTGTATACAACCTAGTTAATAAAGAATGTTGATAAGGCTTCTATATTTTAAAAATAAACTAGCTCAAAATCACTAATAATTAATGGTACTTGTGACAACAGTACTCCTGTCGACCGTTTTCGCCAAACAAAAACTGTCTCCAAACGATATGATTTAGCGCTAAGAATGGATGAGAATGACATCACAAATGTAGCGATGCCGACCAAGGAGCTAGTCTAATTGTGAATCATTTATGACATCACATGCACATTATTTTTTACCTAGAACATATTTTTGCTTAAAAATAAGTTGATGTAGTGTGCATTTTAGAGAGATTTATTTTATTGTCTGCCTTGGTTTTGAATTCATATTTTGTTTCTGCTATGGTGGCAGCATTTAAAATATCTCCGTGGATTCAAGTGACTAACAGAATATAAGTTCCAACTTCTATTTCTCTGTTTTTTCCTTCACATTTTTTAAAAACATGATTAAAATTTGGGATCTGCCTTCTACGGAACAGCATGGAGTGGAGTATTTTCAAAATTATGGTATCCTAGCATCAAAGGAAAAAGGGCGTTAATGGGCACAATATGAGACTTTAGTTGACAACAGACAAACTATGGCGATGCAGTGTAAAAAATTGTGACAAGCGAATATCTATTCGAAAAGGAACATGGTTCAACAGATCCAAAATTACATTAGTGACTGCACTCAGATTCATTTACATAATTTGTCCACAGAATTTGTAGTGGATTGACTGGTAGCACACAAAATAACTATTCTCATTAATGTAGCTAATGTAACTAATTAACTTTTATTGGCGCTCAATCATATCGTTTGGCGAAAGAGGTCGACGGGATAATATGTAAGTACCTAATTAATTTTCCCCATACTTCCACTGCTACAAATTCATAAATACCTTATTACAATCTAGGAACTTCAGAATTGTGAAAGTTCTACCCTCTCTATGTACTGACTCTCTTGTGAAAGTTCTTGCGCTCTCTATGTACTGACTTGACAACAGTGGCGCACCCAGGGGGGAGCCCAAGGGGCTCCCCCCCCCCCCCAACGAAATTCTATTTCTTTGGGGACTATTTCTATTTCTTTCGGATATCATACTAGTTCCGAAATAGAAATTGCATTATGAATATTGATTTTACATTATAAATATTTTCATCCGTTCATCTCGCCCCCACCCCCACCCCTAAGAAAAAATCCTGTTTGTGCCACTGCTTGACAGCCAAAAAACTTCGCCAAATTGTGAACCAAATTGGCGAACCAAATTGGCGAAAAATCTACCTGACCGTCTTATACAGTCTAGCCTAAATAATTTGCTTTACTCGGAGATTACGTAAATTTTCATTATGCAGCAAAAATTTCACTATATTTTACGTACTACATAAGGAATATGATAAACTTTTTATATCGATATCCCACTTTTGACAAAATATAATTATGCACAAGATTAAAATTAAAAAAGATACCATTGGAGAATAAGCTTTTACATCATGTAAACAAAGACTTAAATCACAAATTTAATCTAATGTGATGAAGAATGGTTTGTGTCCCAATGGGCATATATAAATAGAGAAAGACATGAGACTGCCAGATGTTCTTCATATCGCACGCACGAGGCCCAAGCCAATATTTCATGATTCACGAATTAAAATTAAAAATCATCAAACCAAATGAAATTGGAATCTGACAAATTACACAAGAAAGTTGAAAAAAACTACACTTTACCATGCCTCCATTTTCTTCTTTTAAAATTTCAGGGAAATCCATGATTTTCTCAAACGTTGTAACAGAAGAGAAATATATATATAATTCTTTCACAGCATATACTTTAGAAAATTGTTACGGAAAGCGCGGTAAGTTTACTTCCACACAACGAAAATGGTTTTAGTAATTCACTTCACTTCAGATCGATCTTTGACACTACCTTTTTTTTTTTTTTTAATCTGAGAGTCAGAAAGATGATTTCTATTCTATGAAGTTGTCATTGAAACTCAAATGATCTGAATGCCATTTCATAGGAGTTTTCTTCCTAAATTAGCTGAAATTTTTATCCCTCATATGCTGAAAGTAATATTGATATAAAAAAAGTATTTCCGTAAGACTTCAGGTTTTCGTGATTGGCAACAAGAAAGATTTCGCGCTCTAATGTAAAATTTGTAAACAAACAGAAACTTACAAAAGTGATTTCCATGTATGTAAGCTTTATATCAAACGTTAACTATTTATTCTGCACCTGTCCTTTTTTCTTATTTTTTAGATTTCAATACTTCATAAAAGTTAAAAATAAAGGCTTTTTTTTCTTGTTTTTCAGTGCTATTCAATTAAGGTTCTCTGTGTGTTTCTCTTGCTTCAGACCATGTCTATCAAAAGCCGAATTTTACTGATAGCAAAAAAGTAGCACTTCCCTTTGACAGTTGGCAGTTTTCCATTTATGTCACAAACTAATCCTAAAAATTATTTTCTTGAGTTTAGCATTTAAATTTTTCACTACGATTTAAAACCTAAGTTTGAATATTACAGGGATCTCACAATTGTTCATATACGAGTTTTAAAAAAAATCTATGAAATTATACAATTCCAATATCTCCATTAACATTAAACTAGTACTTGATAAAAGGAAAAAAAGTCTTTAATAACTTATTAATTAGGGTGAAGTGGTGTAAGTGAGAATGCAGGCATCAAACCCTAAAAAGTATAACTTTTTTAAAGAAATTTCAAGTGTACTTTGTAGGAAAATTCTTTCTCTACTGTTATGTTTAGTTTTTATTTACAGAAAAAAATTGTAGAATGGAAAATTTCTATACCTACAAAACCCTTGCATTTTAACTAAGGTACCCAGAGTACTAGCCAAAATAAAATCTTAACTTATTAACCATAACACATAGAGTTATTTTTAAAATACCCACTTATTCATTAAGCAATGAAGACAACAGATAAAATATATAAAAACGATTTTTATTTTGCAATATTACTTCAGTACTGCAGATATAACTAAAAGTAAAATAATTCAACAAAGCAAGATAATTATTAGCAGGAAGAATGTAGACAAAAATAAACAGAAATCATGCACTTAGGACTCAACGCACCATAATGCAAGATTCTGTAGGAGTAATAGAACCAAACCATATATCAAGGTAACCTATTGGTCTTGTCATCAGGAGGCCTAACCAAATCAGTTACCTCAAGGGGGAACTTTCTGAATAGGATGCAGGTCTAACCAAAAGACATCCCAAGGCTCGGAGATCCCCATTGAAACAGACAGTCAAATCAATGAAAAATTCAGTACTGTATGGTTTTCATTTGCTCCATAAAAATGTTGTGTCCTGTAGAGCTGCCCAGAGGGGGGTGGGGGTGGGGGCAACTGGGGCACTTTGCCTCAGGCCCCCAACTGCCGGAGGAGCCCCCAAAAAATTTTTTTTAATTTATTTATTAGATTTCCTCCGAAAGAAAATTCTGAAACTTGTACCATACTTCAAAATTCAAAATAATCTCCTGAAAAAAGGGGCCCCTCAAAAAAATAAAAGAAAAATTATTTGACTAATCAGATTTCTCTTACTACAAAATAGTCTTCTGAAAAATAGTCTTGGGGCCCCCAAGAGAAGTTTGCACCAGGCCCCGTAAAGTCTCTGGGCGGCCCTGGTGTCCTGCCCTAACCTTCGTGTTCTCACTTAAAAAGTGAGAACATGAAAATTGGGGCAAGTGAGAACAGTGAAATTTACCAGAAAAAGAAAAAAAAAATTAAAGAAAATTAACTAGTTCCGTGTGGCCTGTTCTCGATGATTGCTCGAATGTACCAGATGATGACTTATTAGTGTTCCTGGAAGAATCACGGCCTGGAAGGTGCAGTAAAATAATTTTTTTCATGTCTTTTTGGTCATACAATATTCAGTAAGGTCTAGGCAAAGTAAAAAAAACTTAGTATAGAACATGTAAATAAACAGCAAATTTAAGTAATAAGCTAGTGAAAAAGATTTTGTTTTGTTTTGACCTTTTAATAAAAGTTTTCATTTGTTACAATATTCAGTTAACTAAAGAAAAAAACATTCAAGTAGAATAGAAAATATAAATAAATAGTAAATTGAACTAATAGGCTGGAGAAAAAGAATTTTTTGTTTTGAACTTTTAACATAGGTTCAACCTACATTTGTTACTCTAAAACAAATATACACACATATACTTATTTTGTAAATATTCAGATGTTGCTGATACTGCTAACTTGAACAACAAATACTTCCACAACGAATGAATGTAAAAAAAAAAATAAATAAATAGCCTTTTGTTCAGCATGAAATATCTATGTGTGTGTGTGTGGCTTATTCCACCCGCTCTAGCCGTAGGCTAGACCAGGTCCATGAGGCCAAAAGTTACTATGAAATCGCTAACAAGCAAAGGGTCTCTATAAATATCCTCCTTGGCAAGCCCCAGGCAGTTTAGAATATGGTCAGGAGAGGCTTCAGCAGTATTGCACTATAATAACTATGTACAGAAATATCTATTCTTTCCCTTGCCCCACTTATTTTGCTATAAGTAACTATGATTTATTGGGACCCACATTCTCATTTGCCCCAAGTATGGGGACAAGTGAGAACACAAAGCAAAAACTTTGAATAGATTTTTTAAAACAATATCTACAAATGTAAAACATAACCAAAAGTGTGTACGCAAAACAAAAACTTTAAATATTTATGGCAAAAAAACCTGTGAATAGTTTTTTTTAAAACAAAAACTATAAATGTAGAACATAACCAAAAGTATGTGTGCAAATTTTCATACAAATACAACAACTTCTTAAAAACTTATTTAGATTCAAAGTGGAATTATATGATTTTGCATTCTAACTTACCCCACTTCACCCTATATAAGGTTTTAAAATGTAATTTAATTTATGGATTAGCATCTTATGATGTATTTATACAATTGCTAAGAAAAACAAACCTTTAGTAGTTTGCTTATGTAAAAATTGATGTGATAGGTTTAAAAGAAAGCACAATGAAAAATCTCCCAACGTTCTTTCGTGTTATTAACATATGCTATTGCATATTTTCATAAATTTGTGTTGTTATAAATGCATAAACAGCATTACTGCAATTTTGTATACGTAAACATAATTTCAATACTAAATACATAATCTTGGTAATAATTTTTAATGATAAAAGTTTTATGAAACTTGGGATCATCTGTCAACTGTAACTTTCATGAACCATATTGCCAGGGTAAACTTAGAAAATTGGTGCTAAAAAAATTATAATATGCATTGTAAGGGTTCATATATTATTTTATATAATAATTAAAAAATTATGATTTATACTAAGTTATAATTTAAAGGTATTTTTCCCAAAGTCATGTTTAGAAACAGCTTAACTCTGGAATAATATTTTATCAATACTACAATTTTTTTTCCTTGTAATCACAAAATAATGTTTAATCTTCAGTTTCTTTTATTTAAAATTTTCTTCTTTTTGTTGTTTTGTTACCTATCTTTGTATAAGTCAAGTCTAACTCTTGCCAGAAGCTTGTCTTGCATTTTGATGCCATGATTCAGTCCCCCTATTTTTAAAATATCACTTTGTATTGTCAGTTCATTTTTCTCCTATGTTAGAAAAAGTAACCACAAAACTTTACTGTTGAAATGCTTCGTTTTTTTGTCCAGTAAAAATTTTATACATTTGACTAAATTTTCTCTTAATCCTATGTTTTATTTTATCTAGTTTCACTATTTAAAGAACTTTGTTCATTATCTAACCATAATTCTATTTTTCAGGTTAATACCTTAAAGGCTTCAGATATAACCAATGGCTACCTGTGGTGTTATTAAAAAGCTTGATGAAACTGTTGTCAACAGAATAGCTGCTGGCGAAGTTGTTCAAAGGCCAGCTAGTGCACTGAAAGAAATGATTGAAAATAGGTGTGTTTAATAAACTAAACTTTTAAGATAATTTTTATTTATATCTTTAGCAATTGATGGATAAAAAAAGACTAAAAAAATTGTACATTCAAGCTATAGTCACTCAAAGCAGTATTTAAAACTCATACCTTTGTATATTAAATTATATTAAACATAAAAATTATGTCATTTTAAAAATAAAATAAGTTATGTTTTATTTTCAAGTAATAAAATAAGTTATGTTTTATTTCAATAAGTTATGTAAAGATTTTCAAGAAGTATGTAAGAAAAAGAAAATTTGCTTTTATTGCTTTTACTCTTTTAGAAATTTTTAAGGCCCTCTTTGTCTGTTAATACCTTAAAAACAATACTTTAAAAAGTTTGTCTCACTTGTGTTAAGTATTGTTGCCAATGTGGCAGTTATATTGCTTTTTGACATAGTATCTGTTAGATTGGTTGGTTGCTCTCAGTAAGGGCACTGTATAGGTGAACGAACACCAACCCCTGCTGCCATCTTAATTTGGACTGAGCATCCCAGGGGCAACATCTGTAGGGTTTGTCCTGTAGGGAAACATAACTTCCCCCTCTCTCTGACAACATGGAAGAACTTTCCTGTCTACAGCTTTAACATGCTCATGTTTGGCCTAGACACAAAGGCATTCAAAGGTGCTCCTTGATATTTCATCTGAGCCCCCCTCTGTCCAAAGTCCGACATGCTATTACTAGACTGTCTCAGGCCGTCTTGTGTTAAGTTATTTTGCTCCTCCTAACTCAATTCTCCATCAATTGATACTGATTGTTCCATTAATTAAGAGTTTGAACAAATTTTAGTATCTCATTTCTATAACTAATGTCACTGAGATGAATTCCGTGACATGAATTAAATCCATCATGGTAATTGTAAATAAGTCAAAAATGTGCTCTTTTAAACGTAACATAACAATTAAGCAATACCATAATGTGTAAAACTTGTTTGTAGCCTGCTGAATTAAAGCTTTTTCTAGTTTGACACAAACTATCTTTTCTGTATCATGTTGGATGTCATATATTATGTTACAGAGTAATTGAACACATTTCAGGTATTTTTGTTCTTTCTCTTACTATTCATGTGTCTGGCTATCTAACAACTGAAAAATTAATCTCCGAAGACAAAATAATATTTTTTATATCTTTGCTGCAGAAAATTATTCATAAGATATGTCTTCAAAGATTTGAAGTACACTAAAATGGTTTCTGATTAGAATAATTCTTTTACTCTTGAGTATTAGAACATTTTCTTCAATGCTTTACTGGTATTAGTTTCTTTAGTTGTAAAAAATAGTTTATAAACCTGAAAATATCATGGTAATCATGAAATAAGTCAAATGATCAACAAAACTCTATTGATCATTCTGCTTATTACAGATGCCGTTCCATAAAAACTGAGAGTAAAATCACAAAAAAGGAAATACAAATACTACAGCAAAAATATGTTATTATTTTTCAAAATATCTTCTCTCACATGGTATGCAACAGTCTGATTGCCCTGTCCACTTTTCAGAGCCTATGGCAAAGGCATTTTCTGGAAGCTGCTTTAGTGAACCCTGTATAGCTGAAATAATATCATCATCTGTCAAAAAAAAAAAAAAAATCACATGGAGCCAGGTCTGGACTGTAAGGAGTGGTTTTAATATTTCATTTTGTAAGAAATTGCTGAATACAAGCAGCGAATACACAGTGTATTTCATTTCTTAACTCTGAATCATTCACCTTCATTGCTGTATGCAAAACACAAACGTTCTTTAAACAACTATTCAACAATAAAAACAGAATCATATACCACTGTAAAAACCTTTGCCACAGATTATTCTATAATTCAGAGTCATCTTGTACTTTTGCATTGTTGCCCACTGTAGACAGGGGCGTGCTTAAGGTTTTAGCGGCCATGGGCGAAACACATTTACTGGCAATCAAATTTCTCTACGTACTGAATAATGGATGGATCTTGTAAGACAACCCCGGTGAACCAAAAGGGTAGTTTGTCAATTGAGATTCTTTCTACGATTCTTTTCAAAAAATCAAAAAGATATATTTTTTTATAAGTTGAATTATAGAAACCACGAAAAATGAGGGATTTCTTAAAAATCCCATAACACTTAGAAAAGTGTTGTGATGAGGAATAAAAATGACGGCCCTAAATTTTTATCGGCCTTGGGCAGTTGCCCAGTTTGCTCACCCCTAAGCACGGCCCTGACTGTAGAAAAAAATAATGCTCTCAGTTTTTATGGAATATCCTTTGTGCCTGGCAAAGCTCTACTAATAGGTACAAATATAAATCTATTTAAGGTTGAAAACATTGTAGAGATAAAATAACAATTTTTTTTATGAAGTGAGATATAAATTGTGTGACATCTATAGAACTAACCATCCCTTTCAAGCTAAAACATGAAAAAAATATTAATATTAAGAAAATCCTGTATTATCATAAATAGCAGGTTTACAATAAGTTTAATCTAATCACAAATTTATTTTTATTTAAAATTGTTTTGCATTTTATTTTGCTTTTTTTTTTTTTTTTTTTTTGTATTTCTTTCCATTATTTCTGCTTCTTTCTGTATCTTGTTCATTATTATTACTGTGTAGAGTACTATATTATTATCATCATCCTATTTAGTAAATGGTAAAAATTATTTAAAACTAGGAATACTGTTTTATAACATTAATTTTGGTTGATTAGCATAATGATTTTGGTATTATTTTAGTTGCATTTGTGATCTTGGCCAAAACGTTTCAGAAACTAAGCAAAGTATATGAATTTTTTTATCAAACAATTCAGGATATTGAACACTTAATACTATTTCCTACTAGGATTTTAAATAATTTTCTTCTAATTTTATTTTAATACACTCAAAAATTATGTTCAAGCATTCCTGTGCAATTATTATGTGACTATAAAAGGAATATTTACCTTTCTTCCTTTAAAAATCTTGTTGAGTTTTTTTGTTTGTTTGTTTGCATTTCTACTAATATTATAGATGTAGCACAAAATAGTTTTAAATACATCATCCTTTATTCACAATATATGTTTAAAGTTATTTCCAAAATTCATCACATCATTTAATGAATTTGGTAGTTTAACGACAAATTCATAAATAATGTATCATTTAAAGTATTTTATTTTATCTTTTAGTCTTGATGCTAAATCTACAAACATCCAAGTTGTAGTCAAAGCAGGGGGAATTAAAATGCTACAGATACAGGACAATGGGTCTGGTATACAAGTAAGTTTACTGAAAAACTGTTATATTTTATTTTATAATGGTTAGGTGCCATTGTTATATTTTAATTTACTATTAAGGTTAACCACTCTACACATAGTGTAAAGGAGAGTGATCTTATAGTATTCCTTACTTTAAAAAAATAGACAGGCTAAAATGTCAATATGGTGATATGACAAGAGAACCAACTCAAAACGACAGAATTCTAGGTTAGAGGCAACAACAATTTATTAGATTTAAACACATATTAAAATATCAATTACACTTATTAACAATGCCTCATTAATTTACATTTTTTTACAATTGAAATATTACATCATACATTTTACACTAGGGGTGGCTGGTGACGCATTATTACTCCTTATTAACTTAAATGAGCTCAAAAAAAATTGTTATAATTAAAATGCATATTACCTAAGCCGGCTGTATTTTAGCTAAAAAAAAAAGGAGAGGTTGAAAAGGGAAAGAAATGGAATATAGACAGGAATAGACAGAGGCATACCTTCCAATGCAGTCGGCGGATGGTTCATCTCTCGAAGTGGCACTGAACTAGGCGGGCATCTTCAGTCTCGGCAGAGACCAAGAGAAACAACAGTCAAGCATAGCAGACAGCAGGGAGAGTCTTTTTCGAGAAGAGTGAACTCCCACGCAAAATTTTTTTTTCTCCAAGAAACCTCCGTGCGTGGAGCCAGGCGACGAAAAGGAGTTCCTGTGCGTGCCGAAGCCCCTGGTTACGACACACGTTGTAACTGGGAGCATTGTTTACCCAACTTGTTGTTGACAGCCATATTATTTTTTTCTCTGCACAAAACTTGGCTTTTTATTAGCTTTTCTTTTCTCGTTTAAATATTTTTCGCTGCGAACATTGCCGGCACCCAGCACTGTATCCATCCGCATGCAGGGCCGGTGCTCCTGAAAGGGGTGCAGGGAGCCTGCACTTCTGTGGGAATCATCAACATTCCTTTGGGCTGGTTTCGATATTATTGCCTTCCCGCTCACGTGGGGATCAAGCAACACACGCCCGAACCGAAACGGCAAAACAAGATGTATTGGATTACTGCATAGCAACCGCAAGACAAGAGTTAGTTAGAGAAATGTAGGATTTTACGGGACTAAGAAAAAAAAGGATATTTACATTTCTATTTTAATATTTTAAGATTTAAATCTTTCACCAGCCCACCAAACACTGAACCTAAGCCACCACCTTACATATTTTTACTGAAGTGCGATTATATATTACACATTACATGCCCTCAATTAGCATAACAAAACTATTGATGTTTCATTCTTTATTATAATCACTGGCTTTAATTTTGTCTGATTTTAATATAAAAATAATTCATGTTCTATGCCGTAGAAAGAAGATTTGGATATTGTCTGTGAAAGATTCACCACTAGCAAACTTGAAAAGTATGAAGATCTTTCAACTATATCAACCTATGGTTTTCGTGGAGAAGCTTTAGCAAGTATTAGTCATGTTGCACATGTTACTATCACAACAAAGACTGCAGATTCAAAATGTGCTTATAAGTATGTTGTAAACTATGATAATTTAAACATAACTATTTGATGATAAATGTGACCTGTCATTTTTTAAATTTTTTCTTTGGCTTTTCTACAAAAAATTCCCAACTAAAATTTTAAATGAATTTTTCTTAAATTATTCTAATGTCTGGTGTTTTTATTTTTAAAGAGTACAATATTCTGATGGTAGACCTTTGCATTCTCCAAAGCCATGTGCTGGAAATAAAGGAACCCAAATTCTTGTGAGTTTTCTGTTTTGTTTCAGTATGTATTCTTTGTATATATTTGAAAATGATTTTTCATTTTGATTTGGAAACCATCTTATTAATACTGAATTTGTGATAATCTAGTTTTATTCTGAATTGCATGAAAACATCTTTGTTTTTTATCTCATTATTTCTGGTTTCATGTCTTACTAGGTTGAAGATCTGTTTTATAATATGAGTGTCAGAAAAAATGCACTGAAAAATGCCTCTGAAGAGTATGCAAAGATTGCTGAAGTTGTCAGTCGGTATGCTATACACAATTCAGGGATTGCATTTTCTTTGAAAAAGGTATAGACTTCTGTTTCATATTTTTGCTTTTTATAGCAGTATTACTTTTATCGCAATACATTAGATGGGAAGTTGAATATAACCTAATTGAGACTTTTATCAGTGACAAAATTTGAATATTGAGTTGTGTAGTTAATTTAAAGGTTTTACATGCCTTTTTGTAATCAGTAATTTTTTTCAATATTATATATTTAAAAGTCTAAGGTATTATATTTTATTCATTAAATGTATGAAATACAAAATGAAAATTTTGTAAAACACTAATGCAATGTATAGAAGCATGATTGTTTAAGCAGTTAGTAACTTTAAAAAAAACCAGCTAATTTCTTTTTCAAACATGTATTTTAAACATGTATCAAAAGACCACTTTTAACTGCTAGTGGTCATTTTGGTGGGTATTTTATTTAATGCTCTTCTAAATAAATATTTTAAATTTTAAATATTTTTTTACTTTACAGTATGGTGAAGGTGGCTGTGATGTTCAGACAGTATTAAATGCATCAACAAGAGAGAATATTCGTACTATATACGGTGTAAATGTTGCAAGGTGAAATTTTTTATTATCATTTTTGTGTTTATGTATACACTATTGAAAAATAAAATTTGGGGCTTTTACTATCTCCAGTTAAACTGCTCTCAGATTTTCTACAATTATTACAAGGTGAAACAAGTTCCCATATTTTTAGTATTGAAGATTAAATGACTCTTGCTCCATGTCAGTTAAAGATAACACGTTCTACAGTTTAAAGCTGATTCTGAATGGCTACAAACATCTTTTTCAACTGTGGTACTTGAAACTACAAACTTATATAACTTATAAAAATGTCATTTGATTTTGTTTATTATTATTATTATATTTTAATTATTTATTTTTTTTTATTTTTTTTTTATTTTTATTTTTTTTTTAATATTTTATTTATTTTTTTTTTAAAATCAGATTGTGGACTGCTTTTCTAGATTTGTATCTTTAAGCATTTGACATTTACTCCCAGTTGTAATTAGTCTTGTGTGTTTCTTATTTCTTAGATATGGTGAGATAGTGATATGTCAATTACATGACTGATATGAATTTTCTCTGGTATATCTATATGTGTGCGTACACATGTAAACCATATTGATAAGAGTAGCTAGATACCAGACTCAAATGTGCTGGTCTGGTGTGTCTTACAAGAACTGAGAAGTTGTACAATGCCCATGTGAATGGTAACAACCCATGAATGGCCCATGTGAATGGTAAAAGCCAACCTCAGACTTTTGTATCATTGCACATTGTGAAATTGATTTAAAATGTTAAGGCATAAAATAAACATCTTTGAATAGGTATGATTTTGGGATTTACATTACTAGTTTGTCAATTAGAATCACTACAAAGCATTTAAACTGACCAAAGTCAATAGTTTTAGATGGGATATCTTTCTGGTAGAAGAATAACAGTCCCAACTATCAAAATGATCAGGCAGACCAAAAAACATAAGTGGCAGAATATGTTAAAGTCTAAATAATACTGTTATATCTAATTGCTACATTATTGCATAAGAGTATTGAAAATAAATATCAGATCTGTTAACTTAAATATAAGTAGAGAAATACTAAAACAAGCTCAAGTATTAGAACATAACATTACAGAGGAAGGAAAATTCATCTGGATATTACAAGATCTTAAATAATTTGTAGAAACTGTCCTGAAACTTAACTCCAGATCATGCTTTTCCCTGCCCTGCAATACTGGCTACCCTGAGAAGTAAATGTACATGTACATGTGTCTTCAATTAGCTTAGGTGGTACTGACTGCTCATGGTGTAATTTGACACTGCCAATGGACACAAAATCAACCAACCAACCTACAAAATGCATAAGAGCTAAATACACAGGCAAGTGAAACTGTTAGCTCTGTATGCTCAAACATCATTGCATACGAGGGTTGTAAATGAACTAATGGAAACAAACCCAGAATTTTTTTTTAATGTATGTACAAACAGAATTACATTACATTCCTTCAATATAATCACCAGCAAAGTCATGTACATTTTGTGAGATGTCAGGAAGCCATAGGATAACGTTGGCAAGGTGTTGTGTGTTGAAGTCAGCGACGGAGCACCCTAATGCTCAGATCACAGACGGCACGTCAGGAAAATCTGATGCTTCGACGGGGTTCTTTCAAATTAGGAAAAAGGTCATGCCAGGGGACTGCGGAGGGTGTTCCAACAACTCCCGGGTGCAGATGGTGCTGTAGCCACGGGCAACCTTGATTTTAATCTCCGACCGCTGATCACTTTTTGTAAACATGATTTAGAGCGGCAGAGACGACACTGTCCACTTCAACGTCACACAGCAACTACTCCTTCTACTGGATCTAGGGTTTTATGTAGTCTACACATGGACTACAGCTCCACCTCACTCCTACGATATCTTGTTTGAGCATGCCCGATGTTCTACGACTTTCTGGGCGATGTTGTCACTACTTTATTTACAAACCTCGTAGAAGTTAATTTCATGGATTTCCTTGATAGTGTAGCTGATTATAAGCCTTATGTAGCTGTTTATAATACCTCTAAATCAGGGGTCGGCAACATGGTGTTGGTGCTTGCAAAACAATTTTAAAGTGCCTGTCGTTCAAATAGCTAAATTTTATGTATTTGAGTTTAGAAATTTCATTTTAGATATTTTTGATTATTTTGAGTTTAGATATTTGATTGAGAGACATCAGTAGAGGAAAGGTACTTGAGCGGTTTTTAAATTTATTACCACAGGTGAGAAAATTTCTATTATCTAGAAATGAAATTTGTTTAGAATTAGAGCAAAAACCTTGGTTAATCGAGCTAGGCTTTCTAACTGATTTAACTGTAAAATTGAAGGAACTAAATTTGAAACTACAGGGTAGAAATCATATTGCTTCTATGACAAGTATGATAAATGCATTTAAAGCTAAATTGGTGCTATGGAAATTGAATATAGAGAAAGATAATTTATCACATTTCCTAAATTTAAAAATGGTGATAGAAAATTATTACGATGGACATTCAACCACTTATCAATTTACCAAACATTTTGATTCCTTATTGGAAGAATTTAATACCAGATTTGAAGAATTCTACGAATTGGAGGCATTCTTGATGTTTTTTATTTATCCTTTCTCTCAAGAGGTGGCAACACAGCATTCGAGTGTGTAGGTGGGAAATTTCAACGCTCTTGAATGTGAAATGTTTTCTTGTGATAAAACAGTTTATTTTTACTTTATTTGTGGATAATATTGAATATACAGTGGTGAGCTTCATATTGATACAACTTTTATTGGTGTGAGCTGAATATTATTTGCAAGAATTAATCTTAGAAGCAAAGCTCGACCTTGTCCTCACTTACGGTGAGGAGCATAGTGAGCTGCGGCGAGCTTGGCTTCCCTTCCGGCAGGCATCTATGGCTTATCCGTGGACAGATGCTGGAGCGTGCCAAGGGCAAGTCAAGGACATCATGGGAAATAAATTGATAAAGGCGTTGCTCTTTGTAAATAGGTAGGATAAAAACCTAAATATTCATATTGTATTTCTGTGTATTTGTACATAGCAGAGTTTCTTGGAGTTTAGATTGATCATTATTCTGCACATAGGTGCCATATTTATAAAGTATCATTGTTCTGAATTTGGCTAGAAGTATATGTGCTGCTGAATAAACCTGTAATAGTAAACGGGTAACTGAATTAGATATCGGTGCAGTTACATGTATGTGATTAATGGGTATGTGAAAACTGGTTTGTTTTCCCATAAACTCCTTTATGATGTCTGTTTCGTCGAGAGAATCACTAACAGAGACAACAGAGGAAGTTAGAGAAATGGAGGAAAAGGATAAGGGGATGGGATTCAAAGATTATGAGGGCATATATAGTAACACAGGCACAGTAGCTATAGAATGCTTAGATAGAATAATGAATGCTTTTAAATCTAAGCCTACAGGAAAAGAAAGAGAGGTAATCTTGAAAGATGTTGGAACACTATATCAAATGTTTAAAAAGCAACAAGCCCATACACAGTACCTTAGGGGATTACTTAGGGGTATGGAGAGGAGGATAGATGGAGACACCTATGCTCAAAAAGTTGCGAGAAGCAGATCTAGGAGTAGATCTCGATCTAAAAGAAGAGCAGAAGGTGGGGTGCACGTAGTGACGATTATCCCAAAGGAAATTCAGGAATCTGAAACAACAAGACTTGATGTCCAAAAAGAGATAGACCCGGTTAAATTAAAGGTATTAATAAGAGCCTTTCGAAGAATTGGCAGAGGTGGCATGTTAATAGGGACTGACACGGCAGAAGAAATAGACAAGGTAATTGAAGAGATTAAGAACACTGATAGTATTATAAAAAATTATAAAATTGAAAAGCCACGTAAGAGAAAGCCACAAATCATTATTTATGGGGTTACTGAAAGTATGGAAAGAGATGAGATATGTGGATGTGTACAAGAACAAAATGAAGAATTAAAAGGTGGAGAAGTGCAATACATAACTAGTTTCAAGGCTAGAGGAGGAGAGAATATTATATTGGAAATGAATGGACGGGCATTTAGTAAAATAATGAAAGAAAATAAAATAAAAATGGGCTGGAGGAGATATAACATCAGAGAATATATCAGGCCAATAATATGTTATAATTGTTATAGACTAGGGCACATAGCAAAATTTTACAAAAATGATAAAATCTGTAGAGGATGTGGGAGTAAAGATCACGAAGGAGAATGCCAGAGCGAAATACAGTGTGTTAATTGTGCTTATTTTAATACAAAAAGTAATGTTAAAATTGCTACAAATCATATGCCTACCAATCGTACGTGCCGGTGTTATTGCACGGTGGTAGAGTGGATCTCCAATAGAATGGACTATGGCTAACGCCTTCCATTTCTTATATAAGTTTACATATTAATTTGAACAATTCAATTAACGCAGTAAGAGAGTTAACCAGCAAACTTGAATACGACATAATATCTATTAATGAGTCATGTGTTAAAAAGGGCAACAAACATGAGGTAATTGGCTTTCCTAGTAGTTATCAAATTGTACAATATGAAACAGATTACATTTGACATCGTAGATAGTAGTGGAAATAGAACTACTGGCTATGTTACTAGATGGAAAATCCAAGATTTAAATTGGTTCGAATTTAGAATTGACCTTAGGAAAAAGTTGGAGAGCCTGAAAGTGGTAATTTCTGAAATGTCTATTCATGAGAGTATTGAGAAGCTAAATGCGATAATAATAGAGCTTTGTAAGAAACATAAAAGGAAAGTTAGAAAGAACCCAACATATAGAGCACCATGGTGGAATGAAAAATTAACATCGAAAAGGAGCCAAGTTAGGGCCCTAAGAAGAAGATACCAAAAGATAACAGATAAAGATGAACGAGAAAAGTGGATGATAAAGTATAAACGGGAGAGAAGCAAATACAAGAAAATGATTATAAATGCAAAGAGAACCAATTTTAAAGAATTCCTAGAAAAATTAACAGTTAAGGATACGCATGGGGTGGTTAAGAATATTATCCAAGATAAAAGACAGAATATTATAGATGCGGTCCTGGATTGTGATGGCACATTAAGAGAAACAGAGGAAGAGATTGAGGAGGTGTTAGCTAAGCATCACTTTGGGGAAGAGCAAGTTATAGAAGATAGTGAAGAAGAAGAATTTGTGGTGGATAAAGATGATGAAATTTCAGTTGAAGAAATTGATTTAACCATGGAAACCACGGCTAAAGATAAAGCCCCAGGCTACGATGGCCTAACATTGGGTATCATAATGGCCTTACATGAAACAGATAAAACAATACTGTGCGATCTTTATAACAAATGCCTAAAAGAGGCTTACTTCCCAAGAGCATGGAAAATCTCAAGTGTGATCTATTTCCCAAAGGAGGGAAGAGATAGAGCACATGCAGGATCATACCGTCCAATCTGCCTTCTTCCCATAATGGGTAAGATATTGGACAAAATTCTGACAAATAGATTGGTTATGCATCTGGAAAATAAGAGTTTATTCTCAGAAGGACAGTGCGGATTCCATAGAGGGAAAAGTACTTTACACGCACTGGGAAATATTATGAATAAGATAAAAGAAAACAAGGAAAGAAATGAACATATGTGTCTTATCTCTTTGGACGTAAGAAATGCCTTTAACTCAATAAAGAAAAGTTGTATAATAAGAGAGTTAAAAAAGTTTAAACTAGATAAATACCTGTACAAGATGATTGTCAATTATTTAACTGATAGAAAAATTAAGTTAAAACACAGTGAGTATGAATACAATATTGGGGTACCGCAGGGATCCTCCCTTGGGCCCATACTTTGGTTAATTATAATCAATGTGATTCTGAATGATTGAGAAAATTTACAGGAAGAAAATGAAGAAATTCTGAGAAAATTTACAGGAACTACTATTTTATTCAGGCGTTCGCGGATGATTTGATGATCATTGTGCAAAGTCAAGTTGTATACAAATTTACGGAACTTGCAACTGAGCCGTTGAGAATATGTAGCTAGTGGGCTGACAGAAACAAATTGAGTTTCAGCTTTGAAAAATGCGAATATACAATTATACCCAGTAAAGGAAAGATAAAAAGGAAGCCGCCAATTGAGTTAAAAGAAAATTCCTTAAAGTACAATCCTGAAATTATTTATTTGGGAGTAAAAATTGATAGTACATTGAGTTTTCTAAAACACTTAGACATGGTTAGAGAAAAAGCTGTCAAATTTATTTACAAGCTAGCAAGAATTAGTAAAAAGATTTGGGGAATTACTCCAAATATTATTAAAGAAATTTATAAAACGGTAATAGAGAAAATAATACTCTACGCTTCAGAAGTATGGTATAGAGATGTCAAATTTTTAAATTGCAAGTTAAAACAAATTCAGATACCATTCTTGTTAAATATAACTAAATGTTATCGAACAGTGGCGACTGATTCCCTAAATGTATTGGTGGGCTGTGTTCCGTTAAATATAAGAGCTAAAATTAATAGTATAATATATGGAATTAATGATGAAGGAAAAGAATATGATATAAACGGAGAAGTGTTCAATAGGGATAATTGTGAGACCAGAGTAACTAGAAAAGTTAGCACAAAAAATTTAAAGAGCCTGAACTGGTCGATGGATCGTCACCCTCAAACGAAGGTGAGTATTTATACAGATGGATCCCAAAAAAGATGGTAGAGTAGGAGCAGGTGTGGTGATTCATGATGAAGAAGGAGATAAAGAAATATTAAAAGAGATAATTGCAGGTGGGAACTCTTATGTAGCGGAACTACGAGCGTTACAATTGGCAGTTCAAAGAATGAAAGAGAAAAAAATCACTGAGTTTGATATATTTACAGATTCAAAGATTGGTTTGGAAGCACTAAGAGCAATAAGCTACAGAGGCAATATAGTACAAGAGATAAAGAATATGATTATACAAGAAAATATGACGGTATATCTGCCTTGGGTCAAGGCCCATGTGGGTATAGCAGAGAATGAGGAGGTAGACCAAGTAGCCAAAAATGCTACAGAAATGGAGGAAATAGGAGTCCAGTATAAACAAACTAGAAAATCAGTCAAAATCAAATGAAAAAGTATGAAAAGAAACTATGGCAAGAAGAATGGAACGAAAGTCTAAAAGGAAGAAGAGTCTATGAAATATTCAAGGAAGTAACAAAAGAAAGACTAATGGGTGACTTTAAGATTAATCAATTTATAACGGGTCATGGATGCGTTTGGGAATATCAGAGCAGATTTCACCAAAAATCAGATATGTGTACCTGTGGAGATATCCAAACGCCAGACCACTGTTTATTTCACTGCCAGCAGTTCAGGGACCTAAGGAATAAATTGCCAGCGGATGTTAGAACATTGACGAAACATAAGTTTTATTGCGACTTTTACTGTAGAGGCTTTATTAGGAAGGTGGTCGGTATTCTTATGGATACTTGTATCCCCTTCTCTCATGCAACATAGCTGTATTCTTCTGTTGTAGGCTTGCAGATAACGTGCAAGTTTTTGGTGCAGGTTACACAGTTTTGCAAGTAAATAAATGTATGTAAGAAGTAGAATGGTTAATAATATAAGTTTGTAAAAAAAAAAAAAAAACAATATATTGTATTGGTAAAGTTTTATTTAATCACTGTAGCTGCAAAAATGTTTATACATTAGGGAATGTTTTAGAAATTACACAAAAGTTAGTGTATAGGCAATAGTGTAAACAAATGTATAATTGTGTAAATAATTAGGTTAAATTGTTTTGTTATGTTTTAATAGAAAGTCAAGATTAAATATTTAAGTTTGTATCAATTGAAATTTGTATTATTGTACGTATGTGAATGTATTAGAGTAAATTGTTTTTATGTGGGTGTATTTACGCAATTGTTAGGTTAAATTGTATTGTCATGTTGATATGTATGTATATAAATTTGATGTAATTATGAAAAAATAATAATGTGAAATAGTAATAATTGTGTAATGATATTGTAAGCATTATAATGCAATCTGTAAAAGTAAGCAAAAAATAATAGGAAGAAGAAGGAAAAGAAAGAAAAAAAATACAGGGAAAAGTGAACATAGGAATGATGGTTGCCACTAACTGCTAAATTTTAAAAACAATTTTGTTAATGAATTATTAGACGAGCTTCGGCTTAGGGGCTGGAGTTCAAGGCGCCAGTGTCCTTGAGCCAGTGTGTCCCAGGTGAGCAGGATTGCGCTTGGGACGATTAGTTAACAGTTTTCCCATATACCTTAACGGTTGGACGGGCATTCAATTGATTCAATTGATTATCCTTTCTCTCATACATAGGACGACATGACTAATAAAATCGCAACGTATATTTCAATATTTCCAATACGGAGGACTGAGAATGGGAAATTATAAATATAAGAAATGACACTGAATTAAAATTAAATCATAATGAGGAAAAACTCTGGAATTTAGGGAATGGAAATAGCTTCCCACTGTTGAGAAAATGTGTTCTGAAACTGAACTCTCTTTGCGTGTTGACAAATACTTGTGAATCTTTGTTTTCCAATATGAAATACTTAAAATCAAAGGGCCGATCAAGCCTCACTGACACTCATTTGGACTGTTTCCTGAGAACTGGGAATTCAACTTAAGTGCCACACAAGTTGGCCGCATATTTCAATGTCAGATGGGCAGTTCTAAAGAAAGCTACTGGCCTGCTATGATGAATGAAGTGGTAGGTAACCTGCGAAAGTCAGGAGATCAGGCCTTATCCCTAGGGATTCAAGCCTATCGACTGCAGCCCTACTGCTGGCCAGCTCATTCTAACCACCGGGGCCATAGCTCAGTTTTCATGTATTAGGCTGCTCACAGTCCCCCTCCCCATCTATTTTCTTCAAGTTTTTTTTTTTTTTTTTTTTTTTTGTTTTTTTTCCGAGGACATTAGTCTGGAGGATTTTTTTTCCTTCTTCTTTAAAGTATGCTACTTCACTGAGGTTCTACAGGGTGGGCCATACCTTGTGACACTAATCTCATTGAGTCACAGGAAACAGGCTCAGAGTTATGACTATTCCCTCTCAAAATTAACCAGATACCAGTTTAAGCTTAGTTGGTTCATAAATAGTCATTACAACAATACCCAAAATTCTTGTAGTTTTTGTTTCTTTTCTCTCATCTGGCCTCAAGTTTTCATATCGCCCTCACTAATTGTGCATCGCTGGGCTTCTTCTTTTTGCCTCTGGAGCATCCATCTTTTGGCCAACATCCAAATTTCATCATATTCAATATTTTTCCACTCTACAGCCATCTAAAATGTCTCCTAGCCAGCTGATCTGAGCAGCTCATGTTCCCCTCTGGCTGCTCTTGAGGGCTTGGGGGGAGGGTGCCTAGGTGCTTGGTAAGGCTAGGGTCGTTACCTGCTGCGGTCTGCACCCAACAGTGGGAGTACAACCTGGAAGGCCTTAGCTCCTATGTTGGGCCCCATCCGATGCAATGAAATAAAGCTACTGGAGGACTTTTTTATGAGTAACATGTCTTGAATGCTTTTGAAAACTTTCTGTATGCTTAGTGAAGTTATCTGTTTACTTAGAAAATTCATACTCGAACTTTTTTCCTCGAGCTGCATGCATATGTTTACTATGTTACATGGGTCATAACGTAGTAGACCTTAACGCTCCTAAATTCCTTTGGTGGACTAAATTATAAAAGGAATTCTGTTGCAAGATGCAGAAAAGTTCAGGTTATCTGAAAATGCCATTTTTAATGGATTATCAGCATTTATGTAGCTGTAAATAGTAGACAATTTTTTCTCCATAGGTTAACATTAAAGTGAGCTAATCCAATAGGGTTAGTACACACCAGCCTTAAGCAAGAGGGCAAATTTCAGTGGAGCACTGCCTAAGTGGTTACACAAAGACTAAGATTCAAATCTATGGCTGGTACGATGTTTTTTAGCACAGACCTTACCTCATAATATAAGAATCTAAAAAATAAAACTCAAAATATAAATGTATTCAAACTTTTATTGAGAAATGATTGTGATTTTTTTTATATTGAGATAAACTTTTGTCTATTTTAGACTAATCAGGTTAATACTTGCTATATGCTACTCTCAATGCATCAAGGTAAAAATCAGTAAGCCGATTTCCATATGCATTCTTCGTTTACGTAATTTTAAAATTGGTTGATTTACAAAGATACATTGATGTGAACAACATGGGCAGCAGGTAGCACATTTTTGTACAGTTTTATATTTTTAGACACTAATTTTCAAAATTGTGGTTGCAAAAGACCTGTCTCATAATGAGTGTGAGTGTTTCGGGCAGCATATAAAAGTTGGTGGGTCATAGTTTGAGTACCCTTGACTTAGAACTATATTCCTATTTATAAACTACTTATACCCAGTGTAAGTAAAAAGAATCCTGTAAATGAAAGCGATGAATTTTATTGAATGTTTTCATTGATATATTTTTCATTTTATTTATTGGTAGCATATTTTATTTATTTATATGTGTATCTCAGGAATTAATTTTATATATGATGATTTTAATATGTAAGCAATCAGATTATAACTGAAAAAGTGAATTGCTTTAAACATGTAAGAGTATTTTTGAATGAAAGTCTTAAAAGTAATTTTATTCTCATGAGATTTATTTTGAAAGGATTATGAGTAATTTGAAGAAAATACATAGGTTAATGTTTTTCAGTGTTGCCAACTTGGGGGTTTTGCCCCTAAATTTGAGGGTAAATTAGATGAAAAGGGGTGTTTTTAGGGGCCACATTTTCTTAGGGGCATTTTGAGGGGGGAACATTTTTTTAGGGGTATTTTATAGGGGGTACATTTTTTTGGCACATTTTTTAGAAGTTACTTTTTTTTAGGGGAATTCTCTATGGGGGACTTTTTTATGGGGGGGGGGGGTTTAGGAGCATAGATTTAAAGTTCATTAAAAATAATTAGAAATTAACTCTTCAGTTCAATTTTAATCAGGTTGATTTCAAGTTTACTGGTACTTTCTCTCATTAAACCGAAATAAAATAAACAGTCAAAATACAACCATAAACAAATTTTATAATTTTGCGCGGCAATCACGACACATGGCAAGTGGCGACTGTTTTGTGTTGCTTTTACTGTGTTTTTCAGCATTTCTCTTTTGTGGTCTTTCCGGAAATTCTGCATATTTCATTCGAATATAATTATTATAAAGATAAAGTAAGTAGTGGCAGTTTTGCGTAACGGCAACAGAAAATATAAATGTCCTGAATTAGCGGATTTCGATTTTCAGTCCCATCTAATGCATACATCAGCGATGTATTTTGGCTTTGAGTTTCATTCTATTGCACAAAATATCAAGGAGGAAGAATTATTAGATGTCAAAGAGAGATGCAATAAATTTCTGTGTACTTTGGCTCAAGAAATTCAAAAACAATTACCAGATAACTTATTTGTTCTGAGAACGATGTCCAATCTTCATCAAGATGATTCTTCTTCTTAAAGTTGCATTATCTTAAGTGAAACCCAGTCTCAATGACATTTTTATGAGATTCCATCGAACTCACTTATACGGCAATAAAAGTGATGTAGAGTCAAAATGGAATCAATTGCAAAATAAATCGTGGTCAAATGTAGCTAATTCTGTTGAATTTTATTCAGAAGTATTTGAAGATTGTGATTCTGTGGGGAAAAAGCGATTTGAAAATATCACTAAATTTTCAATGGCGCTAATAACACTACCAATTCCAAACCCAAGTGTCGAACGTGCTTTTCCGACATACAAAGTAATTAAAAATAAATTACGGAATAAGTTGTCCCTCGAAGTACTTCAAAGTATTATGATGGTGAGATTTACTCTACAAAAGAACTGCGGTTCATGTGTCAAATTCGTTCCTTCCACCCATATGCTCAAATTGTTCAACGTCAATACGTATGAATTTAAAAATGCAGGCAATAGTAAAGCACAAAATGAGAGCCAGGCCGATGTCTTTGATGAAATACTCGATAATTATCCTGGCATCGACGAAATTTAAAATTAGAAAAATCGACAGTAATGTACAATCGAGACGCATTTTTTTATTAGATAAGTTCAATACATATGTAAAATGTAAATAAACCTCCATTTCATTATGTAAGTGTGTGTTTTCTATTTATTTCAATTTATCTCTCAAACAGGATGCCTATTTGGAACCAGAATTTCTTTCAGGAAGGTCTAGTCTAGGGGATCTCAAGTTGGTGTTAGGGAGAAACAGGGGAATTTCGAGATGGCGCTAGGGGGAAACAGGGGGATTTCGAGATGGCGCTAGGGGGAGGCGCTTCGTAAAGGTTGGCAACACTGATGTTTTTGCTTTTCAAACATGTTCTTGAACTTATTTTTCTTTTGTTTATCACAAATATTTTTCAGAGAACTTCTGGATTTAGAGATTGAAGATTCAAAGTTAAGGTTCAAGGCAAAAGGTCTTATATCTAATGCAAATTACTCTGTAAAGAAGTGCACTTTTCTTTTATTTATTAATAGTAAGTTTGCCTTGGTTATGACAGAGATTATTTATATTGTTTATAATGTTAGATATTTTTTAAAGCTTTTTTTCTCTCATGATAGATAGACTTGTTGAAAGTTCTCAAATGAGGAAAGCTATTGAGTCTGTTTATGCAGCTTATTTACCAAAAAATATGCACCCCTTTTTGTACGTAAGGTATGATAAACTTTTTATTTATAAGACAAAAATTTTAATTTTCTTAAACACATTAAGCATGGTAAACTACTCTATTTTTTACACTGAAGTATGCATATTTATATTCTAATATTTGTACTTTAATTGAAATAATGTCCATGTAGAGCAAATTATTGCTTAAAAGTATACCATCTTGTAGAAGGCAAAAGAATATTTGTGTTTGATTGTAATATGTAAAAGTTGAGTTAATATAGGTTGAGAACACAACATGTACTTTTGTTTAATAGTCATTAGTATTTTAAATTTAAGAATTTTAATTATAATAGCCTCATACCGATGCTTTTGTACACCCATGGTGTTATAACATTTATGTTATTGCTGTGTAGATTGACTGTCACCTATTGGGTCATTCACTCTCCAGAGGGCATGATAGATTCAAGCTAAATTCAGTATTGCTCCACATTAAAATGTGGTTTTATTTTGTTTAATCAGATTTAATTTTCCTTATTATTTTGCTAATTAGCTACTCTGGGATCATCACAGAATACATTTGATGATGACACTTTTAGACTGAATTCTGATCCTCCAAATTATTTGAAGACACATTTGTATTCTTGTCTTGGAACCATGTTACCAGTTAGCTCTCTTTTAGTGAAAGAAAAATAGTTTCACTGTAAACCAGAGATTAGTGTTTCAGCTAGTGAATACCTGTCAGGAAATTTTTTATTTACCAGTTATCTTTGAACAGACCAAAAAAATTAACGAAATATTATTTCTAACGCCAGGAAAGGGTGGGTACCATTTACATCGAAATAAAATTTTTAGTCCTATTTCTTAGATTGAAATTAACAAATAAGTTTCATTAAAGGAATTTTACAATGTTATAATTGCTTTGCTCAGTCTTACAGTTTTTTAACAGCAATAAAATTTATAATTTTTTGGTAATCAGAATTATAAATCTGGAAAAGTTGTTAAAGAATCATATTAAGCTATATGATATATGATTTTTTTTTTGTTTAGTTGAGTGTTTCTTTATGAATAAATAGTAAGTTCTATATAACCTTAGCTGTCAGACATTTATTCTTAGTATAAAAAATCATGAGTGCAGCTTTAAAACAATGAAAGAAGTTAATTATATCAAATCTTTTGAGCAAGTGTAGATTTTGAAACATATATTATTAATTTTTGGTTTTCAGATTTGGCAATTATAGCTTAATGGGAGATTTAGAAATTAATGTGATTTGCTACATGAAATTAACTGGATTTATAACTTTTGAAATTAAAAAACCGTTTAATGGTGTTGTTGACATTTAAAAAGGACATTAAGTGAAAAAATTGCTCATACAAAAGTTTAAGTGAAAGATTTATTTTTACAAAAGTATTGCTTGTTTGTACAGAATTGCAAAACAATTGTGAAAACATGGGTAAAATGCATTTTCCCATCTGTAGTTAGTGACATAAACATGTTTCCTGTTCTAAATTTTAATTATAAAGGATATATATATATATATATATGTATGTGTGTGTGTGTGTGTGTATTGCATATTGCATAGAATTATTCATTTGTGTGATTATTTTTAATACATCTCAATTTGAAATACTGCATATTTATTTCCTTATAATTTGTATAGTTTAGAAATAGTGCCTCAGAATGTTGATGTAAATGTTCATCCAACTAAGCATGAAGTTCGTTTCTTGAATGAAGCTGAAATTTTTGAAAAACTGCAGCAAGCAGTTGATGCAAAATTGCTAGGTGCCAATACTTCTAGATCCTTCCTCACACAGGTCAGTTATTCAAAATAGTTTGGAAGTAATGTCATTTAGAATATTTTTATAACTTTTACTAGATAATCTCTTCTGGTTATCATCTGTTCTAATTTTATGGTGAACAGTTTAAACTAATTCTGAAGCAGAACACTTTGTAAATAATTGCCCATTGTTTTTATTAAACTGTTCAAATTATCAAGATATCACTTTTTGTTTATGTATATTGTAATTAACGCACTCATGAGTGCTAGGGGAATGTAATGGCATAGTTCATTATAATACCAGCCAACTGGAGAGAAGTCTACTGAATAGGTTGATGCAAGTTGAGAGATAACATTATCATTGTTGATATTATGAGGAGAGATTTTTGTATTATTATTCAATGAGAGTTTGTTTTAAAAACTAATATTAATTGCTTTCACAATGAAAAGAAAAATTGAAGTGCATAACTGTAAATTTATATTCCTCCTCTCCTTTCTCTATTCTCTATCATTTTCTCTATTTTTTTATTAGTGTTGTTCTGAAATATCTGCAAAAGGAATCTAATTTTTGAATTAATATCACTTTATACAGTTGAACCCTGTTATAGTGAACCTGGTATATAATGAACTCACGGATATAATGAATGAAAATTTTGGTCCCGCCATTTTCCTATAATACGTAATTTAATTAGTATTGTGTCAGTTTAATGTAATCGATTTTAGTCAATTTAATTCATTAATGATTATTATTAATAGATTTTATCATTTTTAATACACAATTATTGAATACACATTGTAACTGATGAGTTATACATTTTGTGAACTCTAGCATTTTTCTTAATGGTTCAGATATAGCAAACCACCAGATAAAGCGAACAAAACCTTTGGTCTCTTGAAGTTCGTTATAATGGGTTTGACTGTATTTACTATTTATTAAAACTGTCATTATAATACTGCCTACATTACAAACAGGGGCGTTCCAACCCGGGGGTGCAAGGGGTGCGGGGCACACGGGCGGCACATCAAGGGGGGGCGGCAAGTCAGCCGCCCGGATAAAAAAAATTTTAAACTAATTTATTAGAAAAATAATATAAAAATATCACCATTATGCTAGGTAACTACTTAGAATTAAAAAATGCATTTTACAAGTATAACTGGAAATAAACAGTAAGGTTTGGACTCAGAAGGGGAAGTGACGCGCCCAGGCGACAGTCGCGACCTATAGCCACAACTGTAGTTCTGTATAATAAGGCCCTTAGATTTATCGCTTTTGCGAAGCCAGTGTGTCTACTGGACATTGCTGATCTAGTGTAATTTTTGTTTATTCGGCACATGCTGGATGTGATGAGGTTTGCGCACGAAAAATGTTAAAAGAAGGTTATTCTGGGAGATTTTGTCTTGTCAGATCATTTGCGCTCCCGGTATGTTATTTTTATTGTGATTTCGTTTTGTAACTCTGTGTGTCTCTATATATAATCAAATGTGTTTGATTAAATTAAGACTTCGTTTTTATTTGGCGAAGCAAGAATGCCTATATTTTAATGATAATTTAAATTCGGCCATGGAGAAATTTACTTAGGGGACAGTGGACCTTCAAACCTAACTTTTTTTGTTTTGAATGGATTTGCTTGAAATTTGAATATGTCATTAGTACCATAGATATGTAAAAGTGGTTAAAATTTAAAGATGAAATATTAATAATTTATGAATCATGAATTATTAATTATATCAAAAATTGGCCTCATTAAAAACGTTCCAAGCGCATTTCTTTTGCATATAATATGGTCATTTTTATTTACAGGATACCTTATAGAACTAACAACGAAACTTATTGCTTATTTTAAGCATTCATTAAAAATATAAAGAGAAAAAAATAATAGTGAAAACACCCTTTTTATTACGCAAAATACCTATAAATCATCTTTTCAAGTACAAAATTTAGAAATTCTGAGCTACGAAGTATAATTTTTTTCAATAATATTTATTTGATATACAGTTAAGTATATAAAACTTAAATTTCAAAGCAATACGATCATTAGAAATGCGCCTGGAGTAGTTTGAATATTCGTATGACATGAAAATTTTTATTTTGAGAAAAGCACATTTAAAGTTATTGTTAGTAACCACATAGGGTAAGTGGGGGCAAAGGTTCGCACATACATTTTAAAATGACCGGGAAGAGTTTTAGGAAGAATAGGGTAGGCAGTGCATTCCTCTACTTCAAGTCAGTTGCCTCGTAAGAAATGTTGGAGTTAAGACCCCCTCTTGCAGAGAAAATGAGGTAAGTTTATTTTCGTCTCTTTTAATGTAATTTTTTGCAACTTTTAAGTAATTTTGAGCATTACTCAAACTCACAAGCTGTTTTGGGCTTATTTTCGCATGTTAGGGTGGTAAATAAACTTTCAAATCCTACCTTAAGTTTTGGGTTAACTCAAATACAGTGGCGTCCATTCTGCAGAAACAGAACCAGCACGAAATGGGGTAAAGGTTTGCGGGAGTCATGGGGTAAAGATTCGCAGTGCAAACCTTTGCCCCATCTGCAAACCTTTGCCCCTCTAACTATTAACATTTGTTTCATGTCCTCTTTTCATTAGAAATCCTTATTAACAACGTCTTTTATTATTAATGGGAATTCACATTTTTGTAATTTGAAAAAAAATTATGGTTTTTGTTAAAAACTGCCTGTTTTTAATCAGAAATTTTTTTGTAAAATGCTTGAAAATCCATCTATTAAAAATAAAATAAATTAGTACAAAACAAAAATAAAATAGCTCTGAACAAAGACCTATTTTACAAGATAAAAGAATTAAATGTTGTTACAAGACATTATAAGCTTCGAAGGTCTGGTTACGGAAAAAAGCTCTAAATGAGTAATTTCCAGATTTGCAAGTCTTTGAAATGCTCCTTGCGTCACAATTTTTGACGAAATTTTATAAAATTTATTACAAAGACTCCTCTTATACATTAAAATAAAGTTATGTATCCATTTCAGGTTTCGACATCATTCATATTATCAAAGTTTAACTTAAGCGTGGAAAAGTACAAAAATTTCACGAGAATTCAGAGTACAAGCATAAAAATATTTCCTAAAAATTAATTATTCAACGAAAGCACAAATCAAAACATAATCCTGATCAAAATGTATAAGCAATCTAAATGCAAAATTTAGGATAAGGTTAAAAATTGGATCGCAAGGAGCATTTTAAAAAACATAATAAAAATTTCAATTTTTTAAATATAAAAAATAAAATTTTAAATATTTATAAAATTTTATAAGGTGTTTGAAATAGTTTTACTTTAATGAATATTTATGCCCAATTTCATATCTCTGAGGTAAAAATTTCAAAAATTGCTTTGTAATGTCCCCCATCCCCTTAATTTGCTTAATTTTTACGGGTTTTAAAAGAATGAGTAAAGCCTAAGATATGATATAACGATAGTGTTAATAGTTGATATTTTAATTGGAAGTTCTTTAGTTTAAGAAAAAAATTATTGAGATTAACCCCTTTTCATTTTGTGAATTTCTTTGTTAGATTCAACTTTCTGTGTTAATAGTTGATATTTCATTTTGAAGTTATTTAGTTTAAGAAAAAATTTATTGAGATTAACCTGTTCAATTTGTGATTTTCTATATATGTAACACCTTTAAAAAGATTACAAAATGTGAAATAAAATTATTTAGATAACTCTTTTTGTGATTTTCGATGCCTATCCAATAAGAAACCAACGAGTGGGGTAAAGGTTTGCAGTGCGAACCTTTGCCCCACCGATTGGGGCAAAGGTTCGCAAACAGGTCTTTTGGTAAAATTAAAAATTCGGTGACTAAATATATCGGGAAAAAATTCATTATTTTATTGAAGGTAGAGGGGATACCCAACTACAATACAAGTGACTTTTGGGGGCGATAGGATCTAATGGAGGCCCGTAAGAAACTCAAAACTGCAAACCTTTGCCCCCACCTACCCTAATATCTAAATTAAATACAAATGCCTATAACTAGGAAAGTAATCACAGAAATTAAAAATTCTTTTTGCAACACATTTCTACTCGTCCATAGTTTCACAATTCAATAAAATAAAAAAAAATCGAATTTTTGGACAAATTTCACAATTTTGAAAGTCCACTGTTCCGACAATGGACCATGAAACACTTTTTTTTATTATTTATCAACCAATTGCTATGAAATTTTGTATACTTATACAGTGTTGTTTAGAGATGAAAATGCTAAATTAAAAAAAGATCAGAATGTAATTAATTAAGATATTAATTAAAATCAGTTTGTTAATTACTCTACTTAAAAATGCTCCATGTGCATCAATTTTTGTCTCAGATATCTAATTTTCTTTCTTAAGCTAGCTTTATATAGTTATAATAAAAGTTAGTAGTAATATTAGATTTACAGCCATATTTATAAAAACTAGAAAAGAAATCGATAAAAATAGGTCATTTTATGCAAAATTTTATCAAATTTTTTTTATTGTAAAAATTTTAAGGTGTTTTAAAATAGTATAATGAATTTATCACTAAGTTTTATTCTAACATATATAAATAATCATTTTATGAAATTTTATGAAAATTATGACGCATGGAACAATTTTCAAGAAAAATTATGACGCATGGAACATTTTGAACTTACCGAAACGACATAAAAAGTTTCTTTGAGAAAATAGCATTTAAAGTTTTAATTTAACGTAACATTTCCATTGTTTACGTTTGGAAAAATACTTATAACTCGGTTAATAATGATTGGATCAATATAACTTTTTTTTTTTTTAACTTTAAAGCTGATGAGTTGCAGAATCATTTTCTGAAAAAAAAATCGTTTTTGAGACACATTTTTTTCAATCTGAAGGTCCATTGTCGCCTTAAACAAAACCACATTGGTTATAGCAGCGCTACTCCACGTCAGTGGCGTAGCGAGCATAACTGGCGCCCGGGGCACGATACCTTTGTGGTGCCCCCCCCCCCCCCTGAAAAACATATAATAATATAATATATAGACCCTATATTGGCGCCCTCGATAAACATTTAATAACATAATATATAGACCTTATATTGGCACTCCCCCCCGAAAAGCATATACCGTAATTTCGCACGTAAGCGCCGCGGCGCATACGTAAAAAAAAAGTTCAAAAATTGTTGGGAGCGGCACTTACGCCGGTGCGGCGTTTACGCCGATTTCGGATTTTAAAATCTTTTTAGCTTGCGCTTTTCTACTAAAATTGGGCCTCTCTCTTTACTTGAACGGACGTTTATCATCGCACATGCGCCAAGTTTGGCGAAACTACAATGAGTATTGTTACTACCGGTCACGAGAAAACATCACATTCTTGTGTCTTGTCTTTCACAGCAAGCGCCGAAAACCTGAAACCTCTGTTGGGTTTTAAAAGAAAACTCTCCCCAAAATAGAATTTCCTAATGACGGTATGATCCGCGAGAACGAGAAAAGATGGATGAATAAAACAGTATTGCAAGATTTGTTGAACGAAGTCTGGCGGAAAAGGAAAGGGACTTTTTTCAATCCAAAAGGGCTACTTATAATGGATTTGTTGAAAGTCCACTTGTGAGAGCCTATTAAAGTTCCATGAATACTGTGTCTGAAAATTTAGCGATAATTCTCAGAGGTTTTACAAAATTAATTCAACCACTTGATTTGACTGTAAACTAAGCATTCAAATACCGAATGCGAAGTCTCTGGGAATCGTTGATGGTTGAAGGTCTACATTCCTACACAAAACGCGGAACTATGTGAAAGGGAACTTCGTAGAAGTCACGAAGTGAGTCTCTCCAGCATGGAAAGGTGTCTCCAGTAAGACAATGTCCAGTTTCAGAAAGGCAGAAATAATTGTTTCCAATGCCGGCGACGGCGACAATTCTTCCAACGAGAAAGTTCCAGACTACTCAGGGACGAAAATTGATCCAAAAATTTTGTCTCTTTTTCATTCCGATATGAAAGATGAGAACTTTGAAGGTTTTGATTGATCGGTAAATCTTACCTGTGTATCTTACATTTTCCTTTTGATCGTTATTATTATTACCTAAAGTATTTATTACTTTTATTCATTCTTGTATGCTTTATGTATTTTACCAATTTTGATGTTCGATGATTAAGTTTATGTTTTTATTTTTTAATATTTTATCATGTGTTTCTGTGAAATAAAAATGTGTTTGTGTATCCTTTTAGATTTTATTCCTTTATTGCATTGTACTACGGTAAACGTGTAGTGATACGTGACAATTCATTACAAAAAAACAGTTTTAGATAAAGCAAATCTTAGCGGTCCAAAATTACTGTCTACGCCGCTTATAGGGTATGGGGTGTCATTCGGCACTTCTATAAAAGCTTCTATAGTGTTAAAGTATAATTTCTTAAGAGAACTCGTTAAAAAAAGCCCTATATTTAATTTATTACATTAAAATGTATTAGTTTATTACAGAAATAACCTAAAATCTCTGCTGGTGTCTCAGTACTTGGTTGCGGTATAGTAATTAAGAAAAGTTTATGCGCGGCGTTTACGCCGGTGCGGCGCTTACCCCGATTTCGTTTTTTTAAAAGGAAATATCAGTCCCTGCGGCGCTTACGGTGGGTGCGGCGATTACGTGCGAAATTACGGTAGTAACATAATATATAGACCTTATGTTGGTGCCCTCCCCTAAAAACATATAGTAATATAATATATAGACCTTATATTAGCGCCCCCCACAAAATAATATAGTAATATAATATATACCTTATATTGGTGCCCTCCCCGAAAAACATATAGTAATATAATATATAGACCTTATATTGGCATCCACCTCGAAAACATATAGTAATATTATATATGGATGTTTCATTGGCACCCCTCTGCGATTGGCGCCCGGGGCATGATAGACCCCCTTGCCCCCCCTTTGCTACGCCACTGCTCCACGTCACAACCAGTTGGGAAATATATTGTTCGTTTTTGTTTTAGCACATTTTAACCCATCATCCCATCAAATCGTGTCGCATTGCCGGCATCGCATCGGTGCGGGCGGTTTTTGTCAGGTTGCAGGAAAATACTCTTTTATGCCCTGAGCCTATAAATTCACGGACCGGGATAATTTGCACTATATTAATTTTGAACGTGTCCATCTCAACAACTGAAAAACAAAGCTTTTTGTCTCTAATTTTTGTGCTCGATATTGTGATTGCTGACCAACAAAAATATTTCACAGGTAAGTAAACTTGATGATATTTTTTCTTTTGAGCGGTTAGCGGTTAGAAATTGAAATAATACATTTATGGTTTGACATTTGTTTTAAAAAAAGCTAGGATTCATTGCTTAATTCTATTTTAAAGGTTTTTTATTTTATTTTGCAAATGTTAAACATATTATACTACAGGAACAAGTGTAAACTTGAATTTTTGAACTGCATCACCTTATTTTTTTAACAGGTACGTGAAATATGGCAATTCAGAAATCGGGAAAATACGATTTTTTTTTATTAAAGAAAACGTACGGGGAATTGTATTTAAAATATGAAAAAATTAAAATAAAATCGATTTGGAACGTTTCTTTGCAAAAGTCACTCTTTATTGAGAAACAGCTTAACTTACATTGCGCCATTTTTATAAGTTCTTTGCGAAAAGAACCTCATTTTTTTTTACAGATGTCTGATAAACGTAAAAAGTTTTCTGGGGCCCAATACAGAAAAAGAAAACTTGAAAAAGAAGAATTAGTAAAGAAAGCTTGTGGTTTATTAAAAACATTTTTAATCCCAGCAAGATCGCATGAGGCGCCATCAAGTTCCAGAGATACAAATGTGACGGAGAACGAAATCACAAACCCCAAGGAAGATGTTTTAATCGCAGAACCAAGTCTTGAAACCAGTGAAACCGTGACCAAAGATCATGAAGATTTTCTTCATCTTTCTTATAAAGATGATGTTTATAAGGATCCTAGCTGTTGGCTTTCCGTACTATCTGACAAAATTAAATTAACTTTAGTAGAGTTAGGCCCTACCCAACTTACAGAAGCGGATCTAAACTTTCCTGTAAATAAAGATAACAGAGGTTTCTCATCTATTTATTATAAAAAAAAAATTAAGTAATGGGGAAATAATTCCAAGAGTTTGGCTAGTGTATTCTAAGTTAAAAGATTGTGTATTTTGTTTTCCTTGCAAATTATTTAAAACTTTTTCTAGTGCCTTTGTTGAAGGATATAGCGATTGGAGACATTTAACTCAGATTATTGAACGTCATGAAAAATCAAAAAGTCACATTTGTAATACAAAATCTTGGATTGGTTTAAATAAATCAATTTCTTCTGAAACAACTACTGATTCTCTAAATGAGAAATTAATAAATATGGAAAAAGATAGATGGGTTTCCGTGTTAAAAATTATAATTTATACCGTTAAATTCTTAGCCTGTCAAAATTTGAGTTTTAGAGGCAAAAATAATAAGTTATACGAGCAACGAAATGGAAACTTTTAAAAATTAATTGAAGCAATTGCAAAGTTTAATGATACCATATCAGACCACCTCACTAGAATTAGCAGAAATCCATCAAGTGTGCCTCATTATTTAGGTGTTCATATTCAAAATGAACTTATTTCCCTTTTGGGTCAAAAAATAAGACATGAAATAATTTCGCTCTTAAAAGTTAGTAAATATTATTCTATTATTTTAGATTCCACCCCTGATCTAAGTCACCAAGACCAACTTACTGTTGTAGTAAGATTTGTTCTATTAAATAATAAATCAAAGCAAATAGAAATTAGGGAGCATTTTTTGGGATTTATTTCAATACCAGATTCGACAGAACAGGGTTTAACTGATATTTTATTAGATTTTTTGGAGACTCACAACATTTGTTTGGGGGATTTAAGGGGGCAGGGTTATGATAATGGTGCGAATATGAAGGGTCGCAATAATGGTTTACAAAAAAAAGTTCTTGACTTAAACCCTAGAGCTTTTTATGTGCCTTGTGCGGTCCATAGTTTAAATTTAGTTGTTAATGACGCTGCAAAAGCGTCTTTAGAAATTACAAGCTTTTTTGTAATTGTGCAGGAGCTATACGTTTTCTTCTCCGCATCCACTAAACGTTGGAAGGTCTTAAAAAATGAAATCCCAACTTTAACGCTTAAACCCCTTTCAGATACTAGATGGGAAAGCAGAATAGATGCGCTAAAAGTTCTTAGATACAATCTAACAAAAATACATGATGCTTTATATACCCTCTATTCTGATAATACTAGAGACTCTGAAACTAGAAACATGGCAAATTCATTACTTTTGAAAATTAAGTCGTTTAAATTTATTTGTTCCATTATTACATGGTATAATGTATTAACAAAAATTAATATCGTAAGTAAAGCTATGCAGGAATCGGATGCTATACTACCAAATATTATTTTAATGTTAGAGCAAACCAAAACATATTTATATAATATTAGGTCAGATAAAGGTTTTAGTGATATTTTAGAAGAGGCAAAAAATATTGCAGAAGATATCGATTGCGACCCTTCATTTCCTCTGGTTAATATTGTTAGACCCCGAACAAAAAAACGTTTATTTGACTACGAATGTAAAGATCAGGCTCCAAAAAATCCAGAAGACCAATTCAAAATTAATTTTTACTTTGTAATATTGGACACTGCATTATCAAAAATAGAAGAAAGGTTCGAACAAATAAAACAACATCACACAGTTTTCAATTTTCTCAACGACCTAAATAATTTCCTTAAAACAGATAAATCAAATGGGTCTACAAAATGTAAATCTGTGGAAATTATGTTACATGATCAATTTAAAAATGAAAAAGATATAACTGAAGATTTATGCGATGAAATTGACAACGTTGCATCCTTTATTTCCCCTGAAATGAACGCGTTAAATGTGATTCAATACTTATTTACAAGTAACCTCATTTATCTGTTTCCAAATTTAGTGATTGTCATACGAATTTTTTTAACATTACCCGTGACTGTGGCTAGCGGGGAAAGAAGCTTTTCAAAACTTAAAAAAATAAAAAATTATTTGAGATCAACAATGGGACAAGAAAGGCTTTCACACTTATCTATTATTAGTATAGAAAAGGACATTTTGGAAGATATAGATGTATCAGATATTATAACAGAATTTGCATTAAAAAAGTCACGAAAAGCAAATATTTTTTAAGCTTTTTGACTGTCTGTTATTAAGTATATGTATTAATAGATATGTGTTGTATGTATTTAATATAACGTATTCATTTGGTTACTATATCAATACATTAATAATTATTATGTTAGGTTGTAAAATTAAAAAATAAACTGAATTTATAATATTTTCTGTAATTTGTTGTTTCATTTAAGGTAAAAATATTTCAGATAAATTTCAATTAATCCATAATGTATGAGGGGGGGGGGCGGCAAAATTATTCTCGCACACGGGCGGCAGCTACCCTAGGAACGGCCCTGATTACAAAGGTATAAAATCTTTCTTTCACTTATTCTAATTTGCTTACATGTTAAATTTGTTAAATGCAATTAGATTCTAGGTGTACTCTCATTGTGTATACCAGTATTTTACAAGATCTAAAAGTCAGTATCCTCTTTAACAAAATTATTTATGTATAAAGTTATTTTTTAAATCTGTTTTATTGTCTGCATTTAAATGTTATAATTTTTTTTTATTATTCTCAGCAAACTCTAATATTTTTCTAATAATTTCACTGTTAATTTTCATATTTAAGACATTATTACCTGGTGTACCTGTTAATACTGAAGAATCAATCAAGCAGCTTTCTGAGAATAATCCTTCGAAAGAAAAGAAAATTTATGATCATCATCTGGTGCGGACTGACAGTAAAGAACAAAAATTAGATGCCTTCTTAAAACCCAAATGCAATTCTACAGAAAAAATTATAGAAGAAGCCAAAGAAAATGATAAGTATGTAGTTATATTTCAAATGACCCTCACCTTTTATCATGAATAAATAGACGATGAAGGATTTCTTAATTTCTTACTTAATATGCCCCAAAATTCTGTGACATTTAATAAAATATTAGGTGTAAGATCAACAGCAAAATAGAAATATTGAATCCATTGTCATAGTTGTTACAAAAGGTCTCTGAAGAAGGTGCTAAATTCACACTTTTATGAAAGATTTGTATTAAATGTTTTAAATTTTTTCCACTCAATTGTGTGAGCCTCTTTTATTGATATTGCATCTGATAATATAAAAAAAAAATGGTTTCTTCTGATGGCAGATAATAGTAATATAAAATGCTGCCTGTCTTGCTTCTCCCCCCTTTTTTTTTTTTTCCTTTTTTTTTAAACAAAGTTTATTAACCCATTTAAGACCGCTCTATGTTTCCTTTATTGGAAATGCACCAAACAGTTTTTTAACACTTCTTAGAACATTAATTACACAAATAAGTTGTTTCAATAAAATTAAATTTATTTTTACGAGAGTTACAAAATGTTGTGTTTTCGCAATATCAGTCCAAAATGGTATTTTTTAAAAAATTTCAAAAAATTTAAATTCTTTGAAACATTTCGTATGAAGAGGTACATTACACTTATTACATACAGTAATTGTTTGACTTTTGCAGTGTTTACATTTTTTTGTTTATTTTAACTATTTTTAGTAATAATATGGCCCATACAGTCTTTCTGAGTTTCGTTGAGAATTAGATTTTGAATTGAAGATGGTCTTCCAATATGTGAAGTTTTAGGTAAAACAGAATTCATCTGCATTTCTTCCAAGCCCTTTTATCAAAGATATGGCTCTCTCAAAGATATAGATCTCTGAAACTCTAATAAACTTATTTTAGAATTCATTTTTCCATGTAGAGTCTCCATTTTCCCCATACAATTTGCTCCTTTTTCTTACTATATTGCTTACTTTTACATTTATTAGGAAAAATGTCGATTTCACCTGCAATGTCTTTAGGTGATTCGACATTTTCACTTAAAAAATCAGTATCAATAGCTTCTTCATCCATCAAATCATCTAGTCTGGAGGGATAATGATAAATTATGGTTCATCATTATCTTCTGTTGAGGACGATTCCGAAATATCATCATCATCTAGCTCATGAAAATACTGCAATGCCTCTTCCAATGTCAAAACACGCTTTTTTCTAGAGACAAACTTATCTGAAATGAAAAAATACCAATTTACGGCATAAAAACTAGGCAGCATATCAAAATCTTAAATAATACACATTGGACTGATGTTGCGTTTTCGCAACATTTTTAAAAATATGAATTGAGAAACATAAAAACAAAAATTATGCCTTACCTGTTGAAACTATTTTGTTCATTAGTCTCTAATAAACTTGGAACAAGCATCAAATCGGAATTATACCATGTGTTGCTATCTACAATTATTATTTGAAATTAGTTATTTTTTTTCCCTTTCAAAACACCTGAAAAAAACAATTTTTCGCAAGTTCTAAAAGCAGGCAAATGTAGAAACAAAAGATTTGTTATGAACAATTAAAATATAGAGAATAAAATAAAAATTTTACTTCAGACATACAAAACTTAGAACATGCCTTTAAAAAATGCAGAAATTAATGTTGCCTTTTCGCAACACCAGTCTTAAATGGGTTAATGTTAAAGAAATGTGCATAATGTATTGTCAGCAAAAAAAAATGTTTTCCCTTATGAGCCAGTTTGAAACTTGCTAGTACTTTTGCCTCTTGGATTTTCATCATTGTACTATAACATTTTATAAAATTTGGGCTCCATGCAAAATTTTTACTATTTATTTTTTTTTTTTCTCGCCAGCATTTGGTTCTATGTCTTAAATTGTATATAGATAATATGATAATAGTGATTTCAACTTTGACAATTGATGGCAAATAGGTACTATTTTGGTTTGAAATGTCAACTTAAATCAAATTTAATTTTATAAACACAAAAATCAATCTATATAAAACTTTAATAAGACTGATTGTTCTTCATGGTTGCAAAAGCTAGCCCCTAAATAAATCTGTTGAGAATAAATTTTTAGTTTTTGAGCAAAAGATTCTACATAGAATTTATGGTACAGTGTTAAAAAATGACATCTGGACAATTTGTTATAACCATGAATTATACCATAAATATAGGCAACCAAATATAATATGGGTGATTAAATCTTATTGTATCAGTTGGTTCGGCCATGTTTATAGATACGAAGACACTGACCATGTTAAAAAACTGACTTTTTTATGAAATGGAAGGTACTAGAAGAAGAGGGAAGACCATGCACTGTTGTTGTTGCTGATCCCTGTTACCCAGCAGAGCTAGATTAAGTCCATGATACCGCACACTCTCAAGAAGTCAGTGATCAACAATGGTCACTCCAGAAGATCTTCCTTTTCAAGTCCTAAGCTCATTAGGATATGAGCTTAGGCCATCCGGAGTGGTTTGGCCTATGGAACATTTGGTACAAGTTGGAAACACTTTCTCCTTGTCAGTATAAGTCAATGTTCTGAGGTGGCCACTACTAAAGCGAGTTATTGTAGTTTGCTCCTGTCTGCTGCACTGGAGCGTCAGAGAACCACGGGGCGATTACCCTGGTACCAATGGTGCTAGATGGATAGATTATACCGAGAGATATCTTAAGTTCATTGGTATTAACCAGTGGAGAATATTGAATATTGGCATCTGATCGGGCTGGATGGAGAAAACTGACTGGGACTGCCTTGGTCTGTACCAGGCTGTCGTGCTGATGAAGAAGAATAGATAATGTAACATAATTTATTTTTCACTTTAAAAAATGAATAAAGGCTGTTTAAGTTCCACTGTTCTAATAATTTTATCAGTGAGATAATATAAATGTTGCAAGAGTATCTTAATTTTTCTCAGGTTAGAGTTTTGCATAGACCTTATGGTCTGCATGATTGACTCGCATTAACTTAAAATAATTATTATCCTTCAAAGTTTTATGGGTGTGCTACTTTGTGGTGACTTCAGTTGTTGTTATACGTACTATTTTTAGTACTATTTTTCCTTCAAATATACTATTCAAATATATAATACGTACTATTTTTCCTTCAAAAATATTATGATTTTTAATTATAACAGTATATATTTTTGTAATAATATCTAGGATAATTTATCTAGAATTAGTTATACTCTGTTCTAAATTTTTGTTTTCAGAATTATAATTTCATAAAATGTGTTACTTTGGTTTAATATGCTGTTATCAATATTTTTTACATTCTTTAATTTGTTAGTAAAATAAATTTGTTAGAAAGTTTCACATTTTTTGACACTTCATGTTTTTTGAAAAAAATTGATGAACATCGAAAGAAAAATAATTTATATTACTTAAATTTAGAGTGTGTTGTTCAACAGAAGCTAACATAATAACTATTTACTGTTTTGTGTCTTTCTTTAAAATGTATTTTCTAACTTTCATAAACCTATCTATTTTTAGGAATAACTTTAAAATATATTTTGCTCTGTTTGATGAATTTAATGTTTTAAAATATTGGGTGAAATTATTTGGATATTGAATAATTGTGAATATTCAAACCTTAAAAAGGTGTATGCAATTAATCTTCAATCTCCACCTTTTTTGTTAAGTGCTGAAGACCTGCCTGAAAGAGTTGATATTCAATTGACTAGTGTTTTGGAACTTCGTCAAGAAGTTTTGGAGGAATGCCACACAGGTAAATAAACATTATGTAAGTTTATGCACAGGTATGTAAGTTTCTGTGCTCCAGCTTAGTTAAAAAATATATTTTTTCTTTGGGTGCGGTGACCCAGTTGGCAAAGACAGCGAGCCAGTGATCTGAATGTCACTGGTTTGATGCTCATCGCTGACAAATCCATCGTCATGTACACTAATGGTGGCTGGTGCACGAAAAATGTTACAACACTTTATTAGTAATAGATACAATTCATTAACAAGGGCACAGTAGCCCCATTTGCAAGAGCAGCGATCTGAACGTCCGTGGTTCGATGCTTGTCTCTGCAAATCTACCACCGTGTTCACTAATGGTGGCCGGGGCACGTAAAATAGGGCGTGGCTACAATATTCTCCAAGTTCTCAAATTTACCTCTGGAGGTGCAGGCTGAAGTGTACCGGTCTCATCACTTGACTCAGTTCTAAATTACGGGACTGGCTTGTAGGGGGTAGTGCCACCCATACGGTGCCCCCTTAAATGAATAGCCAGCAATCTTGCAGTGTACATATAGGCAAATATCTAGCAACAAGTGCCTCCACATTTGAAAAAATAAATAAATTGTACTAATATTCTTTTTCTTGGATTAACAAGTATGCTGTTTGTATTTTGACTTAACATTTAAGACTTTTTTTAAATAGGAGGCATAATAAATGTGTAAAAGTATTTCATGAAATAACTATTTATGTAGCTATTTAGGCAGCTATTACTACACTTATTACAAAAGGATGGTAATGTATATATTTTATACGTGCCAAGTGTTCCGTAAAAAATGTATTCGTTCTGTTTTTTAAGCTTTGTTACGAAAATATGTTTTCAAGCAAAAATGTCCCGTATTTTTACTTCCGCAGCACCATCGCTTTTTTCCCCCCTACATCGCGTTTTCGAGATTCATATTTTCCCCTCCTAGCAGCTGATACTATACAAAAACTTCCTGGACAGCAAGCAGCTTCTACAACATTAGAAAGAGAGGGAAATTCAACATCATGTGCTTGACCTAAACTAATAATAAAAGTAAAATCAACCTCATTTGCTTCATCAATACTAGTAAAAAAATTAAAATTAATGTCAAGTGTTTCACCCAACTCTGTAAAACAGTTGAAACCCTCATGTGTTTCTCAAAAATCAGCAAAAGAAGTAAAATCACTTGCAGAGTCACCATCATCTACCAATAATAAACGCATATTGCAGGAGGAAGAAAGAATTTTTCTTACATTAAGCTCAACTCTTGATCATGCTTTAGCATTTTTTGTGAAAAATGTAATTGTCATTTATGAATCATATAATGTGATGTTTCAAAGTGAAGAGCCGAAAATTCACAAGATGAGAAGAGAGTTATCGAATTTTTTTGAATTGTTGGCGAGATTTGGGAAAATATCTGTCAAAACTACCTCTAAATGTGTATTGTGAAATTTGATGTATTTAAAAATCAAAAGGATGATAACGATTTAGTTATAGGATCCGAAACATCAGAATTTGTCAAAGAATTGTCTGAAAGTGAACTATTACAGTTCTATTCTTGTGTTAGAAAATATTATACATCTTGTTGCTCTTTTTTTTTTTCGATTCCGTCGCACGTCGTGTTCCTTATTTTATTCTTGGGAGGTTGGCAGCTATGATATTTTCTAATGAAAAATGAACAAAGAGAAACTAGTAGCAAAGACCCCAAGCTTAAATATAACAAATTATAATTTAAAATGTGACAAATTTCAAAGCTAAAATAGTCTGTCTCATAACATATTCCATTGCATAAAATGTATTTTATTCACTCTACTACATACTGTACTTCCTGTTGCTGTGAATTTTTAAAATATATTTGGTTTGAGCTAAAGAATTAGAAATTTTATAGTTTGTGAAATTCTGTCTCTGGTACACTTATATTAACATGAATTAATACTATCATTTGTTTATTGTCATTAAAATTTTAAACTTTGCTTCAAGATATTAATTATTTTCAAGTTTTTAAAACATCATTTTTTGTTATACTAGGAACTCTAACCTTGTATACTAATAGTCCTAGGGTTACATCTGTAAGGTATCAATTTATAGCATGATTCTTAACCTTTTTAATAGTCAACACCCCCTTGAATCTGAAAATAAGCTCTCTCTGACCCCCTTGAAAAATGTGTTTCTATTTTTTATTTAGGAAAAGACAATTATTGCAAGATAATTTATTTAGTGCATAAAAATTAATACATTTACAATACATACTATATTATTACATATAAAACAATATCTACATTTTTAATGGCTAAGTCTTTGTTATTGTAATGCAAAAGTGATGGAAAACTTATTTCACAAAGGTAGGGGGGGGGGGGCAAATTGTAAAAGCGTCTGTAATGCTGCTCTTGTCAATTCTGGATAAAGTTCTAACTATGTACACTGGAACTGTTCTAAGTCCAGTTTTTCAAATTCCATTTCAACATGTGCATTAGCTTGTATTGCGATGGGATTGCCTTTTAATAAAACGTTGTCGTCCATTGAATTTAGGTCAAACAAAGATGGCTTGAGCATCCATCTATTAATTTTGCTTATATTTTCCATGGAAAAGTATCCATCAAATGATTTATACAATTGGTAACTTTCATTAAAAATTTGGAACCTTCTCTCGCACCCCTGGAAATGCTCTCTTGCACCCTGAGGGTTGCCCGCACCCTCAGTTAAGAACCACTGATTTATAGGGTGTACATGTATCATAGATAATTGAAAATGCATGGCTGTTTAGGAGATACAATTTTTTTTTGCTACTATAACTATGGAAGTGTTCTGTTATAAAGTGTGACTCATGTCTAATGAACATAGATGACAGTGTTTAACTAAACACTTTAAAGAATAAAATCCATATTAAATACTGATATCCAGACTGAGAAAGCAAAAAATTAGTCATTCAACTGTTATTTTCTAGCTAGAAACAAGAGAAGGACTTTATAGCACAGTGTGTTGTTTACTAAACAACAAATCATCAAGAATTTATGAGAATTTTGTGCAGCATGTATTTTGTCTTAAAAAAAGACATTTCTAAATGTCTTTGTAAGAAATGAGTTGTTTGTAGCAGTGCAGTGTGAAAAGAGTTGATACAATACTGGTATAAAAATAGCAACAGCATTCAAAGAAAGTTAAACTGGTAGTATTAAAAAATGTTGAACATTTTTCTATTCTGCCATTTAATCGAATACTTCATTCTGGTGTTTGCTATTTAACATTCACAACATGCATGAAAGCTATAAAATAAATGTAGGCATAACTTACATTAAGGTAATACCTCACTAGCATTATTATCATTATTAAAGCTGTGTAAGAATCATAGAATAACTGAATATGATTTTAAATGTAGACCAGGATGAAAAATTTTAATAACTATTGCTCTCAAACCTTGTAATACTATAATGTAATGTAGTTAACTTTAGCTATTTTTCATAGTAAAATCTATTACTGTGACAGTAGTATCATCTATTTTAATTATACCAGCCAACCATTTTTCAAAATGGGACTGTATCATGTTGATTTACTGCCTTATTTGTTTTTACTATTGCATCTTTGCCTATTTGTTGGGAAATTTTCCTTAAGTTTTTCTGAATTCCAGTTATTATGGCCATGAAAAAATAAACAAAAAGGGGGGGGGGGATAATTTTTGTGTTGTAAAAAAGTGACTGTATGGATAGTTCTTTATCTGAATTTTAAGCATTTTCTCTGAAATACTTTTCTCTAAAATAATGTATTTTTAGTTCTTTAACTTTTTAATAATATATACACATATATTTGTAGGTCTTCAAGAAATAATTCAAAATATGACTTTTGTTGGTTGTGTTGATCATAAGTTTGCACTTTTTCAACACAATACTAAATTATATCTTTCTAATACAAGTAAACTTAGGTAAGTACATGTATCATTAACATTGTAATGTGGTTGCGCATGCCTATGATAAATGAATGTGTGATTTTAGGTGACATTCTACATGCTTTGATATTTTATTTATTTTTTACATTTTCCTGGAGATGTTTATATGATTGTGCTTAATCCCACAGAAGTATAACTGCCTTAAGTTTATAGAATTCATTGGATAATGAAGATAAGGGGAAAACAGAGAATAAATCTGGATATTACCATTTGGTTTATTATTTGGTTAGGCCTGCTTTTACAAAAGCTTGACCAGATGGTTCAAACCACAATAAGAAAGCTCTGATTATTCAAACAAATAAGAAAAAGTGTTGTGTTATGTTAGAATCCACTATGTGTTGGATTATATTCTGTTGAGTATAGATTATAAAATATCCTGACGAAGCATCATTACAAAATACTTTATTGTAAGTCACGAACACATGCTACTACAGCTTATAGCAACCGATCCACAAGTCAACTACAAGGCAGTTAACAGGTTGCAGTTAGGGGGCCTATAAGACATAGTTACAGTTATTCCACATCCCCCTTTTAAATTGTAAAGTTATAAACAAGTACATATATATATTGTGACAAAATTACAAGTACAAAAACAATAATACGGCAAAATACCAGTACATTATAGCAAAATTTCACATATATACATTATAGCACATAATCATTTAAGTAGGCAGGTTTTCTATGAACACGACTACTTGCTCTTTGCACAGTGTTGTTATTGGTGTTCTGACTCTGTGAATTCTGAGAACTGGGTGGTATCGGATTTTGGGCAAAATTATCTATTAATTCATAATCAGAATTCGTTTGTTTAAAAGGAATATTAGACTTTCTGATATGTTTCCTGTTTCGCCTTAAGATTCTACCTGCTTCATCTTTAATAATGTAAGACCTAGGAAAGGAATTATCCTTTGAAATAACCTGGGCTGGACCCCATGTTTTGTTTTTAAAATTTAATTTTCTTACATTTTCTTTAGGCTTAAGTTCGGGTAAGGGGTGGGCTGTTTTATCATAATATAGCTTTTGAGCATTCTGTCTTTCAACTAATTTTTCCTGAATATTATCAAAGACCTTCGCATTCAATAACTTGTTAGTCATTGGAAGTTTTGTCTTTAACCTACGATTGAACATCATTTGAGCAGGGGATAGATTAATTCCTGATATGGGGGTGTTGCAATATTCCATTAATGCAACATTATCCTCCGTCTTTATTATCCTCCGTTGCTTTCCTGAACAAGCATTTGACTATTCCCACACCCCTTTCAACCATTCCATTGCTTGGTGAATAATGAGGACTAATGAATGCACAATTAAAGCCCCATTCTTTTGCAAACTGTTTGTAGAGGTAACTATTAAAGGGAACATTATCTGAAACTACAGTGCTGGGTACACCAAATCTGGAAAAGATAGCCTTAAGTTTACTTATTACTTCAACTGCTGACTTACTCTTAAGTGCACAAACCTCCAACCACTTTGAATAATATTCCATAAGTACTAAATAACTTATATTGCCAAAGTCCATTAAATCTACTCCTACTTTTTCAAATGGTCTGTATGGTACTACATGAGGCTTTAAAGGCTCTTTCATGTTTGCTCTTGAGAATTTTTCACATGTCTCACACTTGGAAACAGTACGTTCAATATCATTGTTCATCCCTGGCCAGTACAACAATTCCCTGGCTCGACTTTTACACTTTTGAATGCCTAGATGGGCTTCATGTATCAACATTAACATGTCTTGTCTAAGGACCCTAGGGATAATAATTTTGTCGTTTAAAAATAACCCCTCCACACAAACAATATCATTTCTCACTTTGTAATAATTTGACAGATTTGTGGGTATCTTTTTCCTTTCAGGCCATCCATTTTGAAAGTATTCACAAATTAATTTTACCTCACTATCTTCCTTTGTAGCTTTTTGGAATTGTTTAACCCTATTCTCACTCATTGGCAAAAGCTTTGATACAGAATGCACCATGTTCATCATGTCTGGATCATCTTTGATCTCCCCCTTAATATAAGCTCTCGACAAAGTATCAGCAACATACATTTTGCTTCCTGGCAAATATTTAACAGTAAAATCATATTTTAAAAGTTTAAGGAGCATTTTCTGCAATCTAGAGGAAATTTTACTGATTGGCTTATGTACTATTGAGGTCAAGGGTTTATGATCACTTTCAACAAGAATCTTATGGCCATAGACCAAATTGTGATATTTCTGGAAAGCGAATACGATTGCCAACAATTCCTTTTCAATTTGGGTATAGTTTTGTTCAGTTTCTGTTAAACTCCTAGAAGCAAATGCAACTGGGTGACCGTCTTGTAATAAACATGCCCCAAGACCATCTTTAGAACTATCACATTGAATAGTGATAGGTAAAGAGCCATTAAATACTTTTAGAACAAGTGTTTAACAAATTAACTTTTTGATATCCCCAAAGCTTTTATCCTGTTCATAACCCCATTGAAACTCTACATCATTTTTTAGTAATCTTCTTAAAGGAGCTGTAACAGCAGAGACATTAAGTATAAATTTAGAAAGAAAGTTGACCATACATAGCAGCCTTTTTATATCAGTCTTACATGATGGTTTATCCAATTCACTAATTGCTCTAACATGACCTGAGTCTGCTTGTATACCCTTCTCAGATACTATCAATCCCATGTATTTTACCTTGGCAACTCTAAACTGGAATTTATCACTATTAAATTTTACATTATTTGCTTTTGCTCTCTCCAGAACTTCTATTAAAATTTTGTCATGATCTGTTTTATCTTTTCCTGCTATAATGAGATAGTACAGTTAATGTAGTACAGTTTGGGGAACATATCTTTTACTGTATTTTAATATTTTTTTGGATAATGTCCAATCGTCTGCCGCATTAGCAAGATAAAAAAAATATGTTTTTTGTCTATTTAGTTGTTAAGCATGTGACGATAAATTTATTTAAAGTACCAGAAAAAGAAATCACGTGATCGGCATTTAATAAATTAAATTCTAAAAATTAATGTTTAAAAATTCACCAAAAATCAGAAAATAGAGGTAAAGATTCGAAAAAGATTTCATTTTAAAGGAATTTTTATGATCTTTCTCGTGATATAAATTTTATAACCCTCAAATTATTATTTTAAATGCAAACTTAAAAAAAGTTACTAAAACAGCTTAAAATTTAATTTTAAAAATCTAAGAAGAATTTTTCAAAAATCTCTCTTAGTGCACCCCTACACTATAAGAAGAATCGCCATGCAAAATTTCAGCCCTTTAGGTCCAGCGGTTTGGTCTGTGCGTTGTATGTCAGTCAGTGAGTCAGTTACGGAACTGTTTTATATATATATAGATTAATTTGCTATAAAGTCATAGATCTTTCCTCGGTTTTTACCCACTAATTTAATTTTTTATGTAAAATGTTTATATCATATTTATACTTAAAAATTTTAGACTTTATATGTGTGTGTTTACATGGTTTTATTCTGTTTTTGACTGCTTTTATCACTGTATTTTATATGTATATATCTTTATCATTATTTTAATGTATTATGGTGTAGAAGTGCTAATTATGTATATATATGTTTCTTGCGGGTTTTACCATGTGTTTAGCGCCGCTTGTCCTCTCTGGACCTTGCACCATTAAACCCCAAACAACCAACCAACCAACCATAGATCTTTCCTAGAAAGGTGAAAAGGCTTTAAAATTGTTGCCAATGCAACAGGAGTAGATAAGAATAAAAAACATGAAAAAAAAAACATACACAGTCTGTGCTAATCAACAAAACTGAACTTGCCTCTCCTAATGTAACATAAAATATTAAAATTTCATGTAGCTTATCAAATTCCTGTTATCAGTGACATCTTTAATCAAAGGTTTGTATAATCAGTAAAACTCCAATTAAAAGTCTTAGTTCCTGAGGCAGTGAACATTTCATTCAAGAATAGTGGTCATTGAAAAGATTATTTCGCAATTCTATTCATTTAAAGATGATACAAAATAATACCATGATGACTTATTTTGCATGATGCAGTTTTTTTTATACTTCAGATCTAAACATCCAGAGAAGGTTCAAACTGCTAGGGTGCTGGCATTAGGTTCTGCATTCTGTTGGTTGGTGTCCCACTATTGGCAAAGATGTTTGTTAGCCAGTTGGAATTAGCTTTAAATTGTAGGTCCTAGTTTAATTAGCCCTCATGTAGCAAAAGATGACTGGAGTGCTCTCAACCAACCAACTAGAACTAAAATCTCATATTTTTTTCCTCTAGTTTATCATAAAATAATCTGCAAAATCCCGAATTAAGAAAATAACTATATCAAAATATTACCAACAGTATTTTTGTATATCTAATTGCTGTGAGAAGACAATGTCATCTGTAACAACTATATCTACAACAACTATATGTAACAACTATATCTTTTTATCTACATTTCTCGGAAACATATCACATAACTTGACAGGTCAGATAATGTGAACACATCATAAACTATGGTATGGTAAAAAAAAAAACCTTAATATTGGATAATATTTAAGTATGTAATAGGTTTCTTTAATACAATATTATCTCAATAAAATAGTGAATTGTTTTTATTTTTCAATGTATGTAGTTTTGAATATTAAAGTACAAATAAACTTTATTAAACTTATAATACATATTTATGAAATTTATGTTAATACAGTTGGCTCTCTGTTTAACGACGATCTCTATTTAAAGGCGATATTTCCTAGTCCCGGCTAGGGATGCGACATCGATGTCGATGTTTTAAACATCGATTTATTGAAGCCGATATTTTTTTAACATCGATGTTTTGTGCTCGATGTTTTACGTTGTCTCGATGTTTTTTTTTTAATGAAAAACTACCGTAATTAAAAAAAATTACCACGTAGCATAATTTTCACACTCAGTAAATGTAAGTCTGAATTCTGAAAAGGATGAATACAAAAGGGGGAATGATTCCTTAGCAAACAGACAAATGACAATTAACAACCAATGAACCAATCAGAGCGCTTGGAATGTTCCTGACACTCCAGAACTTTCCATGGGGTTTTATTTTACAAATAGTATATACACGGGTGCATTCATTGAAGTTTTTGTTTTGTTCTAGTTTTATATAAGTTGACGTTAATATTATTAGTAAGATGCCTCCCAAAAGTACCGTTTGGAAATATTTTTACAAAACCTCTGACAAATTGGCGAAATGCAATATTTGCCTTAAGTCCCTCAAAACTTCTGGCAATACCACGAATTTATCTGGACATTTGAAGGAAAAACATGGCGGTATTTACAACGAAAATTTTGAGTCATCAAAGTAGCCGAAAGCAACCAAGTTTTTGTCATTTGTGTCTGCCCAATCAGAGAGGAAAATTAAATCACCCCCTCCCCCCACGACTAACAGAAGTAACATTAATGTTAGAGGTTACTAAACCAGTTTTATAAAATGGATATTCTAAAACATTGATGTTTAAAAACATCGATGTTTTTTGTGCGATGTTTTATTAGCATCGATGTTTTAATATTGAATATCGATGTTTCAAAACATCGATGTTTTTTTATCGATGTCGCATCACTAGTCCCGGCCCCTCCGATGTTATGGGAAATGTTATTTTTTCACAAATTCTGTTTAAGGACGATTTTTCACAGTCCCTTGAAAGTCTTTAAACAGAAAACCAACTGTATATCAATAGTTTATTAATATATATATATATATATGTGTGTGTGTGTGTGTAAGTATGTAAATATATATAACTAATTATTACACATTTATTTGCAGTGGAATATGTGTTCTTTCAAAACAATAAAGTCTGTTATTTTAAAAAGAATTTAAATTTTTATAAATAATTTATGTTACCATTATTAATTTTTTTTCTCATCTTACTTTTAAGGATAATATTATTTTATTTTATATTTGATGACTGAAAGTGACTGATTGATCAAAATTAACATTTGCCATCAAATCCTAAATTATTCTTATTATTTCAACCTTCTTTTTTTTTTTCTTTTTTTTTCTCTCCAAAGTGAAGAGTTATTCTACCAGCTCATGCTGAAAGATTTTGGAAATTTTGGAGTTCTTCGTCTCTCAGTAAGAATAAAATGTTATGCTGTATTTAACTTTTATGAATTTGTTTTATATTTAATTAAAAATTAAAATTTAATTAAACTATATGGCATGAAAAAAATGTTAATTTTATGCTTATTTGTGTATATATGTAAGTTTTACAGAGTAATATTGTAATTGTGCATAAGTATTATGGCACACAGGTACATTGGAAACATATGTTGAGATTTAATGTAAATAGGTATTGGTTTAAGAAAAAGTATGTTGTATTGCAAATTGTAAAAATATGTATGAATATACATATGTGAAAATAAATGAAAATATAAATTTATATGATGTATAATGTACATATATGTATTAGGCTATCTGTAAGGTAATCGTATATGTAAATACGAGGGCCATTTTTTAAGTAAGAACCGTTTTGTAATGGAGTAAGAGAAACTTTAGTTATGAACATAAATTGTATCACAAACCAAAATATGAACCTTTTTTTCACTTTTCAACATAGTCACCATTAACATTTAAACATTTGGCAAGTCGTGTCACCAGCTTTTGGATCTCAAGGAACTCTCCGCCTGACCATTAAACCAATTAGTAACAGTTTCTTTCAACATGTCATCATTTTCCAAGTGCTTTCCACCAAGAAATTCCTTAAGTTTTGGAAACAGATGAAAGTCTGAAGGTGCTAAGTCAGGGCTGTATGGTGGATGATCCAGTAATTCCCAATGAAAATTGTCAAAATCGACGGCGTGGACTGCTCTCTAGCGGCGGCGTTCTGCTGCTCGACAAAGCTCGGCCTCACGTTGCGGCAAGAAGAAAGACGCAACTGGACAATTTTCATTGGGAATTACTGGATCATCCACCATACAGCCCTGACTTGGCACCATCAGACTTTCATATGTTTTCAAAACTTAAGGAATTTCTTGGTGGAAAGCACTTGTAAAATGATGACATATTGAAAGAAACTGTTACTGTTTAGAAGAGATGGCCTGGTTTAACGGTCAGGCAGAGAGTTCCTTGATGATGGGATCCAAAAGCTGGTGACACGACTTGACAAATGTTTAAATGTTAATGGTGACTATGTTGAAAAGTTAAAAAATGTTCATATTTTGGTTTGTGATACAATTTACGTTCATAACTAAAGTTTCTCTTACTCCATTACAAAATGGTTCTTACTTAAAAAATGGCCCTTGTATATGTATTATATGGAATATTATTATCAGGCGACAGGTCACCAGTTTGCCATAAACCCCATAGGACAGGTCAGCCTAATTTATGCTTATGCTTATTTGTGAGCAACCTATACATATGTTATCCATAAAAACATTTTGTAAAAAGGTATGTTTTATTCAGGTTATGTTACAGGTATGTTTTATTAGGGTTTGGTTTGGTTTGGAGCACTACAGTCAATTTTTTGCTAAACTAAAGCTAATTAGACCAAGACCTGCTTAAAGCCAATTCCAAATGGCTACAAATGTCCATGCCAAGAGTGGGACTTGAACCCACAGACTCTGTTACCGAAGGCCAGTGCCCTAGCCATTCAGCCATCATCCAAGTCGGCTGAGATTAGGGAGTTGTGTTGGCTTACTTATATGGTGCTCCCATAATAACAAAGTCAACAAATTCGCAGTGTGGGTGGGAGAATGTCGCAATAGCATGCCATGTTGGAAACAGCATATTATTTATAAACATTTGCCATTTAAAAAGAATGTTTCCCTCACTAATATTTGATAGGTACTTATACATGCTATGAAAATACAATTTTGATTTCTGTTTTTTTCCTTTTTTAATTTACTTCTATTTTTTATTTTTTATTTGCGAATTTCATAGAATTTTAAGTTTTTGTTTTAATTTGTATTAAATATTATTAATTTATATATACGTATATATATTTTGTATAAACAAAGCCCTGGTGGCATAGTGATTAAAAACTTCAAGCTGCCACACTATTGTAATTAAGTATCTCAGGAGGTAGATAAATTATTAAGAAGTGAAATTAGCCCTGGGAAGGATTTAAATTGTTTATAAGTGTAATGTACTTAATTAAATTTATCTATTGTAAGGTGGTGGCAAATTAATTTAGGTGGTTTGGCAAACTGTTTTTTTAATTGAGTTAAATTTTAATAAATGTAAGCCAGTCTTTAAAGCTTTAACGACTCTTGCCTAGTAACAGTGAACCTTTCTTTTTTTCCTATCTTTTCTCCTTGTTTCGGTACACCAGTAATTGGATACGTTGTGGGGTGCCATTTCTCGAGCAGCCGCGCTTGTTTTCCCAAGGGGTGGAAGAAGCAGCCTAAAATCACAGGCTTCAGGAATGTTAAGCGATGTTGCAGCCCTCGTTGATACCGATCTCCATGGCGGAGGGATATGTAAGGCGGTGAGCTCTAAAACACTCCGTGTGAGATTTGCGCCTTTATAGAACCCAGTTTTGGGAATTTTTGCAGCAAAATCAGTTGAATCTGTCCATGCCGAAGGTAATGCATAACCTTTCAGGCACGTAAATGCCATTCCCTAATGCAGAGTTACGGAGGAGCGAGGAACTACTTTCAGCCGAGGGGATCGTCGGAGGGGAGGCACCCTGAGATGGAGTGCTGAGGCCTAGGGTAGCTTATGCACGGATGCTGTGAGAGAACATACTCCCCCGCTGACAGTGACTGGTAGCAGACCTCTTCATGCACCATAAGACACCCGGCCTTGGTTTCGATGAGAGGATGGAACGACGCGCAGTCCCTGCTGACCTTCTGATGATTTAAAAAAAGACTTTCCACCTGGGGTACCCCTTGATTCCTTTATGCTGTACTATGTGCCTTTATTTCCTATTTTCCTTCTCTTTTAATTTTCAGACCTTATGAAGTGAGGTAATGAATGTTTTAGGTTATTTTATTTTTTGGTGCCCAGTTTAAAGAAATTATATTTAAGGAGCTCCTTATGTAGGGTTTTAAGTTCTCTTTTGGTTTGCCAACCACCATCTAAAGAAATGACAATCCTTTCTATATGTGTATTTATGTTGATTTATCCCTTCATTATGTGCCAGGGAGATGTGCTCCCTCTTTGTGTTGGCATTAAAGATATAGTGTGATAGGAAAGCTCCCTTACCTTATAAATAAACCGGGAGCCGATGTAATTCATTTAAATATGTTAATTAATTGTTAATAAACTACTTCTTGCCTCATTATCCATTGTCTTAGACCAATTTACTGATTTGAGTTTTACTTGGAAGTGAATTTTTATTTCAGCTAACGTGAAGTTATTTTATTTCAGGAATAAAGTTAATTTTGCTAACCTTAAAATCTATACGATATTAGTGATCAACGGCCGTTCAGGTTAATTTGGCCTGGTGGCATTAAATTGCCGTTAACTTTTAATCATTTAGTAACCTTTAGGAGCTGCTAGAATTTAATTGGAACTAAATAAAATGGCACTCAAGGTACAATAAAATAGGCACAATAACACCACAGGTCCAGAGTTGAATCCTGCAAGGTCGACTCAGCCTTTCTTCCCTTGAGTAGGTCAATAAAATGAGGACCAAGTATGCTTGGGAACTAACTATGGGGATCCTGTGTCAGGTTGACCACCTGACTGAGACATATGCTGTATGGCACCCCAGGCCCACAGTCAAGAAAGCGGAGATGGGCACCACTGGCCTTGGTCCACACGGACTGTTGTGCCATGAGTTTTGTTCTAGTTTTTTAGTATTGGCAAAGCAAGGTTATTTTTTTATCTATGTTATGAAATGGTGTACTCTGATTTTTGTAGATAATAGGCCTTGTTTAGAAGAGATGGCTATTAATAATACCTGTTTGAAATTATATAATTACTACATTTCAGAATCCTGCTCCTATTTTCGAACTAGCCATGATTGCTTTGGAATCTGAAGATAGCAACTGGACAGTTGCAGATGGTCCTAAAGAAGACTTAGCAAAATATGTTGTAGATCTCTTAAAATCGAAATCAGGCATGCTGGATGAGTATTTTTCTTTAGAAATTGATGAGGTAAGGAAGGTGCATCTTTCTTTAAAAATTCTCTATCTTTTATTTAGTAGACTTTCTAAAAGTACTTACTGTAAAAACAAATTTTAGGAATGTAGTAACTTCAAAATTTGATTTATTTTCTCTGATTTTTCTAGGGTTTTGAGTGGATTTTGCATAAAAATACGAATTTTGTGTTAATTTAGATAAATTTTATGAAGGAAATGTAATAATTATTCAAAATCTAATTGCTATGCATACTTGAATACTTTAAATAAGAGTAATTATATTTTGTAACTGGGAGACAATTAATACATCACTCATAGTATCAGTTTGGGATTATCTTGTAACTTAATATTAAAATAACAAATTAGATGTAGGAATTTTCCTTACATAAGATCTTCTGTAACTGTGATAGGGGTGTTCTTGAGTTCATGAATTTTTAAGTATATGCACATAAAAAGACATTAAGTACATGAACATAAAAGCTGTACTTCCATGTTGAGAATTTATAATAGAGGTAATCTGCATTTACTTGAAAGCTATCATACTCATAAGGGAATTCATAGCTTTACTTCATATTTTAATATGAAATTAAGAACTTTCATTATGGTCTGTGAATTAAAAATTTTGAAATACAGGTGGGTATCCATAATCCAAAATGTCTGAGACCAGAAATATTTAGGATTTTAAAATATTTACATATACATAATGAGATATCTTGAGCATGAGACCCAAGTAAAATGCAGAATCCCTTCGTAATTAATATACATCTTGTACAATTAACCTGAGGCAGATTTAAAAGTTTTGTGGTCCTAAACTACATTTCTTTTGAGGCTCCCATCTGATTCATTTGAATGCAGTAAAAAAAGTATAAATTTTTACTTAGTACATCAGAGGTTCTCAGCCTTTGGATCAACCTCTAATGCCACTTAACAGGTTATCAAATACATCAGAGTTTCTCAACTTTTTGTTGAGAAACTGATGCATTTGATAACCTGTTAATTATGTATGCTTACCGTTTACCTGAAAACATTTATTGTTGAAGTGTTATACTGTATTTTTATTTTATTTTAAAACAATATACTTATAGATTTAGTAATTCAGAAAAACTATAATTTTTTTTATAAAATAAATTTATTTATACAATGGAAAAAATAACATTACACTTTTTTATTACATCAAATAAAAATTGGTAAATACATAGAACATTTTATCCATGGGCTTGCAGCACCCTGAGGCTGTGGCCTAGTTGGCCTCACCCTAAATCTACTGCATTTAGCCTAGATATAATTTTTACAATATTTCAGCAATTTGGCACGTGAAAAAAAAAAATTTCTATATCCTGAATCATTACATGGCTAAGGTATTTCAACCTCAGCTGTCTATATGAATTATCGGTGATCATTTTATGTTCTCATATACTTCAACTTTCCCCATCCACACAACTGTTACGTTTATATCACAGCTTGACTTTCTACTCTCAAGATAATCACAAAAGCTTCAAGTTGCTTCTAGGGCAGCCTTTCTTTATTTTTTTTTCTGCTTTATATTTACATTACAGAGCAGAGAATAAGCAAAAAACACTGCTAAATGTTCATAGATCTGCAATGATGGATTGTTGATAACAAACTGGTGCCAACTGATTGTTTGAGCTCCATATGAGTGAGGCTAGATGTAGAATTTTCCTCTTGGGATGTATGGATGCTCTAAAATTTTTGGATTTAGAGGCATTACAGGAATAAAATAATCAGATGAAGTATCAGCTTTTAGTCCTGAAATTATGAATAAAGTATAAATAAATATGTCATATCTTGAAAAAAATATCAATCAGAAAGAATATGAACATCGATACAAAGTACAGTAGAATCTCAATCTGTTATTTTTCAAGGGACCAACTTAACTAAACGATAAATGCTGGAAAACAATAGATGCAGGAACATAACAAAGGGATATGATCATCGGGACTGGGTGAAAGGGATGACACATGTGGGAAAACAATGATTTGGAGAATGATCGATCGAGATTCCACTGTATACATTAGGACTGAAAATGATTTTATTGTGAATTAAATGGGAATAAGCAATATTTCTCTGCTTTTTTTTCAGTTATATCACTTCAACAAATACACAATATTTATCCATATTTTAAAGTCTAATAGCTGTCTTGAACTTCTGTTGTGTGCCATTTTAGAACTGTTTTACAGTTACAGAAATTTGTTCATTGCAGGATGGGAATCTACTATCTTTGCCAATGCTGCTTGAAAACTATGACCCACCTCTTAGGAACCTACCAAATTTAATTTTGCGTCTAGCTGCTGATGTTGACTGGTCATCAGAAAAAGAATGTTTTGAATCATTTTGCCGTGAAATGTCATCATTCTATGCCGTCCCAGGAACCTCTTATTCTGACAGTTCTGAGGTAAGTTTGATGCTTACTTGCAACTCTTTTTGTATCTAATGTTTAAATTGTTGTAACTTCCATTAAATTACACTTATATACATAGTAAGTAATGATGAAATTTTTATTTTTGGCTGTAAGGTTTAAAGAAAGCTTTTTTTCTATATTAAAGCATTGACTTTTTTTTCCAACATGGTAGGCATATTGTCTTTTGATATTCACCCATAGAAAACTACAAAAGTTGTGGGTTTCTTGCAATGGAAGCACCATATAGGTGAACCAAAATTACCCTTTGGTGCCACCTCACCTCACAGGCAACATCTAATGGGCTTGTACCCTCCTCTTACCCCATAAACCATACTAAGGGACTTTATAGCTAACAGATTTAACATGCCCATACTTGCCATAGACTCATGAGTATTCATTGGTGCTTGTCAGGATTCGCTCTGAGCAATCAGAACCGAATCCCGATGAGCTAACCTCTAGGCTGCTCCAGGCTCACTGACTTGCTATTTATGAAAATAAATAATTAGTAAAATATTTGCAAGATAGAGTAAATCCAGCAATTAAAACTGTGCACATCTCAGTACAGTATTAATTGCTGACATTTGCTTTGGATACAGTCGGAATTAAAAAAAAACAGTCTAGAGAATTTTTATCTCAGGCAGTATGAAACTATAACCCACTCTGAATAAAATCATTCACTATTCTAATACTAATGGTGTACGATTAACAATCTGAAACTTTTCTAATATATTCTCTCATAATTTTTGTAAATAACTTTTTCTTTTAAAACTATGACAAACTATCCTGGTTCAAGGTATGCATTTTGATTGCCTTATTAATTTTGAAACTGACTGAAAACACATTAAGTTTCCAATATATGAGGTGGTGAAAGGCAAAGTGGTGTAAGTCAGTAAGTCAAGTGGTGTAAGTTCAAAGTGTTCTACTGCAAAAAACTACAAAATATTCTACTATAAATTGAACATTTTATAATTCATAATAATTATTATAATATTGCAAATAATTATTATTTGCAATTCTACTATAAATTGAACATGGAGATTACCTTTTTGCCCTCAAATAAAAAAAGTTGAAAGTGTGACTTACACCACTTTGCCTTTCACCACCTCATATATTGCAGAGGAACTGTTATTCCCATACAGTATCATAATACACACCTACAAGCAGTCATTAAGTGTTTTTAACAGTCTTTCAGTCTTTACGAATATAGGGACCTGGAACAGTAACCTGTATTACTGTCTTTGAGTAACTTTATGCCAGATAAGAGAAGGAATGACTGCATATCTGTGGACTCATGGCATATACAAATAAAATATTTTTCTCTCACATATGCACATATATGTCAGTTTATTTCATATATATATATATATATATATATATATATATACAGTCGAATCTCAATTTATTGTTTTTCAAGGGACCGAATGAACTGAACTATAAATGCGGGGAAAACGTTAGAGGCGGGAATATAACAAAGCAATATGATCGTCCGGATTGGGAGAAATAAATGACACATACAGGAAAACGATGTTTCAGGGAATGATCATTTGAGATTCCACTGTATATATTTAAACTATTATATAAAAATTAATTGTTATGTATTAATTACTAATATTTTTTCAGAGCTCTGAAGAAAACGAAAATAAGTCATGGAAGTGGACTATAGAACATGCTGTTTATTCCGCTATTAAATCACACCTGAAGCCTCCAAAGCAGTTCTCAACAGATTCCAGCATTTTGCAAATTGCAAATCTTCCAGATCTATATAAAGTTTTTGAAAGATGCTGATAAATGGATGGAGACACCTTGCATTCATTGTGTATTATTTGTAATTAAATTTTTACATTGAGCAGTTGTATTATAATTACTATAGGCGATACAAGTGCACAAAAATTAGCGTAAAATCATTTTCATCAGCTTTTTTTTAGTGAAAAGCACATTAAAGAAAATTTGTGATGCTAATTTTTATTTTAATGTTATGGCTATTTATTAAGTTAAAGAGTATTTCACTCTGGGGCTCTTGGTGCGTATTCATAATTCATTAATTTTCTACTATCATATGCACAATATCTCATTTAAACTGTTTTAATCTGTGCTTTTTACTAAATTTAACCAACAAGCTGCTGACTACTTAATGACGAAAATCATAAGATATATCTCAATAAAAATGTATTACCTTTCATATTGATTTTCATAAATAGCTTTATATATTAATAGTCATAATATAGAGATTTAGGAAGTCTTATAATTTTAGTTCATGGAAGTTGTTCTAGCCATTCTTAGTTGTTAGAGTATGCATAAGCGTAGAATCTATTATATCCAGGTATAAAAAAAGTCTTAAATAATTCATTTTCCTCTTAGATTTCTTTTAGTAAGCCTCAGGCATAGTGAAGTAATTCTTGCAAGCAAAAACTTTTGACAGTGAAAGCTTTCAGAAACATCTGAACATTACTAAATGTTGGATGATAAAAAAAACCCGAAAAGGATCTGCCTTTTCGCTGAAGGCTGGTAACGACATAAAATATCTATTTAAGGGCAATTTTAAGCCTTAGAAGTATGTCCTGTTTTCAAGTGACAGCAAAATAATGTAAATCGAGATGCCTTTGATTACATTGAAACTTCAGTTTTGAAACATTCTTCCTATCTAATGCATACTCTGTTCAACTGATTTGTGAGCATTACGACTAACTTTACAGACTTCGAAAGAGGTCAAACAGTAGCGGAACGGAGGAATTAATCTAAGTTTGCACAATTATTGAAAAGATTAAAATTGCATGGACTGAAATATACGCCACTTCAGCAGCATGACTATTTCCAGCATCACTCTAAATTATGACTGGTGACTCGCAAAAGAAGAAGATATGTTGAAAGTGTTTTCGCCGTAGTCATTAATTGCCCTCGATTTCCTTTATCTCAAGCTTTCAACTCTCAATCTATGGATAGAAGTATCGGAAGCCACCCGTTCTCAAACTTTTGTCCATCCAAACAGAATTCACCATGCATAAGAGTATGCGCTCGAGCGGGTGAAACCTGAGAGTGCAGGGCCCCCAAATAGTTGTGTAGGATTGGATCTTATCGCGATTTTTAATACGGGTTTCGTTTTTCAATAGGTAATGCTCTTGTACGTTGTACCGTGCTCCCAATGGCGCTTGACACCCTCAAACTTTGCAGCGATATTTGCAAATGCAACCGCTTTCCAGACTATTCAGTGGTAGGTACAATCATAATAGTTTCTTGAGAACCTTTTGGAAATATCTGAACATTACTAAATATTGGAATAAAAGAAAAACGAAAAAGGATCTGCCTTGTCGCCCACTGAAGGCTGGTAGCGACATAAAATATCTATTTCAGGGCAATTTTTGTAAACAACGGCAAATCGAACTCCTGAAAGCCTATAGTAGATAATCACGAAATCTGGTAGAAGTTTTATAGTTTAATTGGTTTTGTTTTTGAACACCATTCGCTGCCTCCAAGCATTCAGCGTTTGAAAGGAGTAGATTCGCTAATTTTCAAAATCAGGAGATCTTTTTACATGTGGAATCTGCGACGGCCAGTAGAACGTTTCAAAGCTCGTTACTCTGGGATGCCTTATTGGACATCGAGAACCGCAAATCTTCGATATTATTGTGGGGGGAAAATAGCAATAGACCGAAATTAAACAAATGAATAGTTTTTACCAGATTTCAAAATTTTCCTTTCAGAAATTCCCAAGTAAATTAAAATTTTTGAAATTGTAGCAACCGCTCCATCAGAAAATTCTTACAGTATCTGCACTTATATGACTTTTGAATAAAGTCTTCTGGTTATCTATTTTATCTGGCTTCCGCGATTAATAAAGGTTAGAGAAGAAGAAGAAAATAAAAAAAAGATTCAGCGCAAAGATACGTACGATTAGATAATTCATCCGAGTCTGAAACGTGCAACTTGGTTCTGCGGTCTCAAACCGACCCATTTTCCTCCAAAGTCATAGCGACATTTTCACCACCGAGTGCTTGACAAGGTCACTGAAAGAAAAAAAAAAAATCGTTGATTTTCAGTTGAGTCAACGATTTATTTTCGATGGAATAAAGTTATACATTTTGTAACTATTTTTGTGCTTCAACTATTTACAAGTGAAATGATTTATTTAAATAAATTGAATGGGTTTACATTTAGCGAAATTCCTCGGTGACTCGTCCGTACCAACTCGTCCTTAAAAAAGAGGGTGCTTCATTATTTAATATTTCAGACGTCTGTTTTTTTATGAATGAATTTAAATGTTACCACACAATATGCACAAAAGAACGCAACACAGAGGTTTGTAGTTTTAAATGCAGACGGTTTTGAATTAAAACGATTGAAGGTGTAGTCCAGTCATACTCAACCTTTGTTTCTCTCTTGCCACATGGCATATGTTTGCTACGTAACGCGAGCTACACCATAAGTACGCTATACCACATAATTCAATACATAATACAAACCTAAATGTATTCAAACGTTTATTTAGAAATGAGTGGTGTTTTTTTTTTTTTTTTGTGTGTGTGTGTGTCGAGTCAAACTTTTGACTATTTTAGACAAATAGGGTTTATACTTGCAACATGCTACTCTCAATACATCATCGAGATAAGAATCAGTAAACCTATTTCTATATACATTCTTCGCATTTTGAAACTGGATGATTTAAAAAGATGTGTAGATCGAAACAACGTAAGAAGCAGTTGGCACATTTTTGAATTTTTCAGGCACTAATTCTCAAAATTGTCTTTACAAAAGCACCTGCCTTGATAATGAGTGCGAATGTTTCAAGCCGCACATAAAAGTCTGGTGGGCCGTAGTTTGTGTATCCCTGGTTTAGTCGAATTTCGTCAGCCTTTGAAAGTGTTTTTAAACTAATATTAAGTCGACTGCATTTGTGCGAGATATTCAACTTTACTGTCTTCTCAGTTCATTTCAGATCTCGATTTGAAGCGATTCTGTCTTTGGCACAAATTTTATTGATCAACCAACCCCGCCTTTATTTAAACACTGCATATACAGAGGTACTTGGAGATTTAAAAATTTTATTTTTCATTTAAACTTTGAATTGAAAGCATTTGATGCACCTGCCTTTCTGATGTCATGTTTTTCACTCCTTCGTATGAGAACTGCTTCAATATAATTTGCGTATTTAGGATATATAAAGATTTCATTTATGAAATTTGTTAAAAAATTAATTTTTCAGTCATTTCTACATCCGGTTAAAATATTTTCACACTCCGTCAAATATTTCGGGATAGAATTACGAACTGAGAAACGCCACTCAAAATTTCTCTGAAGAAAGCCGTCGTCGATCGTTTTCCAGAAATGCACACAAGAGAGTGTGCACTGGCAGTGCAGCATGAGAAAAAACAGAAAATTGATCATTAGATTCTGAATGTGTGCCCCCACTCCTTTTCGTCTGTGGCCATTATTGGTTTATCATCCGAGTTCAAATGATGTCCTCACTGGGACTGCAGTTCAAAACAATGAACTGTGAAAATTGGTCCGAACAAAGCTTTGCTCTGCCGAGTCAACGCCCCAGGAGTGCAAATGGAAGGGAATGGAATGGCGGTGACAGCAATGATTCAGGTGCATGTTTCCAACAGACGTGGTTTAAAAAAAACCCTATTCAAACATTCGAATACCGCTTACAAAGATTGTAGACAGAACCTCCCCATCCACCAGTCAACTATATGAAAAGGCCATTCTGATGACTTTGGAAAAGTTCTCTCGAAATAAATGGCCTTTTCGCAGCTGAATAAGGGCTAGAGATGTATGTGTCTAATACGCCTTAGATATTAAAAACCATGGAAAATAAAAATGAAATGGTATAGAGAAAAAAAACTGATTCGTCTGTTACCTGGGTCTAGTACATGGTACGGTGAACACCATTCAGATCATTGGTGGGATCGCAAGGCGAGACGTCCATCACACTTGAGTTGTATCACAGACTTTTTGATTCGGCAAAAGAACTTTTGCCGAGGAGTTCGCTGTATGTAGAGGCTCTCTTCACTGATGACAGTGGAAAAGCTCTCTGAAAAAAATGGCCGCATCGGAGGTGAATAAGTGCTAGAGAAGTACGTGTCAAATACGCCTTAAATATTAAAAATCGCGGAAAATAAAAATGAAATGGTATGGAGAAAAAATAAATCGATTTATCGGTTACCTGGGGCTAGTACATGGTACGGTGAACACCGTTCAGATCATTAGTGGGATCGCAAGGTGAGATATCCATCGCACTTTAGTGTATGAAAAGGCAAGGTTCTTTCACTGTTGACAGTGGAAATGTTCTCTGGAAAAAATAGCCACATCACAGATGAATAAGTGCTAGAGAAAAACGTGTCCACTACGCCTTAGATATTAAAAATCGCGGAGAGTAAAAATGAAATGGTAAAGGAGAAAAAAAAAAAAATAATTCATCTTTTACCTGGGTCTAGTACATGGTCCGGTGAACACCGTTCAGATCATTGGTGGGATCGCAAGGTGAGACATCCATCGCACTTGAGTTGTATCACAGACCTTTTAATTCCGCAAAGTGTCTTTTGCCGAGATGGAGGATGTTATATCGAGCATGAGATAAGGTGGATCACCTATCCCTTCCTCGACGCAAAAGGATAGCGATAGCGGAAAACGGGTGCGTTCTGGTTTCAAATCTGATCGCATCGGTATCTTGCCGACCTTCGTTCACGGAGAGACTTGAGACGTAGTGACTGATACGATTAATAAAATTGTTGCTTGCTTATCTCGCGAAATCCGAACGAAACGAGTTCTGAAAGACTGCAAAATGGACGTGCAGAGTCCTTCTGAATTTCCGTTCCTTACGATAAATCAAAATTCGAAACAGCCTCCTTGTCATAATAATTCCATTGTAATTCCGGAATACGGGAAATCAGCATATGCATAAATGCGTTTCTCACTCCCCGATCCTATGATTCGATGGATTCGGTTCAAGAAATCGATCTAACTTTGTCGCCTAGTTTGCTAGCAGAGTAAGGAGATCACAACAACGTCGACCACGTATTTTATTTGAATTATGTTTTAATCGCTTTAGAAACTAGCAAACAAACGAAAAGAATAAATGACTTAAAGGAAAATATCTTTAAAAAAACACATTCAATTATTTAGAGTCAAATATTTTAAAAGCAATTCTTCCCAAACTGTGATTTCGTAATACTTTGATTTCGCGACTTTATGACTTCGTGATACTATTAATCAGTGGCGCACACAGGGGGGGGGGGCGCAAGGGGACCTGCCCCCCCCAAAGAAATAGAAATTGCAGTATGAATATTGATTTTGCATTATAAATATTTTTATCCGTTCACCCCCCCCCCCCCCCCCTCGCCAAGAAAAAATCCTGGGTGCGCCACTGCTATTAATCGCAATTGATTGCAGATAACAGAAATCTAAACAAATTACGATATCAAACATTCGAAGGTGATAATTTAGAAAAAAGGGGGGGGGGGCTGATAAATTAGAAAAATAGATAACGCAGATCTATAGTTCTCAAGCTGTGAAATCCCTTACCAAATAGCAACCTCACTGATAGAATGGAGTTTACATCGCCAGTTCAAAACCAATCTTTTTTAACCTATTAAAGACAAGTCATGGATAGAATCTCCGTTTTCCTTGTCTGATTTTCCAAGGAATGCGGAGTTTAGGCTGGCCATAGAGCATGATTGCTCGGCTTCTTATCTCCATCGTATTGAAGTGGTGAGTTGCCCCATTTATGTTCTGGTGGGGTTTCAATGGACGTAACAGCTCTTCCCGAAGGGATTTTATGGGATCAGCTTGGGAGGTGGGAGATCTCTTGACTTACCAGTAGATTCTCTAGTGACATCTCATATATTTTAATATTTTATATCTGTTTCCCTTGGTATTTTACCTTTTACATATTATGCATATTTGTTTTCCTTGTACTCATTTTGTCTTATCATGTGTGTATTCAGCCGAAGGTTATGTGTCCACAGTCTTGTTGCATTGGAAATTTAGAAGAAGAAAAAAAATTAAAACTTCAAAGCTAGTTCGAATGGCTCCGGACGAGTGCTTCCGTATCAACGACAACAACATTCGAAATTGAACTTGCAGATTTTTTTCGATTCCAAATTTGATTCATTTCGATTGTTGGCAGATTTCAATTCCCGTCCGCAAATAAATCCTGGGAACTCAGAGATTTCGAAAGATTCGAAACTCGGAGTCCGAGCATTGTAATTCAAAGCTTTCATGTGTGTAGATTAGAGCAGTGGTTCGCAAACATATTTCGATCGCGACCCACTATCTTTAAATGAAATATCACCTGACCCCAATAGGTTTTTTTTTTATGAGAAAAATGTTTAAAAAATGGAAAGACAGAAGTAAACTTTGAGAAACTATTTTAAAAATCAATGAACTGTAGATTTGGAGTTTATATTCATTTTGCACAAAAAAAAAAAAAAAAAAAAAAAAAAAAAAAAAAAAAAAAAAAAAAAAAAAAAAAAAAAAAAAAAAACTTTCCTTACTTTCTGAAAATTTCGTGTGACTAAAACTTAATATTTAAATATTAAAAAGTATTTGTATTTCATTCAGATAAAAATCGACAAAAATTAAAATTATAACACAGCATAATTTCAAAATTATAAGCTTTTTATTAAAACATTGAAAAACACAAAATTCCACGAATTCACATAAAATTAAAATAGAGAAAATGAATGAGAAGGGCGAGCTCGTACCTCGGGTAATATCAACACCGACTCAAACACAGCTGTGTTTGAGTCGGTGTTGGTAATATTCGGTGAAATAGTTGAGAGTCCTACTCTCGTATCATCTTCCTGGTTAAGGGCCTGTTCACATAGGAGTCCGATAGTGGAAGCGTTAAAGTATTGAAATATATTTAACCAATGACAAACCTGCGAACGATTAGCAACGAAATTTTTAACGCCTATGATTGGTTTACTTCCGTCTCAGCGCCATTTTTCCTTTTATGCTTCCGCTACCGGACTCCTATGTGAACAGGCCCTTAGTGTTGATCGTTTGGTTTTTCTAACCCAGTCTCACACAGATAGGTAGAAACGAATGAACGCAATGTAATTACGTCCCTTTGCTGATAGGAGTTTTTATTGTAAATCTGTTTGACACGTTATTTAACAATATCATATCATATAAACAGTGGAACCTCGATCTATTGTTTTTGAAGGGACCGATTGCATTGAACTATAAATGCGGGAAAACTCTGGATGCGGGAACATAACAAAGAAATATAATAATCGGGACTGGAGGACATAAACGACACATACGGGTAAACGATGATTTGGGGAACGATCGATCGAGGTTCCCCTGTATTTTTAACACATAAAGAAAATACAAATAAAATTATTAAAAATTTGCAATTATACTAGAAATTTTAAAGCATATTTTTCAATTAAATATTTGAAAATGATATAAACTTTCTTCAAACTATCCGTGACCCCTCGAATATTTTTCGCGACCCACAGTTTGCGCTCTACTGGAGTATAACTACTGGACGTTCATTCTGTAGCTGACCAGTCTGGCATAAATTGTTGGGGGTGAACAGATTTTGAGGTATACACTAGGCCCTGATTTTCCATTAGGCCAGGTAGGCCCGGGCCTAGGGGCTCCCGAATGTTGAGGGCCCCTAGGCCAGATATATTTATTCTATAAGAAAAAATTCCCAATTCAATTTTTTAAAATTGCAATTTACCTTTTTTAATAGCAAATTTTCATATACAGAGGCTGTTCGCACATTTTTTAGACGATTTTGGTAAGCGGTAAAAAAAAAAATAGTTTGCTGCAAAAGAAATAATTGCAATTGTACTATGTTTTTAAAAGTAAAAATTATCGTCTGTTGCTTGAAAGTTTTGTTTTTATTCAAAATGGCGTTTTTAACAAAGCAGTGGTTCGAAGGCTACATTTATGCTCTTTCCGAAGAGAAATATGCATACTCCATTATCCAAAAACGATGTGAGAGTCATGGTTTTGTGATATCTAAAGCGTCGATAGGTAATATCGTCAACAAGAAAGGAAAAAAACGTCAAATTGGAGCCTCAAGTGGGACAAAAATTCCAAACAAGTATCCAAGGAAAAAACGGACATCTTTGGCCTATTGCAAAGGTTAGGTTATTTAATGTTAAAAGAAAATCCCCCTAGTCAAAGGACAGTTGCAAAATCATTAAAATGCTCGGTGTCCACTGTAAACAAAATGATAAACGTTGATTTAAATCTTAAGAAAACGAAAAAACGCAATGTGCATCATCTTCTTCCAAATCATATCGCTGCACGCAGGACACGCTGCAGAATTCTATATGAGAAACACTTACCCAAAGAAAAATGGAAAACAATTGTCACAATAGATGAATCATGGGTGTATTTAAATGATTGCAACAAAAAAAGAGCCATTTATTATCATAAAAGGGGAGAAAAAAATTTAAGTACATGGTTCAAAGAATCGAAAGATAGTTTTTCTAAGGGATTCATGATTGTTGCTGGTTTTTCTTATAATGGCAAGTTAAAAATAAAGAGAGTGGAAAAAAATGTCAAGATTAACTCCAAATACTATCAGGAACATATTTTATCGCCAATTTTTCTGAATGAAATACCATCGCTTTACCCACAGTGCCATCAATCTGTGAGACTCCATCAGGACAAAGCTAGCAGTCACACATCAAAATCCACTGTAAATTTCCTAAAAGAAATGGAACAAAAAACTGGTATCAAGGCCATACCCTTCACTGATATCCTTACTAAATCTCCCGATGTATCACCTATGGATTTTTGTGCTTTCGGACTTTTAAAATCTGCATTATCCAAACGTCGTCCCAAAACCCTTACAGGACTCTGGAAAGCTGTTCAGGAGGAATGGGATAGAATACCTCTTCTGACACTTCAAAAGACATTATTATCCTGGAAATTGCGGTGTCGAAAGATAGTTCAGAATAAGGGATGTCAAATAGAACATTTGAAACACAAGAATTTTATGTAATTTAGTTTTGTGAATACAATATACATCGTCTAAAAAATGTGTGAACAGCCTCTGTATATCCTTTCAAATTTGATAGATTGGTTCATCATATGTATAGTTATACGTATAGTTCATCATATATATGTTATAGTGTATATAAGGGATTAATAAGTTTTTTTTTGGTTGCATTGTATTGGTGTTTTAATGATGAAGTTAATATGTTGTATTGCTTTTTTTATTTGATAATGTTCTAGACTTCTATGCTTCAAATAGCCAATTCTTGGTAAAATGGTATTTTTACAATGATTCATGATTATTTTTTTTGAGCGTCAATTTAAAATTTTACGCCCACATCAGTGTTAGGCGGCTCCCATCCCAAGTTGTGCTATAGTCAAGAATTTTCTAAATCGGGCCCTGGTATACACATCTCGTAAAACTCAAGTTTTCATTTTGTTTTTCCGAAAAAAATTATGGACTCGTGCAACGGGTTGTAAAGCTAATATTGCTGTTGTAATTATGCATTTTGATCGAGGAATATTGTACGAGAATAACTCGCAAATTATTTTAGTTGGTTAAATGCACGTGTCTTGTTGCTGTGCACAGCTGTTCCATTTTGGAAAGGCAAATTTATGCATGAGGTCATATTGTTATGGCATCCTTTTTTTTTCGTGATGATAACCATTTATAAACGACGCAAAGGTTTATCAACCTATTACAAACTGTCGAAATGGACGGTGATGTCACTTTTTGTTTTATCTTCCCGTGAGCTCATTGCGTTGTACACTAGTATGCCTTTCTGTCAGATCCTCCGTTTCGATCTGGTATTTATATATTGACACGGAGGGATTGTGGACGAAAGCGACCTGTGTTTCATCTCGAGAGCTGCTTTCATCAAACAGAGCTGCTTTTCCCGGATCATTCAAGAGACGAGGTGAGAGGCTTTCTTTTCCGTCTGGAATTTAAAAATAATGAACAGTTTTTGTTAATAGTGCCCGCGAATTGTTTGAAGTTGTAAAATCGTAAATTATTTTTGAGCGCCCAGGAAACATTTTTTTTTTTCGGTTGTTATGATTTTTTTTTTCCCATCGGAAAAGCTTTATATCTATTTCTTTGAAGAATACTGGAGCAGTTTGATGGATTAAAGATTAAAAAGTAATTTTTAACTAATTAATCAATTTATTTATTTTTTGGCGGAGAGAGAGCGGGGATGTCAGAAATATTTTGGCAACACTGGAAAACTTTTCCTCTCGGTTGAAGATGGAGCGAACGATCCTCAAACATAATTTCGAAGAGACACCTTCCTGAGAATTCCAGATACACCCTTTGCAAAGGTGGCCAGATCGGGGGTTGAGGGAAATGCCCTTCCGAGAAAATATATATATATATATAAATAAGAATAAGATGAAAGAGAAAACCAGTAATAGCTCTATAGCTATTTGAAGCCAGGAACATCCAACATGTAAAGAAAAGTATGAATAAGGTTTTTGACAGCATTTCTTCATCAGCGGTGTCAATACTGTCTAAAAACCAATGGATTGTTTCTGATGAGTATGATCTATTAAATAAACACACTCAGACACCGTACAATCCATTATTAACAGAAGAATTGAATTATAAATGAATTAAGTTTGAATAAAAGTACTTAACCAAAGAACACCAAGCCTGGCGCTAGTCAGAGTGGAAGTTAAGAACTTGTAACCGCAAGATGACTGACGTCATATAACTTGCAACCATTGAGGTAGTGGATACTCAGTTACAGACTTACTTAGGTTACCATATTTTAATATATATATATATATATATACATATATATATATACGCCTAGAAAATACATCTAAGTACAGATACACAACAATTGTGCACATGTTGCTGTTCTTGTTATTGTTGCAACTTTTGCAATTTTTGTCGGCTTCGTTTATGAAGGAAGTTCCCCTCCAGGTGGACAACGCATGCTTCCCGGGAGGGCATTAGTAGGGATCCATCCAGGAAATCTGTAATTCATCAGCTGTGAAAACGTTCGGTTTCATACTCACAATCACAGCCTCGCATATACTCATGCAACAGTTTCACATGTCCGACGCAATACGCATGCACATTCTCTCTGGGTTAAAATATTTTCAAGGAGATGACATTGGACTCTCATAACAACTCGAAATAGACTTATGGCAAGTGATAAAATAATAGCGATAAGAAGTTGTTTACTTTTTTTTTCATCCAAAAGATTTTTTGACGTCGTATCTCTCGACACTTGAAAACGATAATCAGTTTAATTTTAAATCATCATCCCTCACCTCGATAGATTTTATATATATATATATATATATATATATATATATATATATATATATATATATAGAGAGAGAGAGAGAGAGAGAGAGAGAGAAAGAGTCAATGTTATTTTACCTCCTTTTCTACGGCCACCCCTCAAAACGGCCACATTTTTTCGGAACTTATGACTGGCCGCCATAGGGAAGTTTTACTATATATATATATATATATATATATATATATATATATATATATATATATATATATGTGTGTGTGTGTGTGTGTGTGTGTGTGTGTGTAAGTAAGTAACGAAAAAACGTGTTCTCCGAAAATTACTTTTTGAGCTTATTCTAAATTAACTTTTTTAATAAAGCATAACCCTTTTCCAAAATGCGACCTAAAAATAAACTAATTGATAATTTATACTGCCCCTTAATGCACGTGCCGATCATTACGTAGGCACTTGATAATAAATAAGGCCTGTTTTCAAATTCTTCCGTACTAACAGACCGTAATAATGCGCGCGTGATCCCAGGTAAACCACGAGACTATTTCATCATACACCACATGAGAAATACGCACGTACAGGCCATATGACTTAGGGCCTGTTTACCTAGGAGTCCGGTAGCGGAAGCATATAAAGGAAAGATGGCGCTGAGATGGAAATAAACCAATCACAGGCGTTAAAAGTTTCGTTGCTAATCGTTTGGAGGTTTATCATTGGTTAAATATATTTCAATACTTTAACGCTTCCGCTACCGGACTTCTATGTGAACAGGCCCTTATCCTAACCAATTAAATAATTTCAATCCCTAGTGTTAAAATTGGGAAATATTCACTATATACACTGAGCGGAAGACCTTTCCGCGCTGTCTGATAGTTTGGCCGTTAAGCCACGGCTGTGATGTAACTTTGGTCAACGAGGAGGCCATGTCCGTTTCTCTCCTAAAGTTCACATACAGCAGTGGTTCCCAACACGTAGAAGTCTGCGGACCACTAAGCCAGAAATTGAACCATACGCGGACAGCCACCACCCCTCATCGACCTGGGGGGGGGGGGGGGTATAGAATATTCCTCAGGCAAAAGGGATACAGGATTAACGTACTTGTGCCTCCGTAACACCTGCCATGTTGCCCAATGTGCAGTGAGAAATCCAGTCCAGAGTTCAAATGTGTATAGTGGCTTGGAGAGCATTTTCGGCAACATAAATAAATGATCCTGAAGATAGGGAAGTGTCTCAGTTTCTTTCTTCCACTCTTTATGACATGACAATTTTCGAAATCGTGACCAAAACAATGTTCATTTTCTACATTCTGTTTTAAGTATTAAAGTGCGCGAGGTGTCTTTTCTTACTAAATCGATGATGCTGAACAACTTCGTAACTGACTTTTTTCCCGTATCTCGTACCGTTTTTGAGATAAAAACGCTAATTCCAAATTTTTCCGATAGATGGCGATGTAAGTTGTCTCATCGAGTAGTGCATAGCCTTTTTACTATACCTAGACACCAACTTTATGGCCTAAGCTGTCACCGTTTAGAAGTTAAGGGTGTAACGGATATAGGTGGGAACCCTGTATGTATCTATATGTTGGAACCCAACTCCGAAATCGGACAATGTTCGAAAAAAATGCTCACAACGCGAATGGATCACAGACAAATGCACCAAGTCCGAAATGTTACATTATTTCGGACTTGGGTCATTTACAAATGATCATTTCGCGTATGGGCAAATCAGAAGTGCGCAGAGTGCGAAACTTAATTTCATTTCGCAATTTGAGCACTCTAAATTGCTCACTTTGTGAATGGGCAGTTGAAGAATAATCAAAGTCAGAATCCAGGGTAACTCTGATTCGAAGTAAGTGTACGCAGCTTGGAACGCCTTTTTCAGATATGAAGTTGTCTTCAGTCAGTGGAATCCATTTCTGGAATATAACTTCTCCAATATTCCGGATTTCGTACCGAGTTTGTATAGCCCATCATCGTTCACTTCCATTATCACAGCTATCACATTTCTGGGCGAATCTGATGAATCAGTTTCATGTTTACTTTCAGGAATGTTGGCCAAAACCTCTTCAAGTTGTTCTTCAGTCTCAAGGTCCTTTGAACATCACAATTACTGGAGAAGTCCGTTAGTAAGTGGAACACCAAACAGAGCTTCGTATTGGCTTCTGGTGATTCCACGATTGTAGGTGCAATTATTTTTCATTTGAACGATTCGCAAGCCTTCTGTCCACTGACTTGTCTGATTGTCTGCCATCCACGTCACCAACATATCACGAATATCTTGGTTTGCCCGTTCGACGGAGCCTTGGCTTTGAGAGTGTCTGGGTTTTCCCTAAACAATTTTTGCTTCAAACAAATATGCAAGCTCTTTTATGATTTTATTCAAGAACTCACGTTCAATATTGGGAGCTCCTATGATACAAAAAATGTCCATTAAATTATAAGAAACTTCTTCAGCTGTTTTCGTTGGGCGTAAAAAAAGGAATTTGGTAAGATGATCTTGATAGTTCGAAAGAAAGTTATAATCGGGATCAGACTCTGATTGCATGTCAATGAGGTCAACTTGTCATCGTTTTTGGAAAGCGTTAGTAAGTATTGGTTTAACAACGACTCCCTAGTTTTTACCCTTCTTTCTCAAGTGGCACTTTTCACAGAGAGAAAGGTACAGCTTGATCACTTTTCAAAGCACATTACAGTGTTTCGCCCATCCTCCAAGTGCGAAATCGGACTTGGCTCACTACTGATTTGCCCGATCGCGAATTGATCAAATTCAAGTACACTAACTCCGAAATAATGTGACATTTCGGCCTTGGCACATTTTTCAGTGATCCATTCGCGATGTGAGCAAATTCAAGTGCACAGAGTATGAAATAATGTCACATTTCGGACTTGGCGCATTTGTCAGTGATCCATTCGCGATGTGAGCAATTTTTCGGACATTGTCCGATTTCGGAAATCGGTTCCAACATATATATATAAAAGATAATGTTTCTTTGTGTGTCCTTTATGCGTTCCGAACGATCCATCCGATTCAGATGAAATTTTGTACAGATGTTGTTCTCACTCCCGTGGGAAACACTGGGGGGGGGGGAGACATCCCTACCACCCCTAGGTGGGGGCAGGGGGCACATGTGTAAAAATAATAAAAAACGACTGATATTAGTGTCGAATCCATAGTTTTCGGGATTTCTGAGATTAATAGTGACACTCCCGATGTCGTCTAAGTGCAAGTTCAGCCCCCCCCCCCCCCCCCCATTAGCATAGGGTGAAGGCGAGGGGGAGGGGAAGAAGGGGTGAATATAAAATCTCCAAACTGAATGAGATTAGTGTCGTATCCATAGTTTACGGGGTCGCTGAGAGGAACAGTGACACTCCTGATGCCGTTTAAGTGCAAGTTTAGCCCCCAATCATCATTGGGGGGGAGGCGAGGGGGGGAGCAGAAGGGGGAATATAAAATGTCCAAAATGACCGAGAGTAGTTTTTGGGGTCGCTGAGAGGAACAGTGACAATCCCAATGCCGTTTAAGTGAGAGTTCAGCCCCCCCCCTTTAACGTTGGGAGGGGGGGGGTGAGGGAGGAAGAAGGGGTGAATATAAAATGTCCAAAATGACCGAGAGTAGTGTAAAATCCATGGTTTCCGGGGTCGCTGAGAGGAACAGTGACAATCCCGATGCTGTTTAAGTGAGAGTTCAGCCCCCAATCATCATTAGGGGGGAGGTGAGGGAGGGGGGAAGAAGGGGGGGAATATAAAATGTCCAAAATGACCGAGAGTAGTGTCAAAACCAGGGTTTTCGGGGATGCTGAGAGGAACAATGACAATTCCAATGCCATTTAAGTGAGAGTTCAGCCCCCCCTTTGAGCGGTGGGGGGGCGAGGGGGGAAGAAGGGGTGAATATAAAATCTTCAAAAATGACCGAGATCAGTGTCGAATCCATAGTTTTCGGGGTCGCTGAGAGGAAAAGTGACAATCTCAATGCAGTTTAAGCGAGAATTCAACCCCTAGTCATCATTGGAGGGGGAGGGAGGCGAGGGGGGATATAAAATCTCCAAAATGACCAAGATTAGTGTCGAATCCATAGTTTTAGGGGTCGCTGAGATGAATAGTGACACTCCCGATGCCGTTTTAGTGCAAGTTAGCCCCCCCCCCCATCAGCATTTGGGGGAGGCGAGGGGGGAAGAAGGGGGAATAAAATGTCCAAACTGACCGAGAGTAGTGTCGAATACATAGTTTTCGGGGTCGCTGCGACGGATAGGGGCACTTCCGATGCCGTTTAAATGCAAGTTTAGCCCCTGTCAGCATTGAGGGGGGAGAGGGTAGAAGAAAGGGTGAAAAATAAAATGTCCAAAGTAATCGAGAGTAGTGTCGAATCCATAGTTTTCGGTGTAGCTGCGACGAATAGCGACACTCCCAAAGCCGTTTAAGTGCAAGTTCGGCTCCTGTCAGCATTGAGGGGAGGGGGGGAGAAGGGGTGAAAATAAAATGTCCAAAATGACCGAGAGTAGTGTCGAGTCCATAGATTTTGGGGTCGATGTGATGATTAGTGACAGTCTCGGTGCCATTTAAGTGCAAGTTTTGTTCCCATCAGCATAGGGAGAGGGGAAAGGGGAAGGAGGCGTGAAAATAAAATGTCCAACATGTCCGAGAGAAGTGTCGAATCCATTGTATTCGGAGTCAGTGCGATGAATATAGGAACTAAAAATGTTGTTTATAATCAAGTTTGGAGTTAAATAATAGAGTGAATTTGTAATATTTCTTTATCATTTGTATACAGTACATATACTTTTAAATACCTGTAAATAAAATTACTCAGATTTTACACTATAAGTAGAATTCATTTCTTTTCCTGTGTAGCAAAAAATTGAGATTAATAAATACCTGGGCAACGCCGGGTAAACAGCTAGTATATATATATATATATATATATATATATATATATATATATATATATATATATATATATATATATATATATATATACATACATACATACATACATACATACATACACATACACACAGATATATATGTGAGTACATACCCTAATTCCGAAAGTAATGACATTCAATTTTCTGCCCACCAGCATGTTTTCCAAATACTTCAGGACCAAGAAGAGCGAAAATCGGAAGAAAGACAAGGAGGTATGCCTGGTGGTCGAGAACAGTTCGTACACCGTGTTCATGCGCAGGAGCGTGCTGGTCAAGTACAGCGGGGTGTTCAGGAAGATGGCCGAAAGCGGGGAGCTCGGGAAGTCGCGGGAGGTCAAGCTGAGAGGGGTCACGGCCACCGGAATCCAAAAGATCGTCGAGTAAGTGCCTATTTCTCTCTCTTCCTGTCGTTGGCGTGGACATTGGATCATCGGTTTATTATTGGGTCATTTAGTATGGATCCCCTGTGTGTTACTCTTCGAACAATTTCTGCGAGTAGCTTTTTTGAACTATAAATTCAGCGACTTTTCTTTTGCTCTCGCCTTTGGTTTTAAAATCCAAATTTTAACGATTTCATTGAATTGCTGACTGCTTTAATTTGTTTTTTTCCTCCATAGATACATCAGGGCAGATTCCGTGCATTTCCAGAACCCCTCCGAAGCTATTGAAGCCTTGAGGGCGGCGTACCTGTACCAGGTACCGGCGATGAACGAAATCGGCTCCCACTACTTGGTCACCGCGATCGATATCGGGAGCGTCTGCGACATTCTCGAGTTCGCCTCCTCCTTTTCTTTCGATGTCGTGGAATACCACTGCCTGAGGTTCATCGATCGGCATGCCGAAGAGATTTTGAATTCCTCCTCCTTCTCGAGCCTGAGGAGGGGGACAGTTACGGACATCGTCAAGAGACACAGCCTGAACGTCTCGACGGAAATTTCTGTTTTCAGGGCGGCCCTCACCTGGGCCATCCAAGACTGTCTCCGGCGGGGTGTCGATGCGGAAAACATCCAAGAAGTGTTCAAGTCCGTCAAACCCTTGCTAGGCTACGTCAGGTTCGCAGCCCTGTTTGAAGAGGAACTGTACGACCCGGTCGTGGACAGATTCCTCAAACTGATGACTTCCGAGGCAGATGCCGCCAGCAGGAGGAGTTCTCTGGACGCGAGATCAAGGTCTGGCACTTTCTTGCAAGCGAGGGAACACGTTTCCGGTTACGACTACGAGTTGGACGTGCTGAAATGCGACGAACACGCCGTTAAAAACGGGGAATCTTTCTGCCTGAGGATCGAAATTCTGAAAGGCAGGGTATTTTTGACGGGCGTCGCGCTCGCCTTCGAGAGGTTTGTCAGCAGCAAAAACACTTCCTGTCTGTACGCGGCGCTATCGGCCACGAATGTCCAGACGGCCGATCAGAGATGTGCTCGAGGGACGATCATGAGCTCGGGTGAGGAGGCTGTCCTCGAGTTTCCCAGTCCGCTGATGGCCAGGGAGTCGGAAAGGGTGGAGATAGCTCTGCAGGTGAAAAGGGCGGTAAACATTTGTTCGGTTGTGGTAAAGAGTGATATCCAAATAGCCATGCCAGAGACGAAAGACGTGGCGTTGAAGATTATACCTTCGTCTACTGCGGGAGGAACTGAAAGATCCATGTACAAAAGCGTCAAGTACTTTTATTAAGAACTTCGAACATTTTCATCATCGACGTGCTTAGTTGACTTTTTAATATTTCTTTTAGTGTACAAGTGTTAGTATTTCTTTTTGTAACTTTTGGAGGCTTACGTGAAGACGATAATTTATTTATTTATTTGTTAAGTTAAATTAAATTTTCTTTATTAAGTTTTATTTATTTACTAAATTAAATTAAATTTCAAATTACTTCATATTTTTCACTGCATTCGTACAGTTTATTCATTCAATTCCATTTCGTCATTACATACTACTGATAATAAAAGGCGAGTCGCAATATTTTTTAAAAATAATTTTTTGAGAATTTTGGGAGTGGTGTTAGGGTGAAAATAAGACTTAAACGAAGATGATAATTTATTCATTAAATGTTAGATTTATTAAGTTAAATTATACTCTACTTTCAAATTACATCCTATTTATAAAGTTATGTAGTAATGGTGATGATTAAAGTCGAGTTATTTTGACAATTGCCGGGAACTTTATCAGCCTTTTCGGTGGTGATGTGACTCATTTAGTTTAAATTTCTTACTCATTAGGGATCCAAAACCGAACTAAAAATTCAGAACCGGGTTTCGGTTCTCAATTTTTAGAGCCGAAGACAGGGATACAAGCTGTTAAGGTTTCCAGAACCGGGTACTCGAGTTTGAATAAGAAATGAACCAGAACATATTTGCCATAAATATTAAGGATAAAACTATATTTACACCATAAAAAATAATTCTAATTTATCGCGTAAGTAAAAAGTTCATTTCTTTTTAATTTATTTTAAGTTTACTTTGGAAGTATGCGCGGAAAAAACATGACATATCCATGTCACATAGGCGGGAACGTGTTTTTGTACAAAATTTACCTGAAGTAGTGCGGCCCTGGGCGAAACACATTCACTGGCAATAGAATTTCTCAACTATTCGGTATTTTGCAACTATTTCGTGAAAACGGACAGATTAAAAAAAAAAAAAAAAACGGTTTATAATTCTTCAAATGACTGTATGTAGTGACTGACAGATGGTAGAAACTGATATTGAAAAAAGGAACTGATAATCAAGGTTTTACTATAACCGAATTGAAGATATATCATGTTTTTCTAACCAAGAAATTTTTCAAACCAAAAGGGTAGTTTGTCAATTAGGATTCTTTCTACAGTTCTTTTAAAAAAAAATCGAAACATATTTTTCTTTTTAATAAGTCGAATTATAGAAACCGGGAAAAATGAGGGATTTCTTAAAAGTAGTACCTAGTAACATTTAGAAAAGGGTTGCGATGAGGAATAAAAATGGCGGCCCTGGGCGGTTGCCCAGTTCGCCACCCCCTAAGCACGGCCCTGTAAATATATTATAAATATGTAAATCAATAAATAAAAAAGACACTCGGTGGTTTATCTTTAGACACAGGAGAGGATTGACTTCTGACGTGGTTGAAGAGGAATGGTACTTAATACTTTGGATACACTTATAAGGTTCTAAAGATCTAGGTAATGTTGCATTGTAAGGCATGGTAAAACTATTTATCCCCATTAAAATGCTGTTGTTCTTAACCTAAGAGTTACTACTTTCGAATACTCGATTCTACAACCATTGGAACACGGTTTTCGGTTATAATGGTTCCAATAAATTTTTCCCGGGTACCCGGTTCTGCAATCCTTAGTACTCATTTTCCCAAAACAAAAATAAGGACTAACCACGGACCCGTGCTATCATTTTTAAGGACTTCAAAGGTGATTTGAAACTGTGTTTAGTTTTGAAAGTTTAGACACTTAAAAGTATTTGAGTTTTAAGGTACTATTCAACTTTACAATATTTACATCAACTTTATAAACTATTTACATTTAAAAATTACTTTTACAGGTTGCAATCTGTTTAGTTATTTTGGCAATTAACTCGGAAAAATTGATTCTGGTAAGCAGTGTCAAAGCCTGCTATTAGAGTAAACCAAGTTTGTTTGTTTCTATATATATATATATATATATATATATATATATAGCAAAACTTCTCTAGCCAACCTCCCCGCAAAACGGCCACTTATTTTCAGAACCATTACTAGCCCCCATATAAAAGTTTCACTGTGTGAATGCGTGTGTGTGTGTGTATGTATATATATATATATATATATATATATAGATATAGGAATGGGGGGGGCAGTAATAATATATAAGCATTTTCATGCAGATCAATAATGATACAAAAAGAAAACGTAAAAAAATTACCCGAATTTTTATGAAGGCAATCGTTCACAGCAATAAACTGAGAACTCTTGTACTTCAACTCGAAAACAAATACTTTTTAAGGACCAAAAAAATGTAAGAACCTTGATAGCAAAAATAAGTATCTTTTAAAAAACTTTTGGAGGGGTCTAACGACAGAAACCGAAAATAAAGGAGTTCTTAATGGCTTTTAAGGACCATACGAACCCTGTCGGTTTTTTTTTTCTTTCTTTTTCCGTACAACTTAAAATTGCTTCATTTATCCAACCAAGCTTGGAAATTGGGGACCCTCGGATTATGGGTCCCCCCCCCCCTATGCTGTACGCTAAACGAAGATCATCATTTACTTCAGATAACTTGAAATATTTTTTTAATCTTCATTTTTTTCGAATTTGGCTTAAAAAAATTTAAATTTTCTTTATTATTTCTCCAGTGATACAAATATGATATAACATCTTAAATACTTTTTTTTTTGCTTTGGGGGAAAATAGGGGGTAACAGAGAGGGAGTGTGGAGAATAAGAGGTTTCTCTCAAAATTGCTTTCACGCCTACATATAATTAAGCAACCAGTCTAGACCTCTATTTCATAGTACAGTCGGACCTCTATTTAACGAAGTCGCTAAATCCCGAAAAAAAGTTCGTTATATGGAAAATTCGTTAAACAGAGATTTACCTTTTAAAATACTTTAAACTACACAAGACAGATTTTAAATTCATAAACACTAAATATTATTAAAATTAGTTTATCAAACCTTTATTTTGTAAATTAATGTCTATTTGTGTTATATATCTTACCCATCAAACATAAATCTGCAAGGAAAACAAGAATAAAACAAAACATTGTCCGGAAATACACTGTATTTTTAATTAAAAAATTATATTAAAATCAATGAATTTTAATGACATTATCGCATTTATAACAAGTAATTTTAAGCTTACATTACCACATGCGTCCTTAAATTTAATTACTGATAAAGTTTGTTAATTTTGTCCGAGTTTTTTATTTCAAAAAGTGTTTTCTCTCATAATACGTCTCGCATCTTTGCAATACACCAAAATCCCCTTCAGGCATATTTTCTTCAAGCTGTAATCCGCGTTGGAATGTGTTAAAAGAAAAATAATATGTTAAATGTGTTAAAAGAAAGAATTAATTTGAAATGCTCAGAAATATGTAGAAAAAATATTGGATCACAAGAAAAAGTTCGTTAAATAGAGAATGCACTTCGCTATTTGGAGGTTATTTTACGAAGAAATTAGAGAAACGTTCTTGGTTCCAAGGAAAAGTTCGCAAAATAGAGGTTCGTTAAATAGAGGTCCAACTGAATATACTGCAGATTTTTTTTCCTTGATCTCTTGAACATGAAATGGATTATTTCTTTCTTACAGTTAATATCTCTTTCACGTTTTTTCTTCTTCTTTAATAGAAAAAGGTTTTGATTTCTTTTTTTTTAACTTTAGGGGAAAGTAAGGGGTTAATAGACGGAGTGTAGAGAATAGAAGCTTCTTTCTTAAGTTGCTTTTACTCACATATATACTTAAGCAACCAAACCTCTATTTTATAATATTTACTGCAGATTTTTTTTCTTTGGTTTCTCCAAACATGTAACCGATTAATTCTCTCTAAAAGTTAATATTTCTTTCACTGTTTTTTTATATAAAAAACTTTTATTCTATGTAAACAGAATGTAAACTTTTAATTGCATAACATTGCTTAGAACAGTGGAGAATATTCAATGCTTATGAGGAATTTATTGCAATTAAATATATGACATGTCATCTACAAATTCTTGGAACACTCAGGCAGCTTGAGCTGCGAAGAAATGAGAAAAATTTTAAAAACATTCAAGTTACATACAATTCATAGATAATTATTTAATTTTTCAACAATGTCATACTTTAAGTTAAATTACATTGAACAATATATAGGTATTCAGTAAGAGTTTATAAAGGCAACTGTTATAGCAAGGCACAGCAAAAAGATACAAAACGCAGCACAAATCAAACATTATGGAGTATCACTATTCTCAAATAGATATAAAAAATCTTTTAAATGAAATTATTATTTAAATTTAAAAATAAATGCTTTTCATTTTTATATTAAAATACAATGGCAGAGTTATAGATTCATAAGTATCCCAGAAAGAAAAAAAGAAAGCAACTTCAAAATGTATAATATCTTGTTAACTAGTATATACTGTATGCTTAGTCCACTGATTAGCAGTACTACAATAGAAAATTAATCAAATTAACAAAAATTTGAGAATAAAATAATGTATTACATAACATGTTTAACTTCTGAATCAAGCTTTAATGATTACATAACGATTTAACTCATGCGAAGTAAAATGCATCATATACCAAAATGAACTATATACTGATTAATATAATTTTTGCTGAAAAATTTTGTGATACTCGGAGATCTTTAAAAACTTGAATTATTAATATTCATCTCTTAGTAAACAGTTTTCGGTGAATTATACACTTGCACAAAAATATTGAATGCTTCAATATTAAAATAGTAAATCTTGATTGTTATATTTCAGGTATTAATAAAGTAGATTTTATTCAGACTTTACACTCAAGCAAGTAAAAAACCATGATAGTGTAATAAAATAGTAAATTTCATAGTAAACTGAGAATAAATTAAAACTGGGCCCTAAAAATCTCAAATCATCACTTCGTAATAAGGTATCACAAAGATAACCCATGTCAAAGTTTAATAACAATACAGAAGAAAAAAATACTAGTTTTTGTTACTGATGCAAAATCCAAAATTTTGAACACATTATATTGAAATTCTCTCATATTCCCTATTCATCATAGAAACAAAGATGGAGAAATCCTAGAGCAAAGGAAGATATTTTTCTTTATAAGCAAAGAATGTCTTGTATTTACCTTACTTTTCAATGTTATAAAATCTTAAAAATTATATTTATAATCTTACTCATATAGAGAAGTTCAACATCTTATGTTAATAATTCTTGCCTGACTAAATTATACATAATTTCAACTACACACCATTTTATTAATTTTGAACATCATGTAAAATTATGTATACAGTCCACACTCAAACACTAGGATAAATTGACAATTTTCAGCTCTTGGAGTTTTCATGAAACTTTTTATTAGTACTAATTAAAATTTAGGTAAAATTTTCTAAAGGAGAAAATATATGGGCAATTAATGAAAAATTATTATTTTGATATAACTTAAGCTATATCAATTATTTGCTGTTAGCAAATAGTTCAGTCATTTTTAAAGAATAAAATGTATTCAAGCATATATTTATATATGTGCCAGTGATTATGAAAGTGGCCTAAGTCAAGAATCTCTCTATTCTAAAAAAAAGTAACTGCCGCTGCCGCTGTTAAAAGCTTGTCACGCTATCTCCTCCGAAACCGCTGGGGGTATGGGGTCGAGACCGATACCAATCGATGCAGAACAATGTGGGGAAGAAAGTAAGGCATGTCTCATATCCGTCGGACTTTAAGTTTTCTTTTTTATTTTATGTTTTGTGGGCAAATATTGACTTTTTCATGTTCAGATTACGATAACTCGCCAAAAAAGGATCGTAGAAGTTTTTTTTTTTTTTACAATCTAAGACTACAGACATTTCTCCTTCAAACAAGACCTCATTTGTTTAAAAATAATTTAAAACAGACTGATATTTTTATTAAAATTGAAAACCCACTTTTTGGAAAAATTTATGCGTTTCGAGATATATAAATTCGATGCTCTCAGACTTATTATGTTACAAAGAAAATATTTATATCAACTGGAAGATGAAAGCTTTCTTATTCATATAAACTTCCTTTCAAGTCTCTATCTTAAAATTTCGATTTTTAATTGAATTTTAAAGAAATTACTTTAAAAAAATCTTCTCATTCGCTTCCTTTGCAGAAGGACATGAAAGAAGATCCGATTTTTCACCCATAGGGGAAGCTTCAACTGTAAACAAATGAATGACTCAATCGCTGTAAACAACTATTGAGTCATTCATTCACTTGATTCACCAGAGGAGCGAGCGTAGCGAGCCTAGGGGCGAAGCCCCTAGTCTAAAATAAAGAAGTTTATCAGTTATTTCATATTGCATTCTTTTATATTACTGTAATCTGAAGCAATCTTTGCAAAATTGCAAAAATCGAACAATTAAATTGAGTTGGTAGTTGTGTCATTTAACATAATTCAGGTACTGTTTGTTTGGCATCCTCGGGCCCTACATGAATGAAAAATGTCACTGAACTTGGCAATTAACCCTTGGCTGTGTGTTCAGGTATTGCTCCGTAGCTTCCGGTTGTCAATTTGAACAAGGTGTATAAGCGAAAGCTGTGGTCGCTGTAATTTCCGAATACTCAACAGCCGGACGATGGCCGAATAGCTAGGGCGCTGGCATTCGGTACCGGAGTCTGTGGGTTCGAGTCCCACTCTTGGCATGGATGTTTGTAGCCGTTCGGAATCGGCTTTAAGCTGTAGGTCCCGGTCTAATTAGCCCTCGTGTAGCAAAAAATGACCGTAGCGCTCCAAACCAAACCAAACCGAATACTCAACATAATTCAGTCCATATTCAAACTCAAACCTTCAAATATTTCGAAAAATATATGACTTAGACCACTTTCATAATTACCGGCACATATATGTGACATACTTTTAGACCAGGGATGGGCAAATAGCGGTCCACAGGCCACATGCAGCCTGCTACATATTTTTTGTGGCCCACCAAGACACCCAGAAAAACTGTCAATATTTTTATTTTATTTATATTTATTGATTTTTATGATACAATTTTTATCTTTTCTGAAATGCAAAGTTAACTAATAAATGCAATAATTTTTAAAGGTGCGGCCCTCCGCTAACCTCTGCTTACACAAAGTGGCCTCTGGGCCAAAACGATTGCCCTCCCCTGTTTCAGACTATTAACATCAGGTAAATTATATGTGTGCAGCTAAGTAGAACATATATTAATTTCATTTCTGTCTGCACACTTTTAGTAAAATCTTCCTTTGCCAGCTTTCTACCATTAAAAAGCCATATAATAACAGTTTTGTAGAGTAATGAATGTTTCTTTAAACATTATTTTGTTTACTTAATGCTACCTAGAAAATGATTTGATTTTGAACAATCATCATATTTATTGACTGAATATAATTAAAAGAAATTCATAGTTACTATGATAAAATAATGCAATAAAAATTTACAGACTGAAGTTCAATCAATAATAATTAGAATTATCTGCCCCTTTAAATTTTATGTACTTGGTAAGCTTGCTAATTTGCACACATTCCAGGATCATCTTTGTAGTTCTGAAAGCTATTACAATGATTATTGTTTAAATTTTATATTCAATTAACAAGTTAAAATGAACGTAGAGCAGATGATTTGGTCTTCAAAAAATACTATTATTTATATGTTTTAATGGATTTAAAAAATTATTCAGTTTAAAGTGAAAAAAAAAGTGAAATTTTAGAAGAAAAATAAAGTTTCTAAGTAGAATTAAAGCATGGTCAGATAAGTTTACACTGTAAATAAAAATAATGATATTTACATTTATAATAATAATTTTATTTTTATTGCTATTACTCATATTCTTCACATACAACCCCATAGTAACTCTATTTCTTAAGTTATTAAAAACAATGTTAAAAAAAATTAACTATCAGATTGAAAGAAATTTTTGATTTTTTTTACCATTTCTTACAAATAAAACTTTATAGAAGAATTGAAATGTTAGGCATCTTCATTTTAAGTTCACTGATAATTTGTTTTTAATCTCTATTTAAAAGAAAAGGGAGAGGATGGACTAGCACAGTGGTTCCCAACCTGTAGAAGTCTGTGGACCACTAAGCCAGAAATTGAGACCATGTGCAGACCACCACCCTCATCCCCACTGACTTAAGGGGGGGGGGGGACCTTCTGAGGGTATGAAAATTATTTTGTATCCTATTCTAATAGTAAAATAATTGTTAACCTTTTAAGAAATTTTTATTTAACACCTGATAGTCATTGGATATATTCGGCCCATCTAGTTCAATGAACATTGCTTTCGAAATCCCCATTTATTTGGCAACTATTTTATATGTGGTGCTGGACCACTCCTGAGGCTCTTGCGGACCACCGGTTGGAAACCACTGGACTAGCATAACAGATCTTATGGAATAGGCAGATTTAAATTGGTAATAAATTAATGAAAAGATTTTAATATTATTTCAAATGCAATTATAAACATAATTTAAAGTAAAAGGGATACATTTCATTGTCCTAATTAACAAACCACTTTTAACAGGATTTAGTATTAAATGTTTTATTTGACAGTGAAAATATAAATTATCATTTATTCTTAAAAATAAATTTTAAAAGTGTTCTGATATATATATATATATATATATATATATATATATATATATATATATATATATATATATATATATATATATATATATATATATATATATATATATATATATCGGCCACACTATTATGTAATTAAACAAATTCATAATTAAAGGGGAGTTATAAGGTTACCAATAGTTAAATTAAGAAGTTATGTAGTATCTGGTATTTATCAAATCTTTTTTTTGGGGGGAAGAATTAAATTTTTGTAGTTATGAGGTTTGACAGAGATAAACTGGGACCATATACCAATCAATGTAATAGCATGAAAATATCAAAATCATATTTTTTTTTAGTTGCGTGGTTTGTTAATTAAGCTAACAATATGCCAAAATCATTTGAAGAGTGGAAGTGAAAGCTAAAGATCCAGATTCAAAATTAGGATAATTTTGAGAACTATTAATATAAATATTTAGTTATAAAAGGAACAATTCTAAAATTTGGTACAACATAAAATATAATGCCCATAAGTGAATATATATATTAATACAACTACATGTTTTTCTTACTTAACAGATTTTAATATTTAATAATTAACTCCTCCTCATTTATTCTGTGAGGCAATTAGCATTATGCATTTAAGATGATAGCCCTTAGTTCATGTCATGTCAACTTGAACTTTCTTAAAGGGAAAAAACAGATCTTGAAAGAATACATAATTTTAAAAAGTTGAAAATACAACACACAAATAAATTAGTTCATTAAAAATTGACACACTTTAAATTGAATTCCTAAAATATACAAAATTTTTCCCTCCATAGAGCACAAACTGTACTTCTTAAAATCTCTATTTGATATTTTTTTTTCCTTCATAAGTAACAGTAAAATTCCATAAAAAGCATCTCAAATAAGAAAATGGTCTTATGTACAAATAATAAAGTCAATTTAATATAATTCTTGATCATAAAATTTTCAATTCAAAAATAATTTTTAAAGAAAATTATTTAGTCGCAGAAAACACCATGCAATTCAAGATAGGAATATCACAGAGTAGAAAAATTCACAACTTCATGTATTATACAAGGAAACAAACGAAGCACAATCTACATAGAAAAGACAAGATGTACCAGTTCAGACACTTCTACATAACACTGTTTTAATAATTACTGAATAGTAATGGCAGAGGAAATTACTAAGCATATAATCATATTGTTTTCCTATAATAGTGAAGTCCAAACTGATTTACTTTTTTCAGTAATACATTTTCTTTTAACCTATATTCTCATTTGCTTCTGGAAACAGATTTATTCCAAAAAGAATTTCCAAACAGAAAATAATAAAATAATATAGAACTTCCTCTTTTCTCTATACAATTTCTTTATACTTTTTAAAAGATAAATGAAGGGTAATTTCTAGATTTATTTTATTCACATATATACTTTATAAATAACTAATGCATTTGACTCTCTTAACAGCAAAAAAGGATCTAATAATTGTTTCTAAGGCTAATACAGTTAATATCTTCAAGGTGTTTCAATAACAAGCCAATTACTTACACAGTATTTTGGCTGTGCAATAAAATATAATAGCTATATTATAATTGTTTCACATGAACATTTTATGAGTAAATATTTAAAAAAGGATTTTTGCAATATAATCTTAGTTAAATTTTTTTATAGACATTACAGTAAAAATCCTCAAAAAAAAAACAAAATATATGCATTTGAAAACATGTCAATTACACCTAATTCTGTTTTTACACAATAGATACGTTCCTGAAGAATACGTATAAAAAAAGACTGTATCTATGGAAGAAAAGAAGATTGGTTCCAGATCTAAAAAATCATATGAAAATATTTGTTTTAAATTTATTATTTTATTCTAACAAAATACACATGCAATAACATGTAATGAAAATGAAAAAAATTCTTCATGAACAAAAGAAAATGTTTTACACAAATTTTTTTTTTTTCATTTTCACTTTCTGACAATAAATGGCGCATATGTTTGTGCATGACTGGAATAACATTTCGCAATTGTAAATATATGTAAATAAGTTATATGTGATAGAATAAAGGACAAAAATGTTACCCAGACTGAATTCTTGAATCAAAACAGAACTGGATACACTATCGCCAAAAATATTACACCACAAAAAATATTTGTTTTCTTAGAATTTAGAAAAATAAATAAAATAAATAAAAAATAGAGAAAATGATTGGACCGCTCATGTTAAATCAAAATGACTCATGTAAAAAGAGAATGAAAATTTATTTTGAATTTGTGCTAAATCAAATTCGTGTAAAAAAAGTTTGTGCAAAAACAGAATTAGGTGTACTGTGTCATTTGCTTTACAAACTTTTCATTTTGAAATGTTTAATTGAAAGTTGGTAAACAGATTTTATGAATTAGACAAATATTCTGTTCAAAAATTTCCCACATACTTTTTTTTTAAATTAATGCCTTCCTTCAATAGAATACACACACACACACATATATATATATATATATATAGCATGTACTATATACTTATTTTTTCAGTATTAAGTAATTTGTACTTTAAAAGAAAGAAACATTAAGTACTTAAAAGGATGTTTAGATATAAAAACATTTAAAATTATCAAACAAAATTTAATAAGATGTAAAAATATATTTTACCCATACATTCAATAATTATAATTTTAATAAGGAGCTCTATCTTTGAAATCTAGCAAAGAGAATACAAAGAAACAAATATATAAAAAAAAAATCTGAATTTATTTAAATCACCCAAAGTTGTTTTATCATATGCTGAACAAAGTTTCATTTCCAAAATCAATATTAATGAAACCACAAAATAAAAATAAAAACAAATATTTAATCATATACAGATAAAAAACTGAAAAATAATTAATTTTCAGATCACAACTGATGATATTTCATAGTTAAAATCACATCCAAAATATTGAACAGTGGAAATTTTATTGATTAATATCTGCATGTACATATGAACTTATCTCTGGATTTACTTCTTCATGGATTTATTTATTGATATTTAGCAACTTTGATTAAGGTTGAACCGAATATACATACTTAGAAAATGCATAAATAAAATGAACAGACTGTTTTAATAACCATTAATTGATTTTATCAGTGGAAACGGCCCCCTGTGCTACAGTAGATCCCTGTTAATATATCCACTTAGACAAATACATACTAGGAAAGTGCTTCAATTTGAACTACTTTTGAGCATTATAAAAAAATAAAACTGTATCTGACAAATAGATCCCTATGCTCTTCATTATTTTAAAAATTGTAAACCTAGGTAGCAAAAATACTACATAACAAACATATTTGAAATATATTTTGGAGAAATTTTAAAAATATAACATAAATATGCAACATGAGTAAAATAAAAACACGGGTAAATATGTAATTATAAAACAATGAAAAATAACATAACAGTTAAATATAAGCACATTATTTTTAACATTTTGAAATGTTTAATAAAATGATCAGTTTGATCTTCACTAGATAAATGCATTGTTCAAATGACTAGAGTATTGTAATACTCTAATCATTTCAACAATTTAAATAATTATGAATAATGACTAGACAAAAAATATATAAATAATGACTAGACAAAAATATATACATAAATAATGACTAGGGTAAAATGAAGTTATAAATCAATTAAAAAAACAGTTAAACATAGGCACATTATTTTAAAATTTTAGAAATGATTAACAAAATGTTCAGTTTGGTCTTCACTGGATTAAAACATTGTCAAAAAGACTACAGTATTGTAATAAGAGTAATAAATTATCAAATATTTTATGAAAACACAAATATTTACAATGAACCACTTCAGACTACTTTAATGAATTTTCATAATAAAACAAAATTAAATATCACAAAATAAAAACACATATACAGACAAAAATCCATGTTCATTTACTGAGTACACAAGCACAATGAAAATACAAGCATTAAAATGTATTTACAGAGTTATAATGCAAAAAATGAAATAAACAAGATCCTAAGGCACAAACAGTTTTTAAAGCTGAATATAAATTAATAAAAATATTTTTCGAAAATTCAAGGAAAATCCCATTAATCCTTTAAGACTATCAGGGATGAAATTTCATCCTTTGGAATTGTATTTTAATGAGATTTGCTTTGTTGATATCTTTTAAGGGTTAATATAAATTTTAATGAAATTGATATATTTGAGAATGTCTGCCTTCCAATCAGACATGTTTAAGTGACTCAGTTCAAATAACAATTTAAAAGTTTTCACTTTTTAAGCCAACAAATTATTCCACTTTAAAAGTCAATTACAAATGTGAAATCAAACCTATCTGAAACATGAATACATTTTTTTTTAGTCTCTTACCATTAAATTTATATCATGCCTAGAGATACCCAATAACACAGTTTTTTGAAACTACAATTACTCAAAACAAATATAAATAAAATAGGGTAAACTGGTATATTTTCTGCTCTTATGTAACTTGAGAGTGATTTAATTTCAAAACTACACATTCATTCTAATACATTGGATATTTTACGAGAAATCTAAAAGACTTTTAAATATTTTTTATTCTATAAATAGTATACACCTTTGATATTAGTTTGAAATTTATCTAAACATATTCTTTACATCTAAATATTTTGAACATTTCAGATTTCTGTAAGATTCAATATTCTGATTTAAAAAGGGAAAAAAAGGCTAAAACTATTTTTTATAAGTACTATATACTAAAAACTTTTGGGTAAATGGACAAAAATAAAAGTTTCACATATTCGTTGAAGCTTTGTCCTTAAATATTTGCAAGGATAAAAAATGTTAAGAAACAAATTGTACTAAAAATGCACATCTGCAAGGACAAAATGATTAAAATTTAGAAACTAAGTTTATTCTATATATATATATATATATATATATATATATATATATATATATATATATACAGTAACTTTGCTGACAACTGTAGTTATTGCAGTCCTCGATTTAAAATATTTATGTAAGAAAGAGGTACTGCACATTTCATGAAGAGTCTGAATACCAAAATAAGAAAAAATTGGGTCTCGGAAACCTTCATGAACCTTACATAGATTATCAACAATTATATGTATGCTTTTTTTATACAATATCAAAATTCTTTTCAAAATTTTTTAGTCGAAAAACACATGTTAATAATAGCTAGCAAAACCAGGATAAGGTTTTCCGAGAAAGATAGTGTTTTTTTGTTTATTAGGAAGAGATTTTTATTTCAGGGTGGATAAAAGTTAATAATAGAAATTACGGTTTTATAATGGATTTCTTACAATTATAGAACCAAGCCTTAAAACCCTAATTATAGAAACAGGTTTTGTAAAATTAGAGCATTTAAAACCTTATTCAAAATGGCTGCAATAAACATGAAGACAATCTATTATTATGAATTTTTATGAAAGAAAGCTAAGATACTTTTCTTAAGTCTCTAAGATAAGAAAATGTTCAAGTGCTTTTGAAGGATTGCAAATCAACCACAAATGCTGTCATTAAAAGCCTTCTTCCTTGAACGGAGAAAAAATATTTTTCATAATAACGAAAAATAAATTCTAATCATTGAATTATTTTTTTTTACTTTTAGTGCAGTATTTAACTTTCAGTAACATAACACTGCATAGTAATTTTCGCCAGGTTCTTAAAAGTCTTAATCTCTTTAAACTGTTAGCTGGGTTAGAGAAGGGAATTAAATTCTGCTATAAGTAAAAATAATAACTTACCATAGGGAGTTATTTCTAATGCATTTAATGGCTATATATTGTTGATGAGTACTTACAAATAAAACATGCATCCAGGAATGATTTTGAACATGCTAGAGATCAATTGTACTTTTTGAATTCAGTGTCTCCTGTAACAAGCATATTTTTTATGCAATTAACTACATTAGTTGTTGACAGAAGATTACGGTATACATATATATATGTATTCAATCTAATCATATTGATCATATAAGTATCGATACAAAATATGCTGCATAAATTTACAACTGAAATCAAGACTTCAATGCAAATTTTAACAACAGTGCTATGATGCAGTTTAAAAAATGAATAGCAGATAAATTGATTACAATATTCACCCAAAAGTTATAATTGAAGAGCAGATATTGACAAAAAAAAAAAAAATAAAAAGTTAAAAAAGTAAACTGACAAAAACAAATTATCTACATAACAAATTGAATAACCTAACCACTAAGTTACAGATATGAGATTGTGCATGCTCTTAAAATAAACCTGAAACTTGAAATTTATTATAGTAGATAGTAATATGAAATGTCTTAGCCAGCTAACAAATTTTTAGTTAATTTTGACACAAAGTAAAATTTACCTATCATATTTTAAATGTATGCACTGAATAAAAGTAGTTTTTTTTTTCCCTGCACACATTTGATACATTGTTCTCTAATAAATATACAAAGCGAAATAGAGTTGTAGTAAGAGTAACATTAATAATAAAAATCACCCCCATCTACTTAATATCAACAAACATATAAATTTAATTGATTTATGAACAGCAGTGAAATAGGACAGCTTCTGCTATGTAGATTTAAAAAATATTTTAAAATTTGAGTAAATTTATTAGATGTAGACAATACTTTAAAATTTTGCTTTCAGTGAAATGAATCAATTTATATATTAATAATTATAGCATCACTTATAATACACATCTTGAGTATAACCATTTTAAATTTCCAAATATTCAGCAGCTAGTTTTAATAATGCTTTTGATTTTGGATAGCAATTATTGACAATAAAAGAATAACATTAAAAACACTTTAGTTTTTCTTTTCACATTTTCAAAATCATGTAAACTTTGGAAATTTGAAGGAAAAAAAAGCTGTTAAATTACTCATAAAATTACTTGGAAAAAAAATTCTAAGAAATATGAGGTAGTCAGATATTAAAAACTCACTGAAATAGCACTACTGAATGAAGTTTAATAAGATAAATACTTAAATCAAGGTTCTTAATATCTAAGCATATTACTTAAATTTTGGCCTGTAACTTTCCGTTGTAAGGTTTTTCAATTCAGAACAACACAAAATATTTTACTATTGTTTGAAAACATTATTCTCTTTAAGCTTACAAGTAAATATATTATTCTATCAGGATTACATAACAAACACACATATTCTAAGATGCTATTAAAATTATTAACGAAGATTTAATAGTCTCATAAGCAAAGATTAATTGATCTACACTATATTTTTACTAATTAGATATTTATCTAGTATATTTGAATGGTATCTTACCTTTTCAAAATATTTGCATCTGAGCATTTACTGCAGATGAAGCACTTAGGTTCATGCATAGTTTCACAAATGTAATATTATAAATATAAATTGTGTGTCATTATCCATGGCAGTAAAGAGCAGATCAATACATTCACCCAATAATAAATAAATAAAAAGACTAAAGGAACTCAGTGAATAAGAGAAGTTTTGTGAGAAAATACAGAATAGAATAAATAATAATAAAACTTGAATATGTAAGAAGAGAGTAACAATGCCATTTAAAGAGTGCATCACACTTTAATACTATAATTATGAACTTGAATCCTCAGGCATGTTTCATGTAGGAATCTTTGTCTGCTTTTAGACCTGATAAAGCTACTTCATGTAAATTATATGGGAGGAATTACTTCACCTTTTTTATGGTTTTGGATTTTTCCCTTACAAGCTGATATAGCAAATGCAAAAAAGGGAGCATAATTTGCTACAGGGACATGCCAAAGATGGAAGTTCAGATGTTTTATTTACACCTCTGATGAAACATTTATGCAATGAAAAATTTTTCTTCTTGCAGAACATTAATTTTACAGAATATATCATGTCAGTTTGTATGAATATAAATCATGTCTAATGTATGTTTTCAATATTTCTTGTTAACATGAAATAGACATCATAATGTGCTCTATCTAACTATCATAAACTTTCAATACACAACTTCAATTTCTGCCTCAGACTGAAAAAGATAGCAGAAATTTTACATTGTTTCTACATTAGAATACATACTTTTATTATTATTATATTTAATAGCAATGACAAAGACCATGGATAAAGTCAAAAAAGCTTGCTGTGACAGAAGTTAGATAATTAAACAAACACCAAATCAACAAGTAACAGAAAAAGCATTATCATAGCCTAGAATCAGTAATATAAGATTAAGAATAAAATATTAAAAGACAATTAAAAAGAAAAGTACATTATAGACATAAAAAGATAAGAAACCCTGGATAAAAATCTGTGGTTGATAGAAATAAATGCAATAAATCAAATACTAAGATGCATAAATGCTTAAGCAAGGTAGCAGTATTCATATTGGGGGAGTAAGGTCAAATCAGAAGTTCAAAACTCAGAAGAAAGAAAATTCTGTTATTTTTCCTCCTGCAACCTCTACAATAAAAACAAAATAAACCTCTTCATCCCCCTCCCCCCTAAAAAGAAGGGGATCCTGGCCAAACTAATCTAAGCATTATACTGAAATTTACAATTAAGGTAAAGGTACCAGTAGTTGACCATTGCTCCATATAAACTGTAATACAACTAATGGATTAAACTGAATCACAAAAAAGCATGTATTAATCTTATCTTAGACCCTTCTTTAATGAGGATATTAACTATATTTTTTTGTGAATGAAGCTTTTAAATTAATTTTTTTAAATCCATTTTCGGAAACTCAGTTTTTGTGTTAGAAGTTGACCATCAAAATTTAGAAGCTGACCTGCATTGTTTTAGTATGTGATCACTATTAAAAAATAACAATTCAAAGATTTGCATAATTATAACTACAGTACTTAAGTAGTATTGTTTTATTTAAATAATTAATTTTAAAACAACTTACACAGTACACAATAAAATTTAAATGTGTAACAAAACATTTAGTTATTAAGATGTATTCCAGATAAAATCTATTTTAGGCACAGCATATATATTTTGAGCTTTATATTTTGCATATATATTTTGATCTTTTTGATTGCCTGTCCAACTGTCAGATGAGGATCGAAATTTGTTCAGTTTTTCGGTAGGAATTTGTTCATTAAGGAACTGAAATCCATGTTTGAAAAATTCCTTGTGACGCAATTCATTAATTCCAAGCAAATTCATCAAACACGAAATTCACAGAAATAATCCCCATTTTCTAAATCTGTTGTTTAGAGCAGAATCAGTTACACTTTTGTCAATTACTTCCTTGAGCAACTTTGAAAAATTCTTTTTCTTTAAAATCAGAGCATCGAGTTTCTCAATCCACCAATCATGAACTTTCTTTTTCCAGCCTTCCTTTAATGTTCTGAATACAGCAACATCCATTGGCTGTAGAATATATGTTGCGTTTGGGTAGAGGGCAACCAACACAATCCCATTGCTTTCACAAAATTTGCTTGTTTCAAAACTTAGGTGAGATGCATGGCCATCTATAAAGAGTATCACTGATAAAGTTAATCTATTTCTTACTAGCCATGGGTGAAAGATATTGGCTATGAATTTTAAAAAAGCTTCATACATCATCCACCCTGAAAATTAACCCTGTTAATAATTAATTATTGTTCATTCAATTAAGAAATTTTAATTTTGCTCCTGACCTACATTCTTTTCTTGTTAATGTTGGGTAAAGTTCACACAACAGCTATTCTTGCTTAGTTGTATTTACAACAACCCTATGATTAGACTTACATTGCAACTGAACAAAGACAATTTTAAAAGTTGACCATCTAAAGCAGTGGTTCCCAACCCATAGAAGTATGTGGACTATTAAGCAAGAAATTCAACCATGTGCGGACCACTCCCACCCCCAAAGACCTTTCGGGAGGAACCTTTTGGGGGGTATAGGGGTATAAAATATCCCTCAGGCAAAAGGGATATAGAATTAACATACTCACATTCTAATGTATCATATTCTAATAAAATGATGTTAAACTTTTAAGAAATTTTAATTCAACACCTGATAGTCATCGGATATATTCGGCCCACCTAGTTCCATAAACATTGCTTTCAAAATCCCTATTCGTTTGGCAACTTTTTAAAATGTGGCGCCAGACTACTCCCGCGGCTCTCACAAGAAACAACAGATTTTAACATTATGGAATAAAACAAACCTATTCATCATTTATGACACACTATTTACATATAAAAAAGAAAAGAAAAGAAAAGCGACTTACCAAAATTTAACATATAGTAATGATTGTTACAAAAAGTATTGCTCTAAACATGCATATGAAGAAAATAAAAGAACACTGATTTATGCGTGTATTAGCTCCAGAGTAACTGATGCCATTTCTGACCATGTTGAATTGCGAATATGAATTTCACAGTTTTGATCACAGATAGTGCTACCTGTCAGATAGATCTGTTTAAAAACATTAATATTGATACAATCCTTATTTTAAATTTTTTTTTTAAAGCAAACAGTCAACTTCTGTTTCATAGTCAACTACTGATACCTTTACCTTAGAACTCTTCACAAATTTTATTGAAGAAATCACAATAATTTCTTAAAATTAGTTATTAAATATAAGCTTTGAATGAATTTATAATATGTTTTATACAGTTATAATACAATATTTTTTTAATGAGTTTCTTAGAGAGAAACAGATTAATATTCTTTAATTTTAGGGGAAAAATATTCCTCTATGAATTAACACTTTTTTGAGCTTTACCTTCATACTATAAATAAATGTTTGAGGGATTCTAAAACTTTTTATCATCTAAGAAACAAACATTTTAACTATGAAGCAATAATTGGATTACATTCTTCACAAAAATCATCTAAACTTTATATTAATACTGAAAATTTCACTGTATGTATATAATTTCTTAGGTCTTGTGGCCAAAGACATTAAATAGATCAGTGGTGCGTAAACTTTTGTCGATCATGACCTACTTTCTTTAAATAAAAAATCACTTGACCCTAATGAAAATTTTTTGGTAGAAGCAAAATTTAAAAAATTAGCAAAATGCTAACTATAAAAGAAAAATATATAAGCAAATTATGACATACTATTTTAAAAATTCAGATTAGAAAACCCCATCTGACACAGATAAGTAGAAGCAATGGAAGTCTAGTCTTTTGCCGGAGTAATTTTTATTTTTAGACTATTTGACAACTTGTTTAACAATGTCATAACACATTTTCTAATATAGAAAAAAATATAATTAAAACTATGTGATTATTGAAAATTTAAAGCATAACTTTTTAACTAAATAATTCAATATGATATAAATTTAATTCAGACCATCCACCACCCTTTAAATTCTATTAGCGACAAACAGTTTATGCACCACTGAAATAGATCATTGAAACTGTAACAAATATTTTCATAAAACATGCACTGTTTGTCCCACAGATAATTTTACTTTACAATTTTCTTTTAATCATCTTAAATTTCATTTCAATTCACATAAAATTACATTCAAATTATCTTAATCCTACAACCAACAAACTAAGAAAACTTGCTCCATCATTAGAAATAATATCATTACTAATATATACTTTCATCTCGTAATACTTGAGATAACAGAATAATAAAAAGAAAAGTATACAATACATTTTAATTTGTCCATTGAAAATACACTAAAAATATCATGTGTATTTAAGCATTTATAAAGATGAATTAAAGCTTTTAATATGCATTATACAAATATCTAAATTAATTATAACAAATTTTGACAGAATATTTATGTTGCAAGCAAAATACAAATGTTTCTTCGTTTTTTTTTTTTTGAGTCAAATATTTCACTTTGGAAATAATTTGAATAAAATTTTCAACTATGTATTTATAATTCAAAGAATTTTTAAACAATTTTAAAACACCTCTATATAGCCATGGATAATAACAATATTAATTTCATTACAGTATTAACAAGAAGAATGATTTTCCACAACTTTTGTTTTCAAAGATTAATTTAAGAATCAATACAGACAACCCATTTACACATTAATACATATTTTAATCATATACAATAATTTTTATTCTTATGATTAGCTCTGAATTTTTTTCACTCTATAATGCACACTTGAAACATTTCAAAAGTGAACCTTTTTATCAATTATTTTGTGAATATATGATGAATGGGCTATCTGTAAATGTCTGCAGGTGAACTGTATCACATACATTTTCAGACTGTAAGAAAATCAACGCTGTTGGACAAGTGGAAATGATTTCTTCAACATAGGAACAATAACTTCACTTGGATGGAGGTATCCGCTGAGAATGCAGAATTTTGGTTTTCTATTAAAAAAGAAAGAGACATATAGCAAAATTTTTACATTCAAATGTTTAGTTTTGAATAAATAAATATTAAAATATTCTTTACAATAATGTATGATTTCTAAGGGGATGGTGGACCTTTCAAAGCAATTTTTGAAATTTTTATCTCAGAGATATGAAATTTTGCATATATATTCATTAAAGTATAACAATATTAAACCCCTTATAAAATTTTATAAATACTTTTTTTAAAAATTTTATAATTAAAAAAATTGAAATTAAATTAGATTTTTTAAAAATGCTCCTTGCGACTCAATTTTTAACTTTCCCCCTTAATTTTGCATTTATATTGCTCATAAATACATTTTGAACAAAGTTATGTATGTTTTTGTACTTTCGTTGAATAGTTAATTTTTAGAAAATATTTTTATGCTTGTACTTGTGAAATTTTTGTACTTTTCTACACTTAAATTAAACTTTGATAACCTGAATGACCTCAAATCCTAAAATAGATACATAACTTTATTTTCATGTATTACAGGAGTCTTTATTATAAATTTCACACAATTTTGTCAAAAATAATGAAGCGAGGAGCATTTTAAAGACTTGCAAATCTGGAAATTTCTCATTTTGAGAAAAAGCCATTTAAAAGATGTTTTTTTACCTACCTTTAATACTTACTTTTCTAAAGCCACCAAGTTTTCATTTTACTTTTTACTACATATTTTAAATGCATTTCATTCCATTATTTACATGTTTTTAAAATATTAATACACCCCCCAAAAAAATTCCAATTTTTGCTTGATTTTTGGTAATTTTAAAGTCCACCATCCTCACTGCATAAACATAAATTAATATTCATTTATGCATGTTTCTAACACTATTCAAAAGCTAATGTAAAAGTAAAAAATACCTAAATGTTAGTTTTTATATCTATTCATCCAGTTGTGTTGTGAGCACAACTGGCACTCAGGGCACGATACTTTTTTGGCACCCCCCGCGAAAAACATACAGTTATATAATATATTGACCCTATATTGGTGCCCCTCTGTGAGTGGCGCCTGGGGCATGATAGACTCCCTCACCACTGTACCTATCTACCTATTTATTTATCTATTTTATAATCTGTATTATCATTTTCTGTACAGCCACATAACCAGAAAACTTAAATTGCTTTAACAGATACAAAACCATCATGTTTGCTACTCAATAGAATGGCTCCTTACACAATTAATATCTAAAATACAACTACATAAAGTTCTATTCTTTAAACTGTTTAGTGGAAAATCAAAGTTTAACTCATAAAAAAATTGCTGCACACTAGAAGAAAAGACTAAAAGACTGTAAACAATAGAATTTAACAAGAAAAACAAATTATAAATCCAAAATGCCCTCATATTCATTAACTGCAGTTTTTATGATAGAGGAAAAAGCTCAACATATGTATACTTGAAAAACACTATCATCTCCCAAATCATTCTAATACAGCACACTATATGAATATTACAGCACCTGGTCCTTCAAACCAAACATTCAGAAATAACCATTCAAATTATATTTCTTTATCTAAATACACAATATCTAATACAGTTAAGAAATAAAATTAATGTTGTGAGGGTTTTTTATTTAACAAATAAACAGAATGCAAATTAAAGAGTTCTTGTACACAAGACATAAAACAGATGTTCTGAATTAGTGTGAATATGTATCAGATGAATTCTAATAAATCACCAAGTTATTAATAATTTTTTTCCCTTGAAAGATTGCACATACTATGCAGCACTTGAATCTCTTATCTTAAAACAACTTTTCAACTTCTTTCTTAATATAAATATTTATTATCATATACTCTGATTTTACCTGGTATTCTTCCTCTGAATCTAAAATTCCATCAACATAAACTAATTGATATTGTCGAGCTTTTAATGCTGAAAGGGGCCTTCGTATAAGCCGCATTGCATTTGAATTCAATGAAGTACTACTAAATTGCTCCATCTGAGATTTACAGTGACTAGGATCAAACACTAAGAGTTGTAAACTTCCATCTTGTAACTCTTCTAAGCCAATTATTGTCCTACTATGTCCTGTAAAATAATTTTTTTTAAATAAATATATGGATATATATCCATAAATATAAATTAAGATTCAAGTAGCAATAATATATGACAGTGATCTCACTCTACATATCTAATTTCTTACATACAATTTCTTAACTTCCACTGACTTTAAGATCCACTTTTAAATAAAACAATATCCCAAAAATAATGAAATTTATCAAACAGGTGCAAAACTAGTCATAGAATATATTACAGTAAGCTCATCAGCATTTAAATGAAATAGTAAATAAAAATGCATCATCTCTTATGTACTGATTCAAAATAATAACAATCCTTTGTTACGAATGCTGATGAGCTTACTGTAATATATTGTTCCATTTTCTGGGTTCGATGGGATTGAATAAATTCTCTTCAGAAAGTGCACACAAAATAAAATTTCTTATCCTGTAAATTCTTCAGGTGCATACACAAATACTAACAGAACACACGCAACAACTGTCTTCTTTAGAACAAAAAACTCTAAAAACACAAGTCAGGATAACAGAGTCTTCAATACAATATACGCCTAACGCACTTTCAAATATTCAATGTGCAGCAGAAGAGAACACTGATTTAAAATGCCAATGTCAGGTATATTTATAGACTTCCAAAGCTCCCTCTATTGGCGAGCAAGCTAGAAATTGCTAGAACATTCCAGAAAGGCCTAGAAGGTTCGCGACCATTTGGCACCATATCACCAAATTTGGCAACCAAAATAAGTCTCCAAATCCATCGCCAATTTGGTGTTAACTCTCATATTTGGCGAGATAACCATAGACTGGCAAAATTCATGACATTGCTCCCTCCTCAAGGACTGCACATCCCGGGTAGTACAGCTCTTGGACAGGAAACCATGCTTACAATACATAATAGAAAACTAAACTATAAAATCACAACTAAAATTAATACAAAATTAACACACATACAGACAAATACATACTTCGTATAACTAATAAATGCATACAAGGAGCATCTAATTACTTTAAACAACATTAATAAAACAAAACTTACTTAAGGATTATTTACACTAAATAAAATGCTATATACAAAAAGAGAACGATATTGGTCTGTACATTTCTTTAATCTATTAACTATGGCCATAGTAAGGAGCTATCCTATCATAATGCACTATTCTAGGCTTAGAATTAGACGATTTTCTAATATGAACCACAACATCCTTCAGTCTTTTTAGGAGTGTATACGGACCATTCCAAGATGACAGTAACTTGGAAGAAAGTCCTTTTAGTCGAATCGGGTTCCAGAACCATACTTTGTCACCTTCATGGAATTCATGTCTTGTTGCTTTCATGATGTACCGGGTCTTCATCTTCTCTGTCACAATGTTGATCCGCTAATGGGCGAAGTTATGGACGTCTTCAAAACAGGCCTCGAGTTCACTGATGTACTCTTCAGGCGATGAAGGTATGTCTGGAGGGCGTCCGGACTGGAGATCATATGGCAGACGGAGGTCACGACCGGAAAGCATTTTGGATGGTGTATAGCCAGTAGTTACGTGAACAGCTATGGGCCTTAGTTCAGGATCTTTCAGCTAATCTTTTCGAACTTCGTCATTCCTCCATGGATCTGGCTCTAGTGACATAGAAGCTGTAGTTCATCTTGCTACGGGATTTATAACATTGAATTTCTTTTCCATTCTGGAACAACAATGGCAGCATCCAGAACAGGATTTTCGCAATAGGACGTCAGCAATCCCGTGTTTTTTGGGAGTGTTCCTCGCTCCCAAGTCCTGGCACACTGGGCAATTTCTTCGGGTGTGGTCTTCGCCACTGCAACTCCAGCATTTTACGACTTGTTGTCTGTCAGCCTTAACTGATCTTAAAGCACTGACCTGTTCTGTGAACTCGTCTATTCTTTCCATCAAATATTGAACTGAATGTTCGAGAGATTGAGTAACGTTCGAAACCATAATACAATGGCGAGCTTTTTGTGAAGCCTGTTGGGCTGCTTCAAACTTCATCGCATAGACTAAGGTGGAATTCAGATCTTTAACATCCACCATTGGAAGTGCCTTCTGTATTTCAAAGTTGCAAACTGCATTAATAAAATAATCTAAAGCAAGATTTTACCGCACTTCCGCAGGGCAGTTTGACCAGACGAGATGGGAAAGCCATTCGACATCTGATGCAAGTTCTTGTAGCGATTCATTTGGCTTCTGTTGGTGACATTCGAGCTGGAGCCGGCTATAGTCCTTCAAACACTTCTCACCAAAGCATAACTCTAAAGTACTTGAAAGTGCACCAAAGTCTAATCGCTGCTCTTTTTGGATCGTCAGCAAAATATCTGCCGCTTCGGCTTGTAGAGATGTAGCCAATTGACACGCTTTTGTTACAGAGTCCTATCTGTTGGCATCCACCACCATCGAGAATAGGATTTTGTAAACTTGCCAAGAAGATTTTCCATCATACATTGGCAGCTTAATGAGTGGGCGGGAGGTGACAGATATACAGCTAGAATCTTCAGTAACATAGGTATTTGACAATTTCTGTTCTAAAATCTGCACTTTTCTTGAAACGCCGGTAAATTTTCCCTCTAAATTTTCTTTTATATCGCCAAATTTTTCTTCCATAGTTTCAAATTTGTTGCCAAAATTTTCTTCCATAGTTTCAAACTTGTTGCCAAATTTCTCCTCCAAATTTTCAAATTTATTGTTCACTTTATCAAATTTTTCCTCCATATTTTCAAATTTGTTGTTAATTTTATCAAATTTTTCTTCTAAATTTTCCTTTATAACACCAATTTTTGCTTCAAAAATATTAAATTTGTGTTCCACATTCTGGAATTTTTCTTCCATTTCTGTCACTCTTTCATTCATGGTAGTTATAATTTCACACTTAAATTCTTCCTGACCAGCTGACAGTTCCTTCTTTATCTCTTCTTGATATGCAGACATTTCTTTCTTTATCTCCTCTTGACTTGCAGCCATCTTAGTCATCGCAGCAATAAGCTGCTGGAATTTAGCTTCCAAATCTTGAGCTGTAACAGTCTGATCAGCCATTGATCTTGTAAAAGGCATTCAATCCCTACACCACTGCCACCAAAATGTTCAGTTTTTTTGGGTTCAATGGGATTGAATAAATTCTCTTATGTACTGATTCAAAATAATAACAATCCTTTGTTTGACAACAATTAGTAGCAAATCACTGAGACAACTTTTGATGGAAAACAATTACCCAGAAATGAAGGTTTTTAAAATGATAAATCAATCTTTCATTTAGGTACAATAATACTTGAATTCAACCTAACCTATAAATGTTTGACCCAACTGGCTGCAGGTCAAGTTTAGATTTAAAATTTAAGTTTACTCTACAATGAGAGATGCACCCACAGACGGTCATGAACTTTGTAATGAACGTTGCAAATAATGTTAAAATTGTGAAGTGATAGTCAAAAATTTAGATGTTAAGCTTAATTTAAAATTTAGATAAATCCTCTTCAATTTCCATTGCATTTTCATAGGTCAATACACACTTTTAGCTAGATTTACAATTTTAGCATTCACATCTCAAAATATCTAAATTATAATTTTTGAAATTAATAATACAGCTGTATCTGGCCCTCAATATCTTTTGTTTTGATAGGAGACAAACTTTTTTTTTTCATGTCTTACGTGGCTAAGTATTTCCTATTACACTTTAGCTGAACATTTTATGTTTTTTTTTTTTTTTTCCTGTCACTCAGGTACTGCCGTTTCAATAAGTAGCAGAACTGTTTGAATTATGAAGCAGTATTGTGGTTCAAATGGGAAATCAGGAATTACTTAAAGCTGAGTCTATTTAGGAGCAAAATGTCTTTAGTTTAGCAACTGCATCACTTAACAAGATAATTTTGCTACAAAATCATGACACACAAATAACACTTGATATTTATAAAGGATAAAAATGTGTTAATCAAAAGAGAAGAGTAACTCAAAAGGTCACTGGTTAACTACTCAGGAGTAGTTACCTGTGTCAGATACAGGGTAGAAATTTTAACTACTTATTGCAGGCAGGTGAAATTTTAAATTAAAAAATTTTAAATAACAAAAAAATTTAATTCAATGGCAAGTAATGCAACAATTTTACCATGATGTTGTAAATAAACTGGAGGTTTGAAATCATCATCCTTCATAAAGTAATCTTTGACCCAAGAGAACATTTCAGGATGAGTACAGTTTGGTCCAGTTGGTTGATGACAATCTATGAGTCTACCCCTAAATTAACAAACGAGAATTTATCATTTAATCCTTATTAAAACTAAGAAGAAATACTGATAGTTAAATAAAATGAGTCTATTTTGATGTATTGAACTGAAAAATATCTTTGATTTAAATAGATTATGTCAATAGTTCTAATTTCATATTAATTCTTTTAAATATACCTCCAAGTATTTCACACAATAAATCCAATTTACAGCAATAACTTTCAAACATTCTCATCAATCCTAGTGTAATATACATATGGATAACTATACACTTATGTAGATTATGGTGGTAAAAATTGAAAAAAAAAAGGGTATATCAGTATTACCTACATTTTTAGTGGGATGCATTGTGATTTATTTAATAACTATACAGCGGCTTAGCTTCCTTTTTCAAATGATCATCCCAAGTCTTTCTTATTTTAATAAGCCTTAAAATTCAGGAGTATACAAGAACTGTTACCTTAAAGGTGCCTAAAAGAATTAATTCCAAACAGATAAGTTTAAAGAATGCTCTGCAGCTGATGAAAATGTTTCAAGGAATCTTATTGCACGCTTAGTTAAGAGCAAACAAATGATTTATATCTAACATATTACATCTTGTGACAAAGATCAATGTGATTTAAAATGCTATTATACTATCCTTTTTCCTTTACACTTTAGACTCTCTATATAAAGTTACTCGTTGATATAAATTTAAAATTCTTGACACTGTTAATTTAATAATAATATTATGGTTAATGCCGCCCACATGGTGTAATGGTTAGCGCTCTGAACTGCCACAACACCCAAGCTTGGGTTCAAATCCCAAATAAGGCTTGGTTGTTTCCGTGTCATCCCCCTCATCAGGAGCAATGCTGGCTCACCTATATGGTGCTCCAATAATAAAATAACCAGTAAAATAGCAGTGAATAAGTAAATGTCTAATGACAAGTGCCTCTGCATTAGAGTAAAAAAAAAAAAAAGCTATAGTTAACTTAAAATTATGTTTTAATTACTGTGGTTACAGCAGTATTTCAGCATCTGTAAAAATGGATAATTGTTTTCTAACAAAAGACCAAAGCCTTTTTTACCTTTTTTTTTTCCATTTTGAAATATCAATAGCAATTAACATATAGATTAACAAACAAGAATATAAATGTTACATTAACTGATCTAAACAAGATTTTACCAAACAAAGTTGGAATCAAAAATACAGTGTGTTGTATATTATTTAATTCTCGAGATAGTACACAGAAAAATACTATAAATTCTCACTATGCACACAGTGAATGCATTTAAAAATAAAAACTACAATAAATAAGAAGCTTTACAGAAATCAGTTATCATCTTCCAGTCCTGTACCTGATTCTAAAAGATGAAAGGAAGGTAACAACTTCAGTTGCTCCAATCCACTTTCGAGTGTTTATTAATCTACCACCAAGCTGCTCACAACCAGCAGGGTCAAAACCTTGTCTCCATGCTGTTTCAATAAGCTGCTGTAGTTTGGAAATTGAAGGAATAACAAACCTACCTAAAATAAAACATGAAATTTACCAATGATATTTTTATTATCTTGAAGATTTAAACAACATTATACTTCGTAATTCATATTATACAAAATATTATGTTTCTGCTTAATATAACTTATAAGACTAGAATTGATATATATATATATATATATAACATAGCTGTCAAGAGGCAGAAGAGTAAACATACTATGCTGGTGAAAATACAGTTAGGTGCTTATAACATTTTTGATTTGTGGTATAAAGCAGTGTATAAAAATATAATAAAGTATGGCTTTTTTTTGTCAGTTTACCTTCAATACTTTTTAGCCCTTAGTACAAATTTTCCTAACTTTTTACCTATTATCCCCAAACTTTTGCATTTTTAATTAAAATACAGGAGCACCTCTGCATTATACCTGGAGTGTATGAAGCATATCTCTAAAGAATATTATTTATAATTGATAAAAAAGCAAAGTTTCTTTGATAAATGTGTGCTTTTCTTTAATACTTATATAAACAACTGTATTCCTGCATGAGCCATTGCAGATGCAGAAAGAACAAAAGAGTAGACAACAAGATTAAAATCAGTAATTGAGGATTTGCTTATTTAAAAGACATGAATAAAATATGTGCTATAGCACATCAATGGGATTTATGATGTATACAAATGTACAGACAGTAATCTCGTGTTTGTAATCTCGTATTTAAGGGAATAACATTAGATGGAAAAAATTTTAATTCATTATATATTTGAAGAGAATACTTAATAAGACCCAATGAATGTCACTCATATATCTGAAATAATGATATTTCAAGCTCTATTTTAGTACTTTTTTGAACATTTTTATTAAGTATGGTTTATTCACCTCTCATCTCTTTTTTTAAAAAAAATTCTTTACATATTTCTCAGATAAAAACATGATTGCAGGTATTTAAAAGTACTTATACAGCTTAAGCTATCTTATAGAATGGCAAACATATTTGATTCCTTCAAAAGATTAAACCATGAAAAATTTTATAAATAAAAAATAACCATGTTTACATACAGTTATGTAATAAGTCCTGTTAAGACTGAACACAAAAGATATTATTTAAATGACAAAGAATTTTATTATTAAAAAATGCTCTCACCATTAAAAAGCCGGTTGCTGTATTTCGTATTATGCACTAAAGAGGAAAGCATCATTTGTATATTTCTGTACCCACAGCCCCAACCTTTATCACCATAAGTTGAGGCATAATGGTCAACAGCAGAACACAGCCATGTATGTTCTACATTTGCTGTAGCCATACTGAAAGCTCGTATTTTAGGAATAAGACCTGTTAAAGGAACATTTTAAATAAAATAATTAAAAATAGATTAGGCTTAATTTTAAATGCAACAGATTTTTTTAATCACATTTACAACAGGATTATATATATTTCTCAGTAACTATCTGTGAAAAACTTTGTGACTGGTGCTGCTTATTAAGTTTATTATACAACTTACAAATATAAAATCTCTAATCTACCAACTTTGATTTAAAAATGTTTAAATGCAAGAGATAAAATACGTAAATTCTGATATATTTGATATTGATTTTAATATTTAAAGCGATATTTCTAGCAATACAATTCTACGTTATATACTTGATGCAGTTATCAGATTTTTTTTTAATCACTAATTTTATTTTATTTTAAAACAACTGGAACTGCACATTTCTAAATGGAGTACTCATTTCTCCCTTCAGACATTGTAAGAAACATGTATCTGAAATACAATTTCTTTGCATCATATATTTAATTAATTTTATAGATGAATTCTGACTATTTTTAAACTTAAGAAAAAATTAAAACTCTTCCTTTTATTATACATGTAATCAGAGGTGGGATTCAAATAAATTAACAACTGGTTCTATGTCCTAATGACCATTTTAAATACACCAAAAGATGTACCGAAAGGTAATTTAATAATTCATGCATTAATTACTCAAATAAAAACAATAAAAGAGATACACAAAACTAGATTGTTTTAAGAAAGAGTTTTAAAATATTAAATGCCAGACAAACTATTATTGAAGATATTTCCCCATTGCTGTTTGATTGGTGTCCTCATTTGCAATTTTCTTTGCTTTTATCATAGGCTATGTGATTTATTCTTAACAACCTTTGTAGGAGTAAGATTCTATTCCTTTCCGATTAGACTGGACCAACCACCTGGCGTAAGGTAGGTTAATTTTTAAAAAATGTTTGTCCTGTGAACAATGCAGCTGGCACTCATTAGCAAACGGTTCACAGAACCGATATCTACATTAACTATTGGTTCTACAGAACTGGTGCAAACCGGCTCAATCCCACCACTGCATGATATCTTGTGATACACAAAGAGTAATTTCCTCTATCATACAAAGCATACATTAATACGAAAAATATTTTCAGTACCTTTTGTACATGAATGACCATCATCTACTCCATCTCTCTCAGCTATACATAATTCAACTTGTCTGTTATAATAATCTGCAACACTCATTTCTCCAGCATATACAGCTCTCTGCATGTTAGTGATTGACTGTTCTTTAAAATTTCCTTGATTGTCCATTCCATATTGAGCTTGGAGAATACGGAATTCACGTTGTTCTCGTAACCTTTGTTCTTCTCTCTCTCGTCTTTCCATTTCAAGAGCTAGGAGATGATCAGCATTTCCATCTTCTTCAAAAATAAATTAATTTGTTCAAATTTCTATACTGTTTAATTCACAAAAGAAGTAATAAAAGTGAACAACATTAAGCTTGAGTCTCTCATTTCATACTATTATATTTAACTTCTTTCGATTAATCTACAATGAGAATGATATTCAATAATTAAAAAAAATTGAGTTTTTACTGAAAAAAAATAATAGTTTAAGGCTTATCAAGGTAGGCAATTTAAAAATATCATACACAGATAATTTATTTAGAAAACACAGTGTTTATCCTCTTATGCAATTATTTACTCTTGAAACAAAAACCAAAAAGCCCTCATATGTATATTTAATCAAATTTTGATTGAATGAATTTATCCGATTTAACTTATATACATAATTATATACATTTATATATATACATAATTATATACATTTATATATATACATAATTATAGCTTATATACATCCGATTAAACTTTTATCCAAGATTTAGATCCTAGGTTTTTTAAATTTTGATGAATTATTTAGTTTAGTAGTTTATTACTTTGAAAATAAATCTTCATAAAAGAGAGGTGAAAAAAAAAACAAGCTTTAAAAAAAGGGCAATTTATGCAGGTACGAATAACAGTATCCTATAAAATATATTTTTAATTAATCTAAAAAACATATTTACAACAATGTATTAATGCATAGTAAAGTAATGAATGTATACGAACAATTCTACTCTCCAAACTACATTAAAGCTAAATAATACAGAAATTACAATTATAATATAAAAAAAAAAACAAACCTCTTTTCCCAGACTTAAGACGCAGTTTTTCTAATACTGGATTCAGCTGATTACTTTGAAAAAAAGCTACTGAAAAAAATAATTAAATCATCACTATCAGCAATAAAATAGAAGTCTTGCTAACATAGTTTGAGCAAAAAAATTAATTTATACAATAATAGGGTAAAATAAATATTACTTTAAAAATTTATAAAAACTTTAATTTCTTCAAACAATGACTCTTTAATAATACTCTAGAACAATTAAAATTTTTTAACAAAGACAATTTCTGATTGAATGAATGATCAAAATCAAAGAGATAACTCAAAGGATATACAAATATTTTAGAATAAACTGCACATTTCAAAACATGAAATTTCTACTGTTGAAAACAAATTTAAGATCAGATATTCCCACTTGATTAACAATGAATCTTAATGAAGAAAAAAAATTTACTACATATCTTTGATTTTAATATTTTCCAAAACATTTAAGAATAATTTATACATAATTAGGTTTAAAAAAAAACAAACCAACAAATACCTTACAAAATTGCCAATATTAAAGTAAAATACACAAACTTATCCTAAGGTACATTCTAAAGTTTTCATCATTAAATACAAAGTCAATACATATAAAAAGTTTCTGTGATCAGGTTTTTTAAAACATACCATCTACAGAACATATAAGGCATTAAAATTTATATTAAATTACTATTTAACACAAAAAAATAAATATTTACAAATGAAAAACTATCAAACTAGTGACATACACACACATGTTGGCTATTTTAAATAAAATAAATACATTTTTCTGGATATATTATAAAAAAGTTTAAAAAACCATATGGAAAAATATTCACAACTTCATATTTCTAAAATCCACTAAGTAATTAATCTAATACCTTAGGAAAATATTTTATTTTTTTTTGCAATTCATAAGAAACTCATGTAAAACATCACTAGATACAAATTGATATAGCCATGCAATGTTACTTAAATATCATAAATCCCCAAATTGGATAAATAATTTTTAAAAATCCATTAGTGTAAATCATTGGAAACAAACATCTCATAACAAAAGTGTGAATAACATACAGCTTTCTTTAAATTATATTTAAATGTAAAATAAAAGACTATATGTTTTAGCAACTAAGTAAAACTCTTTGAACATCCTGAATACAGATAGCTATGATTTCTTCATCTTTACCCTCCTTTTATTACTTCATGCATTTACTAATAAAACTTAAAGCAAATTTTTCTCAATGACTTTTTAAAATATATTCATACAGATATAGGCCAGGTGATGGCCGAATCGCTAGGGCACTGGTATTTGGTTCAGATCCTGTGGGTTTGAGTCCCACTGTTGGCATGGATATTTGTAGCCATTCGGAATCAGCTTTAAATTGTAGGTCCTGGTCTAATTAGCCCTTGTGTAACAAAAGTAGTGCTCTAAACCAAACCATACAGATATAGATTTTAAATAGAAAAACTAATGTAATACACTGTTTATAGAATTGGATGTAAGCTCTTTTTCTTAAAAGCTTTCTTTAACACTATACAACATTTAATAATAACATCTTATTAATCAGTGAATAATACATACAATTGTTTAGCGTTTAAGTAACACATTTAACACAATTAATAAAATCCAAGGATAATTGAAATTTTAAAAATAAACATTAAATTTCATTTTAAACTTTTTCTCAAAAGCCTACAGACATAAGCTATATATAAATAACAATCTGTACACAATTATTTTTAACATAAATAACCTTACAGCAGGACATTCAAATAAAGTACACTCTCTAACTATAACCCAACATACAGAGATATAGACTCTTTAAACATTTATTCAAATACATGTTACATCTTGCATAAAAAATTTCTTTAGATATAAATTTTAAACCAGATCACAGACTTAAATAAAATAACTCATCTTACCATCTGAAATTGGAGTTAATCCATACGGAGTTCTTGGAGAGCATACAAGACCATTCGGGGACATTGGGCTAAAATGTTCTTCTATATGTGAAGCTAATTCTAAACTACACATGAAGTCTGAGCATCCACAAACAGGGCAACAATCATTAGAATTTTCATCTCCAGGAGTTGCTTGTGTTGATTTAACAGGACTTAATACATCATTATGATCAACATTAACATGCAACTCAACATCATGACTGGAGTCAAAATTTCTGTCACAAAGTGGACAAAGGAATGGACTAGAGCCTCCATCATTATTCAAAAATTCAGGAAAAGATGGGCTTGTCAGGTCGAAATGCCGTCTATTCACATGCTCTTGAAGTTTGGTTGGCGATTTATTTGAGTAGTCACATAATGGACAAACAGACTGGTCATTTCCTCTAGGGCTTAATAATACTTTTTTAATTTTCTCGGGATTAAGATTTAATGAAAGATTTGCTCTTAAAGGAGAGCCTTCAGAGGCAGATGCAAAATTATTATCTGGTAAACCATTACTACACGAAGAAACGTCATCCATTGACTCGCTAGAGGACACAGTAAACTGAACATTATCTTCGGTAGGAGTTAAAAAATCTAAATGCGTTGAATTTACATGATACACCATTTCATCTGCAGATATGTCACCCAAATCGCAGAATGGACAAGATATAGCACCTTCAATATGAGCGATTAATGTATGAGATCTCATTTCTTCCTCTGAAAGCTCCTCTTTCCCACAAATGTCACAGCTATATACATGATCAGGATGTTTAGCTGCCATAATTGCAGATTTACTAAATAAAAGCTCTCTTAGTTTTGAACAGTGTTTTTCATTTGTTTTATTTCAAGAAATGACTTCAAATGTAATACGACTGAAGTTGTAAGATGCGCAAATTAATTCTGCTAGTTTTCATAAACTTTGTAACTGAGAAAAAACACACAGCAACATTTATATAATTTCTTCTTGCCTGCATTGCATGCGTCTCTGAAAACTTCAAGAGATCTTTAAAATCAATCTAATGTAGCTAAATATTAGCTGTTTAAATTAACCCAAAATGATTTCCAGTACACAAAATTTTAAATATCCTCTAACGGTAGAAATAAAGGGACAGAACCGGCTGAAAATTAATAAACTTTAACCGCACACCCAAACGATCAAGTCAAATTTTCACAGCTTGGGCCGTTCGAAAACGTCGTTGAGATCATTGAGTTGTTTGAAATAGCAAGCTTCGATAGCAGAGTCTGTCTAGTTGAATGCACTATCATGTGGCTAGAGGCAGTACGCAGTCTTGCACTCCCTTTGCACTCACATTACGTTTGAAAGTGTTAATCAAAATTGGAAAGGATTACTTCTGAAAAAAAAAATTAAAGATATGTACAGTAACCACCGCTCATAGTGATCAGTGGATATAAGAATCAACCGTTTATAACAGAGGTACTCAACCTGTGGCCCGCGGGCCGCATGCGGCCCGTCAAGCAAATATGTGTGGCCCAGAACACATTAATTTTTATTTTTTCATTGTCAGAAACGTAATAAATAAAAACTGGCATTCTAAGTATATTTATATATTTTTTAATAATTTTATAAGTTTTATGATAACGCGAGCAATCATCGCTCGCTGAGATCTAACTGAAACTGACGCCTGCGGCACTTAACTATAAACTCAATGGTCTTGACTCTTAACCAACAAAAAGATTTTTACATCTAAATTTGCGTTTCCATCGGAAACACCACCGCCCTATGATGACATGTTTGACATGTCTAAAGTTAAGTAATAAGATATTTATCTGTGGTAATAACGTTTATGCGTGATATTTTTATGATTTTATTTTAAGTGCCTATTACGCGAAACGGATCAGCCTGCTTTGCTGTTTTGAACGTCTTGTTTCGCTATAATTTAATATCCATAATGGCAGGAGTTTCTTCAAACGGCAAACGAAAATTGTCTGATGAAAAGAGAGTTTTTCAAGACAATTGGGAAGAAGAATATTTCGTTGTTGAAAATAAAAATAATTTGGTCACATGCATGATCTGTCGTGAGAATGTTATATTCAAAAATAAAACATTGTTCGTCATTATACTACGAAACACAAAGCATTAAATGACACTTTTCCTCGTGGCTCTTGGATAAGAAGTGAAAATTTAACTTTTGTCAAGAAATCATTGCAACAAGAACAAAATATTCTATCAGTGGCTATTTCACAAAATTCATCGGTGACAAGAGCGTCGTATGAAATTTGTTGCATACTTGGAAAATATATGAAACCATTTACTGACGCAGAGGTTGTGAAGGAATGCTTTCTCGGTGCTTCTAACGTATTATTTGATAAATTTAGCATTAAAAAGCAAATAATAAATTAAATCAAAAACATGCAGCTTTCTGATTCTACCTGCGCTAGCCGCATTGAAGATATTGCAACACACGTTTTCAATCGCATCTTAGAAGACTTGAAAAGCTATAAATATTTTAGTTTGGCTTTCGATTCTAGCACCGATATTTCAGTGACATCGCAATGTTCAGTTTTGTTAGATTCTGTACTGAACGAAATATTATTCACGAAGATTTTTTGAAATTTCTTCCTATGAAAAATCAAACCAGAGGCACGTACTATATTAGTAATATTAGTACATTCGATAATATTAGTACATTCCTGAAGAACAATCATATTGATATAAAAAAATTAGTTTGTATATTCACGGATGGATGTCCTTCAATGACCGGATCTGAAATGGGATTTGTTGCCCTATTGAAAAAGAAATACCATTTAACAAATCTCTTGTCTTTTCACTGTATCATACACCAAGAGAACTTAGCAGCAAGTATCTCTGTTTGCGAAATAGGTGCCTTAATGAAGACCGTAATAAATCTAGTGAATTATATCCGAGCACGAGAATTGAATCACAGAAAATTTAAAATTATTTTAGAAGAATTAAACTGTAATTATAGCGACATCCTTTTGCATACCTCAGTGAGATGGCTAAGCCGAGGAAAAGTTCTGGTGCTATTTTTTTTCTTTAAGACAAGAAATTATTTTGTTTTTAGAGCAAAACAACAAAATTTACAGCGAACTTAATAATGATGGATGGTGGTTCTTTTAGCTTTTCTATGCGACATCACAGAAAAACTTAGTGAGCTTAAAAATGATACTAATGAGCTTAAGAATGATACTAATCTGAAAGCTATTTTTAAACAAAAGAGAGAGGAAAACGAGTACATAAATTTTTGGAAATTAGTCCCTGAAAAATACAAAACTATACAAAATTGTGCCTTTCTGTTGCTCACCTTATTCGCATCAACGTATGTTTGTGAATCATCCTATTCTAAAATGAAATATGCGAAAAACGCATACAGGAATCGACTTAGGGCCTGTTCACATAGGATTCCGTAGCGTTGCGTTAAGGAAAAGATGACGTTGAGACGAAAATAAACCAATCATATGCCTCCAAACGATTAGCAATGAAATTTTTAACGCCTATGATTGGTTCATTTTCGTCTCAACATCATATTTTCCTTAACGCAACGCAACGAACTCCTATGTGAACAGGACCTTACTGATTCTCACCTTGATGACGTATTGAAGCTAGCATGTAGCAATTAGAAACCCGATTTGTCTGATGTAGTAAAAAAATGTCTTCAGTATCAATAATTACAAGATAAAAAGAACTTTTTATATACCATGTTTTTAAATTTTCTGTTGAATCACATAAACTTGACAATTCTATGTATTAATAAATGCTTTTTTAAAATTTTTTTGATGAATTATCCTATCAACTTGAAATAAAATGAAGTTAATTGGAAGTTAACTTGCGTTTAACATTTCGTTCTCGTCCGAGCGATAGATGACTGCACCAGTCTACAAAACAAAATTAACTGAAAATGAATTGAAACTGCTTAAAGATGGCTAAAAGTTTCAGATGTCTAGCTAGTCGGGAAGTTAGTTAAAAATCGATTGCAAGATTTGTAGTGGAGAAACACACAAACAAACAAGAAAGCGGGTTAATAAAAACATGTAAAAAATCACACTAATTTTTAAATAAACAATTGGGAGAAAGTTTAATTTTGAGTTTTTGTTTTTGTTTTTGTTTGAATAATGTATTTTGAAGTACACAAATATGATGAAAAAATCATATTGGGAAATACGCTGTTGTTAATATTTGAGCTAGTATTGACTGGTATGATGATAAATATTAAGTACTGTTATTCTGTTTTAATTGTAGAAAACATTTGTTGATTTATCAGGTGGTATGCATCCTTATCTTTAATCAAACGGAGTTCAACCAATAATGTTTTTCCTCATAAGGATTTTTTTCGTCATAACACTATAACGTTGCGGACCTTTCAATTTGGAAATTATGTGAATGCAGCCCGAGGCAAAAAAAGGTTGAGTATGGCTGGTTTATAAGAATCAATATCGCAAAAACAAAAACACATTTATTATTTCCATGTTAAAATTTTCGCTTTAAAGAATCAATCCACCGGTTTTAAGAATCAGCTTACACTCTTCGCTTTTCTTTCATTTTTCCAAAAAAGTCGCGTAAACCCTCAAAAGGCACGAAGTTCTTTCTTAATTTCTCTTAATGAAAGAGTGATAAGATGGGATGGAATAGAGTTGTAAAATGCATCTCTTTCTTTGTTAGACATAACATAATAGTTTCCTCTTAAATGCTTTAGCACAACACCGTCCTATTAGCTTGACCCGGGGGCATCTTTACCCGTCCGGGTCCAATTTCACTTTTCTCCACTCACAAAGACAGGGACTCTTTTTTCCCACCTCCCACATCCTGGTTGCGGATTCCTGGACCCTGAAACACATAAATCTTCGGCGAAGTGTCCACTATCACTTAGGCAAACCCGACATTAGTAGATTCAGCACGTTATCAAACTGTGAAACGTAAGCTAGAATTGTGAATCTTCGTCTGAGACTTTTGGTATTGAAAGAGGTATAAACAGCCTCCTGAAAACTTCATTACGTCAAACTACCATAGAAAACTTTTTCTTGCTCCCTTCCTGTAGTTGAAATGTTAAAACTGTTAAGCAGGTATTTTGTAACAAATATTGGATTTTTTTTTCTTACTATAATCATGTGTATCAACTTATAGGTCTAGAAATTAAGTTGTATTTTTAAAATTATAAAAAATAATTTTAGTAAAAGATAATTAACGTAAATTAAAGAGTATTTTATGGAAAATTATCTAATGTATGTATATACTGTATATGTGTGTGTGCCTGTCCAAAAACCTAAATTTCGGCTATAAGAATTAACCGCTTATAAGAATCAAAAACAGTAATAACAAACGTGATTCTTATAAGCGGAAATCACTGTAATTTATTTTCAATCCGTGTGCATAGGTAAAAACGGATTCAGCACTTCTTGTGCGCTTGTTTTAAGAATAAAACGTATAGTTTGAATGTAAGGCTTTCCTCACACAGAGCATTGGCTTTCGTAGCTTTTCACCTAAGCAACGTGAGGTGCTTTTTATAAATATAGAAGAGAAACTTTTGATATCTTACCGTTAAGTACAACAGTTTTGGAAGCTAGCAACTGTTGTTTAAGCCCTCGGTTCTAGGCTCATTATTTTTTGTTTCCTTTTTGCTGCCGAGCGGCGCCTTTTTAAATTTTTTTTATTTTTTAATTACCCTAAATAGCGATCCGGTGGTTCAGTTCGGGGAGCCATATCATGGTGGCTCCGCGGGGTAGGATGCGTCCTGTGACTTATGATTTATTTTGAGTATCTGACAACGCTTCCCAAGCTTGCGACTCATCCCTCCAAAATCCCTCCACATCCGAATTCGGCCGATTCGTGGTCTCTGTTGATTTTTTTTTTATATGTTCAAACCTTATCGCTTATTTTTGCTCTCCTTGGATACCACGTTTCACCCTTGTTTCGCGGTCGTAGCCCTTATGCCAGTGTAAACAAGTTTTTTGCCTCTACTGGAGCTTTTTTTAATCGCCCCTCTTCCATTTCTTTCTGTCCTCTCCGTTTTCTTTGCGACCACGCCACCTTGTGTGGTTCTCGTTACGTGGGATTCATCCCATAGGACTGGGATGTGGGCAGCACCGTCTCGTGTTGTGCGGGTTGACCCTCGACTGTGGTCTATGCCCTACCGGCAGGGACTTTTCCCCGAAGGTCTTGTTGCTATGTCGAGCCTTGTCTAGTGGGTTGGAGCAAAGTTGATGACAGTCAAAATATCGCTAAACGAACTCAAATAACAAGAAGACGAGCGTATGTTTCAATAAAGAAACTCTTCTGCCATACTTTTAACACCATCATTAAACGATTACAAACGTTACACCTTTAACGTCTAAAATTCTGTGCAATTCTTTCCAAACTCAAATTAAGTTTGGAAATGTAATGCAAAGTATCTAATGTAAGTGCAACATCTAAATAATCCTCAAGGATCTCTTATGCCGCATTTACACTTTCGAGATCGCGCTACCCACAAGACATTCTCGAGACATTAGTCACGTTTCTGCATCGACGCGAGTGTCTGTTCTCACATTTCCGCCTCTTGCTGTGAACAAGACTTCCCGTCGCAACTTCCCGTCACCATTCTCCCCTTTGACCTCCCTGCGCCATTCGTCCCTTTGACGCGTACCAGAAAACCACTCCCGAAGCGAGCGCCACGATTGGCGAGGAGAAACGGCGAGAACACCGTTTACACATTCGTCCCCCGCGATTTGACTGTGTCACTGCTATCGCGACTGTGTAAATGCGGTGTGAGACGAAAGTGGATTTCTTTAATTTTCTGAGAACGTAAGATTATATAATTAATTCTTCTATTTTTCTGTCTCTTGGATGCAGTTCGCAAGTTGCCACCCTGATGGTCGAATTTTGCCAAGGGATAGATGTTTCTGTGTCGTCTCCTCATAGAGAGTAACGTTGGTACACTCGTATCGCTGGATGCTCCCTTAATGATGTAACCAACTAGTGACTGATGTAACAAAAAGTTTGCAGAACTGAAAGTAAGAAAAAAAGTTTTTTGTGATTTTAGCGTAGTTGATGTTACTTTGTTTTATCTTCAAAATAATGGCATTTTGATTGTTTGTGCAATAATACACATTTTTAATAGCATTTAAAAATGTAAAAAATTATATGGCTAGCAATTTGTGACCCTTGATCGCAGGCTGACATGGAAATTCCATGTCGATAAACTAGTACAAAAATGTAACGCTGTTGCCATGCAACTTCGCTCATTAATATACGGCAGCCATCTTTCCATGAGAAACAAAGTCATTCTTTTTAAACAAGTTATTCTCCCCGTAGCTCTTTATGCAATACCGGTCTGGTTCTACGCCGCGAAAACTCATATCCATAGACTGGAGGTCCTCCAGAATTTCTCTCAGACGTATTCGCCGAGCGATCTGTTATATGTCTAATGGAACCATACGACGAGACTTCAGCATCCTTTCCTTCAAGGAAACTACACTTAAACTTTCTAAGAATTTTTTCGATAATATTCCTAACATTCGCAATGAGATTATTGCTGAGTTTCCCGATTATGACTACTCCTACCGTGCTAACCGCAAACGCCCTCGGGCGTGTTTTCTTAAGAGCTAACACTGTCTCTTCTATCTTGCTTACTTATCTGTCATCCTGACTTGTGTTTTTAGAGTTTTCTGTTGTATAGAAGACAGTTGTTATGTGTTTTCTGTTAGTATTTGAGTATGCGCCTGAAGAATTTAGAGAATAATAAATTTTATTTTCTGTGCACATTCAAGAACAGATTTTTATTCAATCCCATCGAACCCAGAAAACGGAACAATATATATATATATACAGTGGAACCTCCGAAAAGCGGACAGTCACGGGACCAAAAGTTTTGTCCGTTATTAGGAAGTGTCCGCTATTGGGGAGGACAACCTTTTTATAAAAAAGTTTTTGCATTTCTGTTTGACATTTGATTGAAAATTACGCCTGCAATTTTAATTTAAAACGAAAAATTAATTAGGTAAGAAAAGAATAACTATTTACTACTTTACCTTTTAACTGTAGGCTAATCATTTTATCTTGCATTAAATAATCCTAAAATACAATGTATAGGAGCTAAATTTTTAAAATTACTACTGAAAAAATCTGTTAACAAGGTTTGATTCCGTTTTTCACAGCAAACCTGCTTTTCAAGGTGAATTTTCATAGTATTTAGCTTTGCTAATCCCCCCTAATCTTCGTTGTTCAGAGAGAACTGTTTTAATTGTCCGCTGAATTTCAGTGCTTCCGAATAATCTTTGATTTTGCAGTCTTCAATTGGCGATTCCCCATCATCCTCAGAAAGGGCTAGAGCTTCAGTGGTGTCCCGATGAATGAAATTGGAAACATGCAGGTTTTCTTCCTCAGCTGATAAATCAGTCATCAATCTTGACATACTCTTCAACGCTGATATTTGAATCCAAATTGGCTACTAGATCTGCAAGTTCATTTTCGCTTTTTTTTCAGCAGTACTGTCAGTTGCCACTTCCCTTGTACTCAAAAATCCTGCCTTCTTAAAACATTTTAGAACGCACCCAGGTTGCACCTTTTTAAGGGCTGACGTAGCTCAGGAAATGGCATCCAAAACAGATACCGATTTTGTGAAATCTTCGCTGGATTTGTAGGAGATAATCTGTGAAAGCACATGTCTCAGAAACAGCTTTCTGTAACGTACTTTAAGCTAAGGATAATTCTCACGGTTTAGCAGCGGCCCAATCATTTCACTCCTTTCCTATACTCTGTTTCATTGGTTCCCCTCTGCTTATTACCTGAAAGTCTGCAATTGAGGGCGTGGACCAGGAATTGCAGTTGCGACCCATTTCCTATGGTCCTATGGTCCTGATCAAGTGGCTGTAGCATCGAAGTGGTGTTAGGAGGCAAGAAAACTAAATTAACATTTTTGACATTAACATTTAATGCCATTGTGCACATTTTAGGGTCGAATTTCATTGTATCAAGCACGGAAGAGAGGAGTCGGAAAACGTTTGTTGTAAAGACGCATAAGCATACATTTTTAGCTTGCTTGTTAGAATAATTTTGAAATGTTTGCCAAAACAGTTGAAAGTTTTTCAAAAATACCTGTCCGCTATTCGGAGTGTCCGCTATCTAGAGGGAATAACATGGATTGTCCTATATAAAAGGACTGGGACTCGTAAAAATGTCCGTTAATTAGAGGTGTCCGCTATTCGGGAGTGTCCGTTAAGGGAGGTATCACTATATATATATATATTCATTCCTAAGGGGCGGCAATTTGTCTTTTTGTGTGGGGCGACGTAACCGCTAGAGCGGGCGCTGCCGTGTCACTAGTGGGACTCGATCCCACAACCAGACACGGTTACCTACCGGAAGCCCGAATCATGAATTTGCAGCTGCAGTTAATAGGGATGCGAGATGCGACATCGACAACAAAACATCGATGTTTGAAACATCGATGTTTTGAAACATCGATATTCAATATTAAAACATCGATGCTAGTAAAACATCGCTCCAAAACCATCGATGCTTTTAAACATCGATGTTTCCGTACAAATATCTGTTGTGAGACATACATTTGAGACTTTGCTCAATCGCTCTTTTGACATAAATGGCACTGTTTCGCACTTCTGATCTATCATTTAATCTGTTGTTCTTCGTGATGAAACAGTATATAAACGCACAGTTACTTTTAACAAGTGTTTAAAACCCTTGACTTCAATGATTGAAGTCGGTTGAGAATCTGTACAAATTATATAAATAATAGCTTGAGAAATTTTGCTGTGGATATGTCCACCATCTTTAAAAGAAATCACTTTTGTGAAACCGTTTTTCAAAGTTTTTTGATGGAACTTAGGAATAGTGGAATACGAACTTACGGTTTCTTCTCTATGTTCCGTTTCAGTCACCGAAATGCTTGGAATGGCTGGGGCCGCAGGATCTGGATTGTGTGGTTTACTTTTTGCCTTGGGCTTCATTGATGACTCAAAATACTCGTTGTAAATATCACCATATATTGCCTTCAAATGTCCAGATAAATTCGTGGTATTGCCAGAAGTTTGAGGGACTTAAGGCAAATATTGCATTTCGCCAATTTGTCAGAGGTTTTGGAAAAATATTTCCAAACGGTACTTTTGGGAGGCATCTTACTAATAATATTAACGTTAACTTATATAAAACCAGAACAAAACAAAAACTTAAACAGCCGCTATCGTGTTTATAATATTTATAAAATTAAACCCCATCGAAGGTTCTGGAGTTTCAAGAACATTCCAAGCGCTCTAATTGGTTCATTGGTTATTGATTGCCATTTATCTCGTTGCTACGGGATCGTTCCCCCTTTCGTATTCGACCTTTTCAGAATTCAGACTTACATTTACTGAGTGTGAAAATTATGCTAGGGGGTTAATTTTTTTTATTATAGTGCTTTTTCATTTAAAAACAAAAAAAACAAAAAAACATCGAACAACGTAAAACATCGAGCACAAAAGATCGATGTTAAAAAAATCGGCTTAAAAATCGATGTTTTTAACATCGATGCTTTTATCAAAAAATCGATGTTTATAACATCGATGTTTTTATCAAAACATGACATTAATCAAAACATTGATGTCGCATCCCTAGCAAGTTGACAGGTGGGCGTGAAATGGGGGAATGAAATGGACTACTTGATTGGTGAGTTTCAAGGGAAGTACCATCTGGCATAATCTACTATAATTTTTTCAGCATTTGGACCTCAGTTACTTTGCGATACGGACATGGAAATGCTTGTTGAATCTATATAAATAAAGTAACCGAGGACTTTGTCGTGGGCTTTGTCGGGTCACGTGAGCGTAACGCAATGGCCGACAATCGGCTGATAATCGGTGTATTTTTTTTCTCATGAAAGTACATAAATGTTACATATTTGGAAAGATCTTTGAAAAATGATAATTTTTTTCTGCGTACACTTATTCTGTTAATTCAATAGTTTTAGAGATATTTTAATTCTAAAATCACTCCACTGCTGAGAAATGAAATCATCTATATCTAGTATGGTGCAGTGGTGCAGCCATCTGTCGGCAGCGACGGGAATGAAAATTGACGGGAATTTATCGACTTGAATTTAATACATTTGTAGGCTTTTTTTCTTTTGTGGGGCCCGAAGTACATAAATATGTTACACGGATGGCTTGAGCGTAGCTAGGCGAAGCCCGAGCCTAGCCGGTCGAAGCCCGGCTAGTGCTTTAATACGACTAATGTCAATGTTGAGTTTGGCGTAGATAATTATGTTTACGAAAAAGAAAAGAATCAAACGAATGCTAATGGAACAGAAATTATTTTTGCTAGATGTATAAAAAAAGCGCAGAGAAGGTTGCAAAGGGAGAATAATAATAGTTAAAAATGAGTCTGTTTATAATGTCAAGAAGTCTTACAGAGGTGACGTTCACAATCATACACCGATCATGAATTATATTAAAGAACAAAAAATTAAAAATGCTATGAAAGCCATTGTTCTTGAAAAGCCTACTCTTCCAGTTAAACATGCGTACACTGAAGTAGTACAATACTATTTAGCTAGCAATGGAGAAAGAGAAGAAATAATTCATAGTATCCCTACTTTTGTTAACGTGTATTCAATTTTGTATAGACAAAGGTCTAAAATAAGACCACCTCTGCCAACTGATCTAGAGAATTTGATTTTGCCAAATGAATTTACTAAATTTAAAGGTGAAAATTTTGTTCTCTTTGACACTGACGGAAAAGAAAAAATTATGTGCTTCTGCTCTGAAAAGGTTTTGGCAATTTTGTGTTCTAATAGCACCTGTAAAACAGTATACATGGACGGTACTTTTAAGTAGTGCCTAAGATTTTTTATCAATTATACACCATTCATGTTTTTTATAAAAAGCAAATGTTTCCATTCATATGTATATTACTCCCAAATAAATCTGAAAATAATTATGTGAAAATGTTTAACGAAATTAAGAATGCTGCAAGAAGATCGGGGTATGATTTTAACCCAACAACTATAATGGTGGATTACAAAATAGCTGTAATGAATGCTTCACGAAAAGTTTTTCCACGTATTACCGTAAAGGACTGTTTATTCCATTACAATCAAGCATTATGGCGTAATTTTAGTAAACTAGGATTATCTGTCTTTAAAAATAATTCTGAAGTAATGAAGTTGTATCGGTCTTGTTCAGCAATGGCTTTAGTTAGAATAGAAGATATTGATTATGCGTGGTTAATAGTTGCTGCAGATGCATCTCCACCTGAACATCCGGTATATCAAAAATGTCAAGAGTTTACTGATTACTTCGTTAGCACATGGTTGGAAGGTAAGCAGTTTCAAACATGTTATAGTTAATGTAAGACTGTATGTTTTATTTATAATATCACGTCTTTCTCTGTTATGATATATGTATATTTATAGATATAATGTAAGGTGGCTGGATTATTCTATTGGATGGCTGGTATAAGGTTGATTTGTAAAATTTAATTTAATAATATAAAATTAGTTATTTGGTAAACCCCCTTTTCTTTCCTTAAACTCTGTTTTCCTTAGGGTAGCCTTTTTCTTTTCAAAATCTATGCCACGGTAACTCTATACCTCCTTTCTTGCCATTTTTTGTCATACGCTTTCGCAGGACCCCGCGGGATCTCGGAGTGTCCATCTAGCTTCGTACCAAAACACAGCCCAAAGGAATGTTAAGTGATTCTGCACTCAAGCCGGCTCGAGGAGGAGCCTTTTTCTCCCGCGGTGGGATACAGCACCTGAAGAAGGCGAGTTCCTCCGCAGCATATTAATAAAGGAAAAACAGCCAAGTACCAATGCATGGAAAAAATAATTCAGCCTCTAACATCCAAGAAGGGCCAGGGCATTCCAGAGTTAAGATGGTTGTATGCCCGTAACGCAAGGAGCCGAAAAGAAAAAATTTTACGTCTTCCATTCCTACGCGCAGGCGTGAGGAGTAAAAAAAAAAAGTTTTCCCCTCCGCGGGCTTTTTCGGAGGGGGTTGAAAAAAAGACGGATTCAGTACTGTCGTGACTTCGGAGCGTTTTTCCGTTTACCCCTTCAGCGTCTCCCCGTCCGATCTCAGAAAATTGAAGTATTCCCGGGTCATGGATGCAGCTATGGGGCCTGCCCTTTCGATTTTTGTTTTCTTTTCTTCCTTTCCTTACATTTCCCTCTCTAATTTTTTTAGCCTACAGTCGACTGAGGTAATATTAAATTTAATTCTATTATAGTTATATTGAGCTCATATAAAGTGCTAAATACCTGTAGGTCACCAGCCATCCGTTCTTATGTAATATGTGAGTGTAACCATTGTGTTTAATGTATTTTTAGGTATATATATATATATATATATAAGGAAATGGATAAGTGTAGATTTTATTTATGATGAGGATGTTCTTATGGGTAATAATTATTGTAAAGTTAAATCATGTAATGTCTGAATAAATTGTTGTTAAGTTTAAAAATATAATTGTCAAGCCTTTTCTTTTGGTCATTTGAATTTAAGTGTTATTTTTCATTTGCCCTCAGTTTAATTCTATGGCAGCAAGTTTTATTTCTGATTGTGAAGAGGTTATTTTTGGGGTCAATTTTAGGTCGTCTCCTTTGCTGGGAAGTCGTTTTCTGTAAACTGCTTTAATTTAATTTAATCTTGAAGCAGTCACAATACATAATTAAAATTTTAATTTTATAAATTTTAACAATCAATCTAAATATACATAATAATAAGTATAAATTGAGGAAATTCTAAATTTGTATAATTGATTTACATACCTACATACAATAAAATCACAAATATTTTAATTTTCAGGCTCTTTTATGCCAGAAGTATGGAACCAGCATGGTAACTTCAGTGCCCGCACTACGAATCATATTGAAGGTTGGCATCATGCCTTAAACAATGCAGTTGGAAAATCGCATGTTAATATTTATGAATTCATAAATCAAGTAAAAATCTAACATGAGAACTCTGAGAATCAAATGGCATTATTGGATGCAGGCAATAAAACACCTAGAGTGAAAAAACAATACTTGAAAAGTAATGAAAAAATGATGTTACAAGTGACTATATTAACGAAGAAATAACACTGCAAGCATTTATATCTGCTGTTGGTTATTGTTTTGTATAGTATTGTTTTGCATTATTTATTGTATAAATAAAACATGCTTTAGTTTTAGTGTTAACCGTTAAAGCACCTTTTTTCAGATATATATATATATATATATATATATATATATATATATATATATATATATATATATATATATATATATATACATACAGTGATTTCCGCTTATAAGAATCACGTTTGTTATTACTGTTTTTGATTCTTATAAGCGGTTGATTCTTATAGCCGAAATTTAGGTTTTTGGACAGGCACACACACACACCTATATATACATATATTAGATAATTTACCATAAAATACTCTTTAATTTACGCTAATTATCTTTTACTAAAATTATTTTTTATAATTTTAAAAATACAACTTAATTTCTAGACCTATAAGTAGATACACATGATTATAGTAAGAAAAAAAATTCAATATTTGTTACAAAATACCTGCTTAACATTTTTAGCATTTCAACTACAGGAAGGGAGCAAGAAAAAGTTTTCTATGGTAGCTTGACGTAATGAAGTTTTCAGGAGGCTGTTTCAATACTCTTTTAATACTAATAGTCTCAGACGAAGATTCACCCTCTAGCTTACGTTTCACGGTTTGATAACGTGCTGAATCTACTAATGTCACGTTTGCCTAAGTGATAGTGGACACTTCGCCGAAGATTTATGTGTTTCAAGGTCCAGGAAGCCACAACCAGGATGTGGGAGGTGGGGAAAAAAAGAATCCCTATTTTTGTTTCTCAGTGCAGAAAAGTGAAATCGGACCCGGACAGGTAAAGATGACCCTGGGTCAAACTAATAGGACAGTGTTGTGCTAAAGCATTTAAGGGGAAACTATTATTTATGTCTAACAAAGAAAGGAATGAATTTTACGACTATATTCCATCCCATCTTACCAATCTTTCTTTAAAAAAAAAAGAAAGAACTTCGTACCTTTTGAGGGTTTAAGTGGCTTTTTTTGAAAAATGAAAGAAAAGCGAAGAGTGTAAACTGATTCTTAAAACCGGTGGATTGATTCTTTAAAGCGAAAATTTTAACATGGAAATAATACATTTGTTTTTGTTTTCGTGATATTGATTCTTATAAACGGTTGATTCTTATAACCACTGATCACTATCAGCGGTGGTTACTGTATATATATATATATATATATATACAGTGGACGCTCGTTAATTCGAACTCAAAGGTTCTCAGAAAAAAGTTCGAATTATCCGATGTTAAGAGAAAATATATAACTTTAAAATTGTATCACTGAAGAAGAAAAATCTCTTGGTATGTATAACCCCAGAAAACATATTATACTATGCTATCTAAAATTAAACCTATTAAAAAGCAATACAGATTTACCTTAATCATAAAATGAAGCAGAAGATATGCAGCAGAAAGTAAACTTTAATTAAAAATATGAATTACACTTTTGGGAAAAACTGTAAAATGGATGTTTGGTTTTGTTTATGATGTTTACATTGTTCAGCCAGTTTCTCAATTTGAAGTAAACATTTCAATTCATTTTCAGAGGAAGGTTCCATCTGAATAAATGCTTTCAGAGTTTTAATACAGTCCATTATGACTTGATCATTAGGACGTTTAACAGTCTCTGCATTCTCATCTGATTTCGATAAGGTCTCTTCTATTTCATCTTCTCGGATAGTTTATATTATATCATCATCGCTCAGTTTTCCACAGACTTCCACGTCTTCATCTACCCTTACATATTCAGAAAAAGTAACGTTATCACAGTTAAAAATTTTGAATTCAGATCTTCTTTGTCAAATCTGTATCAATATTGTCACATTCTTCGATATGATTGTTCTCTTCGGCGTGCATGAATTTAGCATGACGAAAGCAATTACTAATTGTGCTTTCTTTAACATCATCGCATGCGGCGTATAGATCATTTATATCTATCAGCATAGTAATGTCGTAATTTTCACCACAATCTAAACAAAAATACAATAGCCACCAACGTTTAGCGGAAATGCAATAGTCTAGGAATGCAGGCATGTGCCTCTTTACACAGAAAAGAAATACAGATGATTTTGACACACAAAATAATAAATACAGCGTGTATTTTCTCCTTAAACGAGGAAAAAGAAATTTAATTTGTCAAATTTTTAGTTCGGATTAACAGAAGTGATAAAAATTTATTTCGAATTAATAAGATATTTTTAACATTAATCCCAATACAAGTTTTTTTGGGGCCTTTGGATTAGTTCGAATTAACCGAAAGTTCGATTTAACCGAGTTCGAATTAACGAGCGTCCACTGTATAATGTATGTAACGATAACGCCCCACCATTATTACTTGTCGCGTATTCTAAATTCTCCTCAATGAAGCACAGCACCTATTCCAAATTCTGATCTAGGAATAAACGAATTAACCAACTATTCTATTCCCTTCACTGCACGTGCGAAACATTACAGAATTTATTTGCATCGGATTGCAATGTGAAATATTTTCAAGGACAGTTTTCCATTAAAGACGCTATGTTTGCTACTGCTTTGGTTTGGGGTGAGGTAAAACAGGAAACTTTAAAAAAGTCATGGCGTAAACTTTGGCCTGAAGTAATGGACGAAAGTGTCGAAGTTACTGAAAGCGATACAGTAGATGATGAACTAGAAGTTTTTTTTAAGGCGATTTGCTTTTAGAGAACCCCATGTCACAGCTGAAAAGGGAAGAAATAAGAGAGTGGTTTGAAGCAGATTTTTATGAGCCGATAGAGGAAATTCTGTCAGATGAGGCCATCATACTGAGTATTATAAATCCAACAGCCCCCAAAGACGTGAACTCGGAGGAAGATGATGTAGACGAGTCAAACAACATCACATGGAATAAAGCAGCTGATGACTTAATACATTTATCGAGTTTTCTGAAATCAGCAGTTTGTTCAATGATGCTGAAATTATGAAACTCCACATCATACGAAGTGACTTCATAAGAAACGAAGACTAAAAAAACAAATCGATATTCGAGATTCGTTGACGATGGCTTCTACCAAGAAGAACAATCCCATGAGCTTAGATGTCTTGCTCAACTTCGAATAATTTTTTTGTAAGCCTACAGTGCACTTTTATGTTTCATAGTCAGTTATTTTACATTATTATGTAGTTTTTATTCTAATTTAGCTGTTTAAATAATAAAAAAATGTTTTACTGTCATTTTTTGTTTAATTCACGTTTTTCCCGATATTCATCCTGTCATCTGGAATATTTCGTAATCCGGCATGCCTCAAGTCCCGAACGTGCCGGATTAGAGGAAGTTTCCTGTACATACATTTCACTAAAAGTATATAGAATACCTTAAAGGAAATTTCCAATATTATTATAATTTTAATCTTTTTTTTTAAATTTGAAATTTATAAACAAAAATTTAAAATGCTCCTTGCGACTTAATTTTTGAGACATTTCCTCGATTTTCCATTTTAATCCCTTAAAATTCTATTACAAACAAATCTGGGTATCAATTATTTAATCCTTTGAATAGTTAATTTTTGAGAGATCTTTTTTCTGAATTCCATCCCGATTTTCATCAAAATTTTGTCTTTTAATCAGTTATAAATCAAATTTATTAAACTTAATGAAGTCGAATTGTAAAATGCATACCCAGTTTCTTTGTAAACAGTATCGGGATTCTTCCTCATAAATTTTATGAATTTTGAACAAAAGTTAAGTCACATGGAGCATTTAAAAATTCTAAAACCCTTGAAAAATCTGTTTTGAGTAAAACAGATTTAAAGTTTATTACTACTCTTACCCTTTATGAATTACTTCGTAGAAGCTTCATGAATGATTGTTTACTTGAAAAAAATATTTTGGTACTATTAACCTAAAGAAATATATTGTTTTTTACACTAACACAATCATTATTACAATGAAAAGATTTGCTGAAATAGAGGTCCATCGTTCCCTTAAAGCTTTATTAGTTGTAATAAGCGTCCGTGACCGCGTGTGGCCACGTGAGCCTATCTATATGTATAAAACAGTTCCGTAACTGACTGACTGACTGACAGACCAAACCGCTGGCGCCGGACGTAAAGGGTTGAAATTTTGCATGGCGATTCTTCTTATAGTGTATGGGTGCACTAAGAAAGATTTTTGAAAATTCTTAGATTTTTTTACATTAAATTTTTAAGCTGTTTTTGTAACATTCTTTAAAGTTTGCATTTAAAATAATAATCTGAGGGTTATAAAATTTATATCACGAGAAAGATCATAAAAATTCCTCTAAAATGAAATCTTTTTCGAATCTTTGACTTCATTTTCTGATTTTTGGAAAATTTTAAAAGATTAATTTTTAGAATTTAATTTATTAAATGCTGATCACGCGGTTTCTTTTCTTTTTCTGATACTTTAAATTAATTTTACGCCACGCGCATAACAACGAAATAAATTGACAAATTTTTTTTTCTTTCTCATGCGGCAGACGATTGGACATTATCCAAAAAAATATTAAAATACAGTAAAAGAAATGTTCCTCAAACTGTACTATATTCTTTATTTTCTATTAGATTTAATTTCAGTAGTTTCTTCTACATTATTTTGTCTATAAAAATATCCGTTATGAATTTTTTATAAATATATTTTTTTGTTTTTTTTGGCATTAATTGCATACATTGACCGTTGTATATATATATATATATATATATATATATATATATATATATATATATATATATATATATATATATATATATATATATATATGGCATTAACTGCATACATTGACCGTTGTATTTAATTTGAATGTACTCCGTAGCGAAGCACGGGTATTCAGCTAGTTACTTAATAAAACTTTAATTTCTGTATTTCAGAAATTTGATCTTTAATTACTTGCATGTTTTATTAATGGACTGGGATTGTAATAGGCAATATTATGAGGTAAGAGGAAGTATCTGTTTTTAATTACAATTTTTATTTTTTTGTTATTCTAGGCTAATTCTTCCCTTACTTGTTTATATTTATTAATTAATATTTCTTAACACTCACGCATATAGAGTATTATAAAACAGTATTTACGTACAATGAAAATTTCCGTTGCTAGATGATTAGTCACGTAATCCCTTCGTGTACTTAATGCCCCAGAAAATTTTCTGGAGAGTGTAACCCATGAACATCTCACGTTCTCTGCCTCTGAATGCATATAACAATTCTCCCGTTAAGGCCGCTGTGTAATAACCCTATTGGATTCCATCACCTCAATGTTAACCTATGGAGAAAATTTGTCTACCATTTACAGTTACATAAATGCTGATAATCCAATAAAAATGGTATTTTCAGATAGCCTGAACTTTTCTGCACCTTGCAACTGGATTAATTTTATAAATTTCGCCAAAGGAATTAATGAGCGTTTAAAACACACTATACCAGATTTTTTTTCCCGAATAATTTAAATTTTAGAATATTATTTACTTTTTTCTTTCTTTAAGAAACGGAAAATGCCCAAAGGCGGGGAATTTCTTTCTCTGTTACGGAGTATAAATAATAATAATAATAATAATAATAATAATAATAATAATAATAATAAAAACTTTAAATTCACGTCCGCAATCCTTGGACACATTTTTCCATGGGTTAACATTGAGGTGACCGAATCCAATAGGGTAATACACAGCAGCCTTAACCTTGGATGCCCTTCTGAACGCCTTAAGTAGCTACCGAGTAGCTCGGGGTGACGTTCTAAACGCACCCGGTGATATAGATCATGTCGTCACGTAAATGCAAGAACTAGGTAACTCGATTTTTCAAATTCTTGAAGATCTCAAATGTTTACTTCTTCCAGTGAGAAAATACTCGTTTTTCTGTTTGTCAAATTATTACACTAGCCAACAGATGGCATTAGGTTAGCAGCAAAGTGAGTTTTCTAGTTATTGCATTCATTTCTTATGTAATCTAGCTATAAATAGCCAGATATCTCAAAAATAATTTTTTTGGAGTTACCTAGTTCTTGCATTCACGTGACGATGTGAGAGTAACATCGCATGACGTTACGCCATTCCCACGTGGAAATTTCAAAGCAATACTAGCAGTACTTTTTACTAGCTTTAAAATACGACGGTTCAGAGTAAATCAAAAAGAAAAATTACATACTTTGATAAGGTAAATAAATCAAGATATATACATTTTTTGATCAACTAACTCTCTGAGCAAGTTAGAAACCCGTGAAACATCGAAATCAAGGTCTTGAAAATATGATCAGAGCATCGGTGCTGCACATATGAATGTCATACTATCGAAGGAATGAGCTAATTGCCAAATAAAAACCCTACGCCCTACTTGAAAACTTAACAATTTATGCTTAAACATGTCTATAATTGTGATTTGGTAAATGCAAACAAATATCTAAAAGCAGTAAAATAAGTTTTTAAAGTGTGTTTACTAGTTATATATCACACGAGCAGTTTCATTAAAAAACACATAACCATCTAACGAAATGGGCAATGTGAAACGAGGTTCATTTTCTACACAAAAGTCACATGAGTATTTCCCTGTTTTACATGGGAAAACTCATGTAGAGCAGTTTTTCTTAGAAGCCTCACTTCAGCAAGCATTGAAAAGCAACCAGCGAAGTTGTACGCGACGAAGACATTTTGGGAACACCATATCCGAGTCCAGTATTCTACCATTCCCACCGATAAGAAGAACTCATATCTTTTGAGTTCATTATCTCCTAAGGCATACATCGAGAAAGGTTGAAATAACTGAAATAAATTAAGAATGTCATAAGAAATATTTTTAAGAACTTTCTCACTACCGTAAATTACCCCTTTTTTTTCTAGTTTCACAACTACAAATACGAATAAATAAATAAATAAAAATAAAAACCTATCCTATTGATCTTTTACTATCATGGCTTCTTCACGGTCATTATTTCTATGGCTTCGTTTTTCGAAAACCTTATGACAAGATACAAATGAATACAATGTGCTAGTGTAAAACCTATACATCTGTAGAATTTTGCTATAGTGGGCACATCAGTTAATCGAGTAAATCATCAATCATGCATATTTTTGAGTTGTTTTTCGCAGATGAAAGTAGAAGTTTAAAAGTAAATCGCCTAATATTTCAAATTTTGAATTGTTTGGTAATTAATTTTTTAAGGATATTTAAATATTGATATCCATATTTAGAAAATTTAAATAATATTTCAGAAATAAAAATTTAATTTTAAAAATTTTGACACGCGCGCAGGGCATTAAAAGATCTATTGTGATAAAAAAAAAACTAGAAATATACGTTCCCTAAAGTGGAATTAATAAAGTACCAAAGGAAAAAAAAAATTTCAGTTTAACATGGGACTGAAAACTTGACTAGACTTGAGAATTCAACATCTCATGCGTTTCCTTTAATTCACGACGAGAGTTTTATTGCGCTACAAATTTTCAATAGGCCATTTACTAAAAAAGGTGCCATTGAGAATTTATCGGTTATTTAAACTCTGGCAAATAGTACTAAATTCCTTTAATTGAATCTTGACATTGCAATTCACCAGGACGATGTGCGCATAAGGCTGTAAGGAATAGCATTCAAAAGAAGTTTTCATTGTGCTAGAAATGCGGACGCTGTGAAAAGTTCATTGAAATGAAAAGTTCATTTTAGGGCACTTAATGTTAGGCTAATCTAATTGGATAAAGCACCGTGTGCAGATTAAAGGATATGTAATTCAAGACTGGCCTGTGACAATCAAGGACTAGAAAGAGTCCCTTTCTGCCCATATTCCATCGGGTACCACTGAAGAGTTCAGGCAGTACTTACAGGCCCAGATTTCCGCATGGGCAAGTGGGGCGCTTGCCCAGGGCCCCCAAAATTATGGGGCCCCCTAATTTAGTATTAAGTTGTACATAGATTTGAGAATTTTGATTTTGGTTAATACAGTAAAGGAGGGCAGTGGCGGATACAGAAAAAAATCCTGAATGGGGCACAGGGTGACCACTATAGTGAAAACAAGATTAGCGCCCTTTACACGTACGTTCTTTCCCGCGTGAAACCACGATCCCGCATGATTGAGTGCACGTGTGAAGGTGTCGGAGAGGAAGGGAAAGCTACTTTGGAGCGTACTGTAAGTTTTCCCGCGCGCAATTTCAGGAATTTATTTATTAACATTAAAAAGTAAATTAATTAATTAATTAACACTTATTATTATTATTATTATTTTCCCCTTTCAAATTTTCGACTTGTTGGTCGAATTTTTTTTGAAATTCCGGTCCCGATTTACGGGAGGTCCCACATGTTCATGTAGAAAATCTGGTCCTGAAGGGGGGGGGGCGTGCCCCCCTCTGGATCTGTCCTTGAAGGGGGTCCCCAAAGTCTTCTTTGCCCAGGGCCACATTGCGTCAAAGTCGGGCCCTGAGTACTTAGTAGGAGGTGCACATAGAGGGAGGTCCAGATCTTCCTCAGCCGAAGCTAACCGAGACCTTCCGTCGAAGACACTTCTCTGCTCCCTGAAGCTCTGGAGGAGAACAAGCTGAGGTACTGTAGTTTTTGTTTCTAACCAGTTTTCTGTGAGTTAACTTTTCAATCGCTATTTATTATTCGTTTTTCAGTAAAAAAAAAATAAAAAACAACCTTGCAAAGCTCTTTAAAAGGGTACGTCACACATTCTACATCTAAGATGTCATGACATGCTGATCTTAGAGAGTCGAAACTAACAAGCGACTGCCGTATTCGAGGAGTGGAAGAAGTTACTGCAGAAAGTTTTTGCCCTGTTCATGCAAAGGATGACTTATAGCTGAAGAGAAAACCAATTATCATCTAGATAAGCGATTCTCACACTGCAGTACACTAAACCTTATGGTCGAAAGAGGATCCCTATTCTTGAAAAATCCCGTATTGGGAAAATTAGCGAGATTTCTGATTTTTCTTAACTAACTGGTATGGAAAGAAACTTTATTTTATTCCCAAGTATTCAAAGAACCTCCGCGGAAGACAGTCCTCTGACCACCGGTTAGGAACCACTGGTCTATAACGGTCAGCGGAGATTCAAGTTTCAGCCCCTCCTGTCGGGAAACTCGCAAACGTAAGTCTGTGAATTAGCGTGAGAATTTCTTAGGTAAATTTAGGTTACATTTGGTAGTGGGATGGCAAGATACGAATGCTATTTCAGTTTGCTATAGTTTTGATTCTAGTGATACACTGTGAAAATGAAAAGCTGTTTTAGGTATATTACAAAAATGGATGTATAACTAGACGGGTACAAAAGCATGTTTAAGATTGAGTTTTCAGGATGTAATCAAATTAATGAACTTTATTAAATACCTAAACCAGATTGATCTGTATCGTACGTAACTGTGTTTTATAAACTCTTCCGATAAATCAGGTAAAACTTATCCGATATAAATAATTTTACCAATAATCAAATGCTATTTATATGTGTTACGTCGCATATTTTACGTGTACTCTATTGCCCCTCTCCCCCAGTGTGTGAGATGTTAACTTACACTGCCGATACTGTAGTTTAAATAACACTGTAAATTTATACTTATCTCTAAGTTGCTTTTGTTATCACTTTAACAGAATTGCGTTTCAACCATTTTCAAGTTAGCCAAAATTTCCAATAAAATAAGTAATACAGAAATACCTTGGAAAAACTTAGATAGAATAGATAGACACCCATTGATGTCCATTGTTCATTCCGACGGAATTGGACGATTTAGCAGGATAATGCGACTAACCCCCAGTGGCGGCTCGTGTTGTAACGCGTTGATCGAGTTAGCAATCGAATCAACAAAAAATCACAGCCAAATAAATTAAAATCGAGGAATTTATTTCAATTCGGAGGAGAAAATTTGGAGATTGATGATCAGTTACACAGTTAATGATAGTCCTCTAAGATGACAACTGAGTCCGTTAGGAGGAGTTACCACCTGAAGTTTCGCTAATTCAGTATTATCGAATAGTTCATTAAAATTAGAGCAAGTCCCTCGATTTTCGCTCCCTGCAGGGCGGATGACTGCGAGGCACTTTATAGGATCAGGATGATCCGGACTTGATGACCTCGTCTTGAGATGTAACCCAGCTTCCTAGCCGAAGCTAAAAGTTCTCTTCGTGAGAAATAAGCCGACAACTACGCAAGTTCGCGTATAGCCTTTTCTTTCGACCCTGGATGGTCGGAGGAGTCTACCACAGCTTAGCAGATCGCTAACTAACTTTTTCTCTCCCGTCTCATTTTGGACTCTCTCGCTCCATCCAAAGAACTCGTCTTCTATTGGATCTGCTAATGGTGATGTAATTTTTAGACCTTCCGATTTGCTGGAACGCAGGCTGAAATTTTCGTGATTTCCCGGCTTCCCGGTGGTCCTCCGTCATTAATCTGGAGCACCGTGGCGAATTTCTGTTCTGCCTAGATGTCATGTTTTTCCAACCGCTTTGTGTTCCTTTCGTTCCAGCTCGCCGTCACCTGCTATACGTTAAAGAGGGGGGGGGGCGTTTCGGTCAGCTGCGACAAATTCCAGCCGTGTGCTGCGTATATTTTAATTGTGCGAATTATTTTAATTCGTCACAGTGTATAGGCACTGCGGAACTGCAGCACCCCCTTAGTTTCACTCGATATTATCGATATCATTCAGTAGGTATGAGTCTTTTTCCCCTTTAATTGTTTCATTATACAGTATATAATCCTTACATTATATAATCCTTACATTACATAATCCGTACATTACATAATACTTAAGCTAAATGTGGGTAGCCATCCCCTCGTTCTCGAAAAACGACAAAAATCCTTGCATGGAACTGTGCTCTTCACAGTAGGGATGCGACATCGATGTCGATGTTTTAAACATCGATTTATTGAAGCAGATGTTTTTTAACATCGATGTTTTGTGCTCAATGTTTTACGTTGTCTCGATGTTTTTTTCTAATGAAAAGTACCATAATAATAAAAGAAAATTACCACGTAGCATAATTTTCCCACTCAGTAAATGTTTGAATTCTGAAAAGGGCGAATACAAAAGTGGGAACGATTCCTTAGCTAACAGACAAATGGCAATCAACAACCAATGAACTAATCAGAGTGCTTGGAATGTTCCTGACACTCCAGAAGATTCCATATTCCATGGGGTTTTATTTTACAAATAGTATATACACGAGAGCAGCCATTTAAGTTTTTGTTTTATTCTGGTTTTATATAAGTTGACGTCAATATCATTAGTAAGATGACTCCCAATAGTACCATTTGGAAATATTTTTGCAAAACCTCTGACAAATTGGCGAAATTCAACATTAGCCTTAGGTCCCTCAAAACTTCTGGCAATACCACGAATTTTTCTGGACATTTGAAGGCAAAACATGGCGATATTTACAACGAGAATTTTGAGTCATCAATGTAGCCCAAGGCAAAAGCAACCAAGTTTTTGTCAGCCCAATCAGAGAGTAAAATTAAATCACACCCCCACCCCACCCCCACACACCTAACCGAAGTAACATTAATGTTAGAGATTACTATACCAGTTTTAAAAAATGGATGTTCTAAAACATCGATGTTTAAAAACATCGATGGTTTTTGGGCGATGTTTTATTAGCATCGATGTTTTAATATTGAATATCGATGTTTCAAAACATCGATGTTTTGTTATCGATGTCGCATCCCTACTTCACAGTTCCAGTAATGCCGTGTTTGGCTGTTGTGCGCATGCGCGCATCTCCGAGCTTTGTCTCGCTGGCTAAAGAAGCGTCGACACTGTCGCCCAGGCAGTGCCAACGCTGTTGTCCGAGCTTGTGGCGGTGTTTATTTCTGACTCATCGTGTGTTATGTTTAAAAACCGTGTACCATATTCTGGAATGTGATAAACTGTAGATGACAATCAGCTATTCTACTTAATTCAGTGTTGTTGTTTTTTGCTGTTGTTGATGGTCAATTATAAAAATTTTCTTGAACAGAAAATTTTTATAATTAACCATGATCTCTTCGAATCCTCAGGAAATAAATTTTGTGATAGTAAGTGAAATTCAACAGCTTAAGTTTTCACAGTTAGAAAAAGTTATGAGAAAGTTACAGTTAAGATAAGAGGCCGTTGAACACCTGATATTCGAATTTCTCAGCCAGGAATAAGACACTGCAAGAAGTATATTCGCAGCTTTAATTCTGAATGGTTCTAACGGAAAAATTGGCTCTGCGGCTGTGAAGTGAAAAATGTATTGTTTTGCTTCCCGTGTTTGCTGTTTGGCGGTGATGCAACATGGACAAAAGAAAGTTTTAGAAATATATAAAATTGAAAGAAAAACTGAAAAACATGAGAAGTCAAAGAAGCATAAACTGTGATTGGAAATGTGGTTTCACGATCACTTTTAGGAAACGTAAACATTAAGTTAGGCATACAGAATTTCATTCAATGAGCATAAAATGAAGGTTAAGAAGAACCGAGAAATTTTATCCAAAATAATAGACTGTATTTTATTTTGTGGAAACTTTGAAACTCCCGTACGAGGACATGATGAAAAAGATGATTCAGTAAATCTAGGGGTATTTAGAGGATTAATACATTTTGCATTTAAATTAGATCCAGATTTGAAGAATCCTTTAGAAACCAGTACGGTCTTCAAAGGTGTTTCTAAGACCAGTGCTCCGCAACCGCTGTGCCGTGGCACACTAGTGTGCCGCGAGTTGATCTTGACTGTGCCGCGGCGATTTTATCGATTATGATAATAAAAAAAAATAACCACCGCATTAAATAGAAATTTTTCTAAGTAAAATATTCCTCTAACTTTTGTCAATATGTAATTTTTCTGGGTCGAAATTATACACAAAATAAAAACATGTTGTTAGCCATACATTGTATGTATGCTCGAGCGTCATATTTCTGGATTTCAGTTAAGAAAGAATATCCACAAATTTCTGACAAGGCCATTGCAATTTTGCTCCCATTTTCTACGACATACTTATACGAGCAAAGTTTTTCGACACTGGTTCTAATTGAAAATGACAAAGGATCATACTATTAAAAGGGCCTTGCCCATGAACTGTAGCTCTTTCTATTATAAAGCCAAATATAAAACGCACATTTATCAAAACAATCTCAAATATCTCATTAAATTAGTTATGTTTAAATTAACTTTGATTTATTAGGCTTAAGTAAAGACCAAAAAACAAATTTTAATATAAAAATTTAAAGAGAAAATTTTTTTACTTGTAAACTATAATTTTATATTTTTGTTCTTGTGTTGGTGTACAGTTCAAAATGATTTATATAAAACTTAAATAATTATAATTATCTTGATACATAGAGCTATTTTGTTGTGTTTTTTTTATCTAATAAATGCATATACGTATTTATTGTAATTTATATATTTGCAAGCTTTTTCTTGTGGTGTGCCGCGGAATTATCGAAAAAAACGTTGTTGTGCCGTGGAAGATAAAAGGTTGCGGAGGTCTGTCTAAGACCATTCAGAATGAGATACTTGATTGTTTGCTACAAATATACTATGAAGAGATAAGGGCAAAAGTTAAAGAAGCTCCGTTTGCTCCGTTGTCCTGGATGATAACACAACAGATGTTTCAGAACACACTTAAATGGTCATTGTTCTACGGTACGTGTTTAATGAAGAAACATTTGAGCGTTTTTGAGGATTCTTTATTCCAGAAAATCAAACTGCAGATGGCATATCGAAACGTATTCTAGAACAGTTGGACATATGGACATACTCCTTTAAGGAAATTGACAAAAGATAATAGCTCAGACATTTGATGGTGCAAATGTCATGAAAGGCAAAAAAGGAGGAGTTCGAGTAAAAATAAAAACAGTTTATAGCAATGAGCATTTCATTCACTGTTATGCATATCAACTTAATTTAATAATGAGAAATTTTACACAATACAAATTTTACATGTTTTACACAATAATAAAACAATGGCTCTGCTCCCCCCCCCCCCCCACACACACACACGTCGAGAGTTGCTACCGAGTGGCTCCAGGATCTCTCTTATGACTTTAAACGCTTCCATTGTCAATCCAAATCCCCAGACCTTAACATTATTAAGCATATCTGGGATACCTTGCAACGTGCTGTTCAGAAGAGATCTCCATCCCTCGCACTCCTATGGATTTGGGGACTGACCTGCAGGATTCATGGAGTGAATTGTCTCCAGGATACCTTCAGACATTAGTCGAGTCCATGCCAAGTCGTGTTCCGGCACTTCTGCTTGCTCGTGGGGGTCCTACACGATATTAGGCAGGTGTACCAGTTTTTTTTGCTCTTCGTGTATAACGTTGTTGAGAAAGTTTCAGTCAGGTAGCGCTACCGCGCTTAAATGATGATAGACTACGTTTGGTGGCGCTGTTTGAATGAGATAATCTTGCACCCTCTCTATCTCGATGCCATATAGAATTAGATTTCGATACGGCACGATAGGTCCTATTTCGAACGAGCTTAATGCTCGTAGTCTTGATTAGGTTTATAACCCTTATTTTCTTATTACTTTTTTTTTGGTGTTATTAAAATTGTTTGTTATGTTTAGCCATGCATCAGATTTCTTTTGATTATTCTTTGCTTTACCATTGAAACACTTTCCATTTTACTACAACGTTTCGCCGTTTTAAATGTATTATGCCGTTTTAATGCATTATGTATATACACTGAAGTGCCACTGAATTAGGGATAGCAAAGCCTATGCAAATTGTGTAGCGCGCGCATCATGTATGCGCAAGTGAGGGCGCTGTGGTAACTGCATATATGCAAACTGCAAAGGACAATTAGCCTTGACAGTGCGTGGTGAGAGACGGCTCAGGCGTATTGTACGTAGCCAGCGAAGCCAAACATTAGCTCAAATTACCACCCAGTTTAATGACGGTGCCAGTCGTACAGTCAGTAAATGGACTGTGCAACGCTCGCTTCACCGCATGGGTTTCGGGAGCCGTCGACCTACGAGAGTACCATTGCTCTATACTCGCCATCGGGCTGCACGTCTTGCCTGGGCAAGAGAGCACAGAGACTGGAGTGTAGAGGACTGGAAACGAGTAGCATGGAGTGATGAGTCTCGATTCCGACTACTTAACGCCGACGGGAGGCTGAGAATATGGCCTTAGGCTCATGAAGCCATGGATCCTGCATGCCTGGCTGGAACTGTACAAGGGCATGGTGGCTCAATCATGGTCTGGGGTGTTTTTTCGTGGCACAGTTTGGGATCTTTGGTGCGTGTACCAACCTCCCTCAATGCAATTCGGTACGTAGAGTTGCTGGGTGATCACCTCCATCCGTTTATGCTGTTCTGTTATCAGCACGGTAATGGAGTTTTCCAGCAAGACAACTGTACCTCTCACAAGTCTCGGTTGGCTACTGGCTGGTTGGATGAGCATTCCTCTGACTTCTCTGTCATGAATTGGCCACCTAGAAGCCCAGACTTAAATCCTATTGAGCATCTTTGGGATGTTTTGTAACAAGGCGTGAAAGGTCATCACACAGCACCAAAGAACCTTACTGAATTATGGACAGCTTTAGCCAATATTTGGCAAGCCATTCCCGTGGAACGTTTCCAGAAACTTGTTGAATCTATGCCTCGTCGTGTGGCAGCCGTTATCAAGGCCAGAGGAGGCCCAACTCGTTACTAGGTAGGTATCCCTAATTCAGTGGCACTTCAGTGTATAAAATCCAAATACCACTGACTGACTGATCCCTGTATCTCTGGAACCATAAGGCCTAGGAAGCTGAAATTTTGTAGGGCGATTCTTCTAAAGCCTAAATGCTCCCAAGATTATTATTATTGTATTTTTTTAAATCCAGCATTTAAAGGGATTAAAACAGGGTCTTAAATTCACAAAATTAAAAAATCCTTAATTCAAATTTAATTCCAGATTACAGTCGTAAAATTATGTGCTGAACTTCTCTGAGGAATGACAACACTCTACAGCTAAGTTAATTCAAATGAAATTAACCAAACTACATAATGGATGGCACTCAGGTATTCCGTCGCGAATCACGGGTATTCAGCTCTAATATATAGAGTAAAACCGCTATTTAACGTTATTCAAGGGACCATAAAGAAATGATGCTATATGCGGGAAAACGTTAAATCGGGGAAAGACAAAAACAAAACACTGAGCACAAAATAAAGACTAATGTAGGTAACATATCCTTGATTTCTTCATTTAGAAGGGTTTAGACATCAGTTTTCTAAATTATGCTTTAAAGAAATTGGTTATTTTACTTTGCCTCCTGATTTTAGCGGTTACCCAAATATTGCACGTATTGATATGCAAGATTTTTTTCATAATTTCTGACTATTTTAGGAAAATTTCATTGAGTTTTTCCCGCTGAAAAAACGTTAAATGCGGGAATATTTCAAAATGATAATGTTAAATCTGGAATATTTTAATATTACAAGTATAGGAAATTAATGGGACTAATGAAAAATGATGTTATATGCGGGAAATCGTTAAATACGGGTTACGTTAAATCCGGGTTTCATTGTGTATATATATATATATATATATATATATATATATATATATATATATATATATATATATATATATATATATATATATATACATACACACACACACACGCACACACACACACACACACACACACACACACACACACACACACACACACACATATATATATATATATATATATATATATATATATATATATGAAAGATATAAAATTTAAGTTGATCCCCTGTAAATTTTCTTCCCTTCCCATGCTTAAGATGGCATTACCAAATTCTGTTTTCAAGAACCCAGGAATATTTTTCATAGCGTCAGCAATTCCTGGGCAAGCCACGAAACTGTACGACTACTTTTCTATGCCCAAATAAGGTAATCGTCCTGCACAACTGATGCAGCTTGCAAAAAACATCTTTGGTCAGCAAATTCTTCAACCGCAGATACCTCTATACTCAAACCCCGGGAATCACTCGGGTGTTGGCTTTCCATTAGATCAGATGTATGTTTAGCCACTCGGAAATAAATTTCTTTTTCTAATAGTTCTGTAATCTGATCTTATTTCATTACAGAATTTATAGCCGGCAGGATGTTCTGCAGTGAGGATACCAGTTTTAAATTTTTAATTTCAATATGTAAACGGAGTTTTAATTAATTTTACCAGCACCCGTCGTAAAACTTCATTCGCCCTTTCGTGCGTCGAAAATAGCAGCGAGCAGAAGTGGATTACTGTATTACTGACCTTGGTGGACTTACGCTGTTCGGTGACCTAGTTTTGAAGAGCAATGAAGAAAGGGGAAAATTCGATTTTGAATCAAACCGTGGACTTAACCGGTGAAAATAACGAGCCACCTCACGTCCGCTTTTCCGATGTAAATGTGTTTATTAAGCCCTATTCAAATGAAGTGCCAATCGAAAATTACATCGCAGAATATGAGCAGGTTTCTGAACTGTTGACATTAAATCCTATACAAAAAATTATATTCTTTCGCAAGCTGTGTACCGGAAATGTGGAACTATTTCTTCAATCCAAACCCCTGTTTAAAAACTTCGAAGAATTAAAAACAGAACTGCTTAAAGAATTTAAGACGGAGATAAGTAAGGCCGAAATACATCAGCAATTGTTAAGACGGAAAAAAGGAAGGGAAGAAACTTACGAAGCGTATTACTACACTATCCAGCAAATAGCTTCGAAAGCAGCGATGACCTCGGAAGAGCAAAAATTTTACATCATAAAAGGAATAAACGCACGCCCAGAAGTAGATCTCCAACTTCGTTCGACAAAAAATTGTGATGAACTAAAACACATGTTAAAACTATTGGATAAGCAAAATTCAGAGGAAAGGACTTTTTATACCCCTAAGCTACCAGTTTTCCATAGACCTCCAGCCTGGAGTCCACGCTTCCAACAACACCCAGGAAATTACCGACAGTTTCGGCCAAATTTTGATCTTCAACACCAGGAGTGGAGACCGAGGAATAATTTTTATCCGCCCCGTTTCCAGCAACGTCCCAGACCAGGGTTCAACACCAGTGCACCTTCCTTTCAGCCAAGAATGACAATGCAGAATCATAATAAAAAGTTTAATGTGAGAACCAACGACAGTGACTGGGTGCCAGTAGTAGAGAGCCTGTTGTGTGGACAGAAAGTCCAGATTTTATTCGATTCAGGCTCAACTCTAAATATTTTACCAGGATCCACATTAAATAAAAATCACCAACTAAATTTCAAAAATTGCAACATTAACATTACAGCTGTGGGACGAAACGTCCAGGTAAGTCAGTATATAATGCTTCCGTTAAAATTGGGTGAAAAAATTGAAACATTAAAATTTTATTACTTACCTAATGTACAATTACCATATGTTATATTATCTGGTCATGCTATTGGACTCTTTAATGTCACTATTAACTTTAAAACTAGAGAAATTTTTCAGGATAATAAATTACTTAAGCATTTTAACTGTACCAGCTGTCATAATAATAATCCTAATAAGAGAAGTGGTCATGGAAATAATGAAAAAGTATCTGCATTTTTAAGTAATAATAATGATTTATGTAATGTGATTTCTTGTAATAATGATAAGTGTGATATTGACAATTTAATTCAAAAATTTGACCATGTTTTTGCTAAGAATAAGTTTGATGTGGGAGAAATTAAATTAGAATCGCCAAAAGTAGTCTTAACCTCAGAACTTCCTATAAGTCAAAGACCATACAGAACGTCGCCTAGAGATGACGCAGAGATAAAGAGACAATTAGATGCCTTGTTAAAAGCTAAAATTATTAAACCTAGTTATAGCCAATATAGTTCACCTATTACTCTCGCATTTAAGAAAGAAGATAATGCTAGGACTCGACTATGTATTGACTATAGGAAAATTAACCAAATTACAAAAACCGATTGTGAACCCATTCCCAGAATAGACAGTGTTCTAGACAAATTGACCAATGCTAAGGTATTTTCTACGTTAGATCTATGTAGTGGGTATTGGCACCTGAAATTAGAGGATGAGGAAGCTGAAAAGCTTGCTTTCACTTCTAACTATAGCTTGTACCAATTTACCAGACTGCCGTTTGGATTTAAGAATGCTCCCGCAATATTCCAAAGAACAATTAGGCGTATACTTCATAAATATCAAGTTAACTTTGCTCTAAATTATTTTGACGATATAATTATTTTCTCAGAGTCATTAGAACAACATATTCAGCACTTAAAGACCATTTTTGAAATTTGTGAAAAGGAAAATATTAAACTTAAAAAATCGAAATGTCATTTTGCTAAAGATACTATTGATTTTCTTGGCTATGAAGTTAAGCATGGATCATACAGCCCAAATAATACTAATGTAGAAACAATAAAAAAATTATTGGCCCCAAGGAACGTTAAAGATTTACAAAGATTTCTAGGCACCATTAACGTATATCATAAATTTATTTCTGATTACGCTAAAATTAGAATTCCCTTAAATAACCTTTTAAAGAAAGACCAGAAATGGGCATGGACGCCTGAATGTCAACAAGCTTTTCAAAAACTGAGAAAACGAAGATAGTTTAATCTCAAAACCCATTTTGGCCCTTTATAATTCAAATTATCCTTGCCATGTCTATGTTGATGCGTCAAAAGAAGCCATAGCCTCCATAGTAAAACAAGAACATCCTGATGGAACTCAACATCCAATTGCATATCACTCCCGACGACTTAGACCATATGAAATTAATTATACGATAACGGAATTAGAATGTTTGTCCATAATTGATAGTCTTGATAAATTCCATTGCTACCTTCATGGGTCACATTTTACTGTACATACAGATCATCACAGCTTAGTTTGGCTTAAAACTTTTAAAAATCCTACAGGTAGACTTTTCAGATGGTCTCTAAAAATTTCTATGTATGATTTTGACATAAAATATAAGAAAGGTACAACTAATGTTGAAGCTGACATGTTAACAAGAAACCCAATTGCTTTTAATATAACTACAACCCCTCCAGAACCCTTGTTAGATATAAAGGAAATCATCCATTTTCAAATGTTAGAAAATATAACAGCACCCAGATGTTTTAATAAGGATAATATTGTAGTAGTAAAAAGACAAGGTTTAATCAAAATTGTAGTACCAAAAGCGTTAAGAATTAAATTAATAGAGAAAGTACATGAAAAATTTGGTCATCCAGGAATAGCTTCAATGTTAAGAATTATTTCATCTCAATATTATTGGACTAAGATAATTAATGATGTTGGAAATTATGTTAAACATTGTGAAACTTGTCAAGTAAACAAGAAGTCTCATCAGAAAAAATATGGTTTTATGCAATCTCTTCCTCTGTGTGAAAAACCTTTTGAACTATTATCAATTGATACTGTAGGTGGTTTAAGTTATTATAATTCTACTAAGAAATATTTACACATTGTAGTTGATCATGCCACTAGGTACATCTGGACATTTCCCTCTAAAAGTGCCACCACGGAAACCTATATAAATTGTTTGAATTCTATTTTTCAAAATCATGTACCCGAGAAAATTTTAAGTGATAGGAATTCCGCCTTTACCTCATCAAAGTTTAAACATTTTCTCAGACATAATAATGTTACACAGCTCTTGACATCTGCTCATAGACCGCAGACGAACGGAAAGGTCGAGAGAGTTAACCAAACCATAGTAACTAGATTAAAATGTAAAGTTAGTAATAGCCCTAGTAATGTGCCATGGACAAAAATCTTAGACTCTGTCACCCAGGAATATAATAATACCCCTCATTCGGTAACTGGATTTCCCCCAATTTATTTAATGTATGGCGAATTGCCTTATAAAATTTCTTTCCAAGATAATGAGATATACCCTCCTATAGAAGAAGCTAGAAAAATTGCACAAGAAAGAACTAGACAATATTATCAGTCGAATAAAATAAGATATGACAGAAGATTTCAACAAGTTATATTTAAAGTCGGAGATTTAGTTTTATATGAAGAATTTCAATATCCAAATACCCGAAAACTTGCCCCACCGTATTCAGGCCCTTATACTATTCTAAAAAAATGTTCAGATGTTCTTTTTGAAATTGATAAACCCAATGCTCTTTATAAAACTCCCACTGAGATTGTACATTCTACTCGCCTTCGATTTTTCCGTCTTAGAGAGAATTTTCAGTTAAATGATATTAAAAACCCAAGCGAACAGAAACCAGAGGATACTGATGGACTCCCATCAATGGACTGCCAATATTGTGAGTCTCCGAATCTACAACTACTTTTTAAGGACAACTAAAAATGGTATAGACTGATCATGTGAAGTTTATTTTGAATTTTGTAATTATCAAGGTGAATTTTGAATTTTATAATATTTGATTTAATGTCATGATGCATTCTTTTCCTCAGTTGAGTTGTTCTTGTTTTGTTTTTATATTTCTATATTTTTTTTTCAAAAAATTGTCGGGTTGTGATGGCCACACAACTCGAAAACATTTTTTTTTTCATTCGGCAAAATTTTTATTTTTGGTTTTTGGGGTTTTTCTTTGAGAGCAACTACAGTTGAGAAACTGAATCCATCTACCTACATTTGATTCATCCACAAAAAATTCATTTTGAAGTGGCGGGAGGAATTTGTTTTAACCTCCTTTCCAACTTCATAGTCAGCATTCCTCAGCAAACGTGAGGATACACGGTTGTTTGAGAGAGATGTGATTTGTGTATAAGAAGTAAGGTATGTTAAAGGTATTAAATGTGTATTGCTATTGAAACGAATTTTGATGTAATGAAGTTGTTTTATTAATGTAACAGTACTTTGAAGAAAAAGAAGAGATATTGATATGAAATTAATGTAAAAATTTATAATATTGTAATTTCGCATGAATAGAGAATTGTTATGAATATAAGAGTACCCAAGGAAGTTTAAAAATATAATAGAGTGAATTTGATTGTGATATAAACAATGTCAGTATTAATAGAATATAAGGTGAGAAATAATAATACAATATGTGGACAATGTTAAGAGATAGTTTCAGGTAGTGTAAATGTTTATATTGTATTTTATTCATATCAAACATATATCAAGATAATGTGTCATGTAATCCTAGAATTTATGTTATCGTCTTATATTTCGAATACAAGTCTTAATTTTGAACTTATACTGTAATTATGGTTAAGTGCATACGAAGCAAATAAGATGAAGGATAGTAGGGAAACCGCATGGACCTGCTATCTGGAGGAACCGTTGTGGAGTTTGCCAGATATTTTTGTAATCTTCTGTTATATCCTGTATGATTGTAATATTTTGTAGTTTATTTTTTTTATGTTATGTATGAGAGCCTCCACCCGGGTAGACAACGTTTTTAAAATGGGGGGATATGAAAAATATAAAATTTAAGTTGATCCCCTGTAAATTTTCTTCCCTTCCCATGCTTAAGATGGCATTACCAAATTCTGTTTTCAAGAACCCAGGAATATTTTTCATAGCGTCAGCAATTCCTGGGCAAGCCACGAAACTGTACGACTACTTTTCTATGCCCAAATAAGGTAATCGTCCTGCACAACTGATGCAGCTTGCAAAAAACATCTTTGGTCAGCAAATTCTTCAACCGCAGATACCTCTATACTCAAACCCCGGGAATCACTCGGGTGTTGGCTTTCCATTAGATCAGATGTCTGTTTAGCCACTTGGAAATAAATTTCTTTTTCTAATAGTTCTGTAATCTGATCTTATTTCATTACATATATATATATATATATATATATATATATACATATATATATATATATATATATATATATATATATATATATATATATATATATATATGTGATAATAAAGCCCCACCTTTTTTACTTAACGCGTATTCTAAATTATCCTTGTTTCTTCTCAATATAGTACAGTCTCTTTCTTCAAATTGCGACCTAGGAATTGACCAACTAACCATCCAGATTACCCCCTAGTGCACGCGCGTTAAAGATATTTGTAAACAGGAATCAGGACCACGTGATGTTTTCGCCTCGGTGCGCTTTTCGGAACAACAGGCGACCCTTATGTAATCAAGTCACATGCTCAATTTTAGCCAATAAAATTATTTCCCCGCTGTCAGTACCCCTACACTTTATAACCTTCTGTAAAAGTTTAAGGCGTGCTTTTTACTGTCTGTCGATGTCTTGTGCTGTCTACGCGCAGCTCCTCTGCTGTCCAATATGATTTAAAATCTGCGTTCTGAATGCGCCCGGCATGGACCGGTGGCGTTGCAATTGTTTGTTTCAAGTTGTCAAGATACCTGTGTTTTTCTGAATAATGTGTGTCTACATTAGAATCCGGAATAAATTAATATCCGTCGCATATTTGTTGTGTGCATCCTTCCAATGCCTCGGCAGTGTGTGGTTTTCCTCCCCGATGTGTCAACAGCTCTCGTGAAATGGTCTTCATCGCCTGACCCTCTGGCTACGTCTACAACATGTGTGTGTTTCATCTCCTCTACATAATTTAAGTTAAAGTTTACTGTGCGCGTTAACTGATATCATCACAAGAGTCGGTAGGATCCCTGCGTCGGAAGAGAAAGTGGTTGTTTTCAGTTCGGCGCTGAGTGTTTTGTTTACGTTGTGAACTTCGTTCCAGATCATCGCGGTATATTCTCCTAGTGCTCTTTCGTACGTCATAGTGTGTAATAAATAATCGTAATGTTCGTGTTCGAGACATGTGAAGGTGTTTGACGTCATTCCGAGTGAATTAAGGTTTACGATGTTCAAGTTTTTGTGTTCTACATTGCATCTGGTTTTGCTGCAACGGGAAGAAAATTGTGTAAAACGTCAGCTGCTTGTTCCTGGGCTACGGTATCAAACTTCATTTCGTGAGAATTTTTTTTGCAAACTGAAAAAATGTGTAATCATCTTTTAAGAGTCATCACTTCGAGTGTCGTACTTATGTACTCAGTGTGTGTACTGCCCTGCAAGGAGATGAAAACAAGTGGTGTGCAGTTTGGTTCAATGTTCCGTCAGTCCAACGTATGCATCAATAAAAATGAAAAAATTTGTTTTTGAAATTAAAAGGTTCACTTTAAAAGAAGTTAAAGGTAGGTCAGAAAAAATAAGAAAATGAAAATGATCTAATTGATTTATAGTGATGATATGTTATTTTTGTACGGTATTTATGTGAGTGATATTTATATTATTGAAAGTTTTATGTAATATATTGATGTTTTTACGTTCTGGAAAACTGCTAATCATGTCTGAGAGTGAAGACACAATACCCCCTACCAATGCTGAATTGCCAAATGTAACCGAAGAGAGTGCTCCAATCGAGCCTAACTCAGTAATTACTAGCACTAGTAATATAATACCCCCTACCAATGTCAACATACCAAATGTACTGGATCAAAGTACTTTAATGGAACCTAAATTAGTAGCCGCCAGCACCAGTACAGAATTAAAAATGCTTAGTACTGCTGAACAGCACATTATTAGTTTTGATGCCGAAGCTGGCATGAATCTGGATTCATGGCTAAACTATTTTAACCGAAAGTGTCGGGAAAGTTGTAAAAATGAGGAATGGAAAATAAATAACTTAAGTAAATATTTAAAGGGGAAAGCACTTACTGTTTTCATTAATTCGTGTTTAGATGTTCAAAATTGGGAACAATTGTGTTTGATTTTGAGGGAAAATTTCATAGAAATCAAGGTAGTCTCCTTTAGCGAATTCACTAATCTTAAATTAAAGGAGGTTAAAGGGGTTACTGAGTATTTCCATAAGAAATTGGCGTGTGGTCGAAAGCTGGGATTATCAAACAGTCTATTAATGGAGGGTTTAACTGATGGTCTTCCTCCAAATCTTCAGCAGTTGATGGCGCTTAGTCCTCCTGCTACCCCAACAGCATGGCTCACTTTAATTTCTAAATTACTTAAAAGTCAAGAGACACATGCTGAAACTAACAGTCCCAGACCTCCACAAGCAAATAATTTCAGTCCCAGAACTCCACAAAATGACAGATTTAATTTTAGACCTGGATTTCAACGACCACCATATTATCGAAATTTCAACAGTCGCAATCCAAATAATTTCAATAACTCATACCCAAGATTTCAACCACCAAGAACTCACTATAATAATATCCATTCCCAAACTCAACTGCCTCCAGCTCCATGTAGAGAATGTACAGGAAGAGGTATACTGAATGCATATCATTGGGTGCAGACGTGCCCCTTTAGAAATGCAATTAGTAATCCGATGGCTCCTCAAGTAGTGGAAAACACTGAGAGTCAGATACCTAACCTTACTGATGACAATCAGATGTGACAATTAAACGTATCCGGATACATAAATAAGAGACTAATTCCTTGTGTGATAGATACTGGTAGCTCCTTGTCTATCATTCCCTCGACTTTGACAACCCAACATAGACTAAAAACACAGACGTCTGAAAGACTTTTAGTCAAACAAGCAAAAGGCCTTCTCCAATTAAAGAGATCATGTTTAATTAACTTGTGCATTGGAAATGTTACTAAAAAGGTAAAAATGTACGTTATAGACAATGATTTACCTTATATAATCCTGGGATTACCAGAATGTGGACAATTTCAACTAAACATTGATTGTAATTCTATGCAAATTTATCAAAATGGACTAATAATTCCATGTAATAAAATGTTTGTGTGTACACCAATGTCATTTCATATTAATAATAATGAGTCCAAATATGTAAATCTTAAACCAAATGTAAGTCAAAATGTAAACAATGTAGGTACTGAGTTGGTTCACATTCCTCTGACCTCTGAAAACAATTCTGAAAATTTCCAGACTGTCAATAGAGAGAATGGTGAACTCAATTCTTTACTGTATAAATATTCGCATATATTTTCTAAAGACAAGTATGATATAGGGTTAATTAGGGTTGAACCCCAGCGTGTTAGACTTACGTCTGAGCTTCCTGTGTCCTTAAGACCTTATCGTACTTCTCCTAAAGAAGAAGAGGAAATAAAAAGCCAAATTGAGAAATTGTTACAAGCAGGTATTATAAGAGAAAGTAGTAGCTCATACTCGTCTCCCGTCACTTTGGCTTTTAAGCGTGATGAAGGCAAGCGTACAAGATTATGTATAGATTTTAGAAAATTAAATGCAATTACCAAAACAGATGCTGAGCCTTTACCCCGCATAGATTGCCTACTAGACAAATTAAGTCAAGCTAAAATATTTTCAACACTAGATTTAACTTCAGGCTACTGGCATATTCCAATTCACCCTCAGGATATTGAAAAACTTGCCTTTGCAACAAGTTTCGGATTATTTGAATGGCTTCGTCTACCTTTTGGCTTAAAAAATGCCCCAGGAATCTTTAACAGAACCATTCGTAGAATTTTGGCTAAATATAAGATTAACTTTGCTTATAACTATTTCGATGATATTATTATTTTTTCTTCATCTGAAGAGGAGCATTGGCAACACTTACAACAAATTTTTGAAATCTGTAAGAAAGAAAACATTAAACTTAAATTATCTAAATGTGTGTTCGCCAAAGACAAAATTAATTTTCTTGGTTATGAAGTTCAACAAGGAAAAATTACTCCAAATAATGCCAACATTGATAGTATTCAGAAGTTACAACCTCCTAAGAACGTAAAGGAGTTGCAACGTTTCTTAGGATCTGTCAATGTATATAATAAGTTTATCCCTAAGTATGCTCAAATTCGGTATCCATTAAATATACTTTTGAAAAAAAAATGTTAAGTGGAACTGGACAGACGAATGCCAGAGTGCATTCGAAAAATTAAAACATGTGTTAATTTCTAAACCTGTTCTTCAATTATATGATCCTAAATTACCATGTCATGTATATGTTGATGCCTCAAAAAATGCAGTTGGAGCTGTGTTGAAACAGCCTGATGCCTCTAATATATTACATCCTGTTGCATATCATTCAAGGACTTTACGTAATTATGAACAAAATTATGCTATCACGGAATTGGAATGTTTGTCGATTGTGGATGCTTTAGACAAATTCTACTATTATCTCCATGGCCAAAAATTTGTCATTCATACTGACCATGCGGCTCTTGTTTGGCTCAAAAATGTAAAAAATCTAAGAGGTCGGTTATTCCGCTGGTCCTTAAAACTCAGTATGTTTGATTATGAAATCAAATACCAAAAAGGCTCCACAAATGTCGAAGTTGATATGCTCTCAAGGCATCCTGTTTCCCAACATCTTCAACATAATGTACATTTATTAGACTTGGATGAAATTAAAACACAACAGAAAAATGACAACCTTCATGATCCAAAGTATCAAGAGATAAATGATGTAATCATATTAAAAAGAAAAAATCTACATAAAATTGTTGTTCCTATGTCACTACGTTTAAAATTGTTGCAAAAGTGTCACGATCAATTTGGTCATCCTGGTGTACAAAAAATGCTAAATTTGATTACCCCTCAGTATTATTGGCCTCATATAACTGAGGATATTGCAAAGTTTGTCAAACACTGTGCAACATGCCAATTTAACAAGAAATCAAAATTGAAAAAATTTGGACTTATGCAAATTGTACCTCCAACAGATAAACCTTTTGAATGTATTTCTGTTGATACTGTCGGTGGTTTTAACTATTACAATTCTACAAAAAAATATCTCCACATTGCAATAGACCATGCAACAAGATATGTGTGGGCATTTCCTTCTAAAAGTGTCACCACAGAAACGTATGCCAACTGCCTTAAGCAAATTTTCCAAGTTCAGGTACCAGAGAAAATTCTAACGGATAGAAATGCAGCATTTACTTCATCACGATTCAGGAGATTCCTTCAAAATTATAATGTGAAACAGCTTTTGACTTCAGCACATCATCCTCAGACCAACGGTAAAGTGGAGCGAGTGAATCAATCAATAGTAAGTAGGCTAAAATGTAAAGTCAATTCTTCGTCCACTAAAGTTCCTTGGACACGTTTGTTGGAAGAAGTCATTACCGAATATAACAATAGTCCCCATTCAGTTACAAAATTTACCCCTGCATACTTAATGTTTGGCAAGCAGCCTTATGACTCCCCTATAAATCAAACTAATGACCCTCCAGTGGATGAAGCTCGAAAACTAGCAAAACAAAGGACAATAGATTATCATAATAAAAACAAAATTAGGTATGATGCTCACTTTGTACCCTCTAAATTTAAACCTGGTGATGCTGTAATCTTAGAAGAATTTTCATATCCAAATACCCGTAAACTTCCAGCCCCTTATTCTGGCCCTTACAAGATTTTAAAACAGTGTTCTGATGTGACTTATGAAATAGATAAGCCAAATCAATATAATAAGAGGTCTACTGAAATTGTACATGCATCCAAGTTGAGATATTACAATCCACCTGCCGAATTTAAATTATACCATGAATGAGTCAAACCTAATACTTTAATCTTTCGTAATTCTCTCCTTCTCTAAGCACTTTCCTGTCGTCCCATTAATTTAAATATGAAGAAGTCTCGGTTGAGTGTAAGAGAACCTCGCCAATATAGAAAAATTTTCGTCTATATTTTGCGTTGTAATACTACATATTTGAATAAAGTTACACTTTTTATAATACCTATATTAAACTTGTGTATTAATATATTGTATTTCATATTAACATATTATATTTTGTATTGCCATTTTGAGAGTTATTTGAATTTGAATATTGAAGTATTATTATTACCACTTCAAAATATTGAATTAGTTGTATATCAAGTATTCTATTTTTGTATTCCAGTTGTTCATATTACTTTACAGTTGGAAATATTTTATGGTTTTTTCATGTTCTTAAAGTTTGAAGCTTCATGTGTAATATATTCCAAAGACTTTTAAGAGAAAAATTGATATGTTGTGTATTTTTTTGTTAAATTTTGTGTATTGATTAACAGTATTAGCAGCTATGTCTCAATTTATATAATGTGTTTTTCAAGTAATGTTGTTTATCTTATATGTAAAGTAAGGCTCCAAGGACAGTATGCGGACAGCGAGGTCAAGATTTTGATAAACTCATCCCTTTAACTTGTAACCTTCTTTTCTAAATTTAGTAAAATGTTCTCACCTGAAGGGAAGCCTTGCTCGAGGAGCTAGGGCCCGGCCCCTCTCGCAAGTCTTTTTCCGGAAGGGGGGGGATATTGTGATAATAAAGCCCCACCTTTTTTACTTAACGCGTATTCTAAATTATCCTTGTTTCTTCTCAATATAGTACAGTCTCTTTCTTCAAATTGCGACCTAGGAATTGACCAACTAACCATCCAGATTACCCCCTAGTGCACGCGCGTTAAAGATATTTGTAAACAGGAATCAGGACCACGTGATGTTTTCGCCTCGGTGCGCTTTTCGGAACAACAGGCGACCCTTATGTAATCAAGTCACATGCTCAATTTTAGCCAATAAAATTATTTCCCCGCTGTCAGTACCCCTACACTTTATAACCTTCTGTAAAAGTTTAAGGCGTGCTTTTTACTGTCTGTCGATGTCTTGTGCTGTCTACGCGCAGCTCCTCTGCTGTCCAATATGATTTAAAATCTGCGTTCTGAATGCGCCCGGCAGGGACCGGTGGCGTTGCAATTGTTTGTTTCAAGTTGTCAAGATACCTGTGTTTTTCTGAATAATGTGTGTCTACATTAGAATCCGGAATAAATTAATATCCGTCGCATATTTGTTGTGTGCATCCTTCCAATGCCTCGGCAGTGTGTGGTTTTCCTCCCCGATGTGTCAACAGCTCTCGTGAAATGGTCTTCATCGCCTGACCCTCTGGCTACGTCTACAACATGTGTGTGTTTCATCTCCTCTACATAATTTAAGTTAAAGTTTACTGTGCGCGTTAACTGATATCATCATATATATATATATATATATATATATATATATATATATATATATATATATATATATATATATATATATATATATACACTCAAGAGCCAAAACATTATGACCACCTGTCCATAACGAGTTTGCCCACCTTTGTCGCGCAACACAGCTTCAACCCGCCTTGGCATGGATGGCACAAGTCCTTGGTAGATGGCCGGAAACAGATTGTAGCAGATGTATAAGCAACGGTCACGCAAATCCGAGATATTGCGAATTGGTGGTCTTTGAACTCTGAGCTGCCGTCCCATGACATCCCAAATGTGTTCTATCGGATTGAGATCCGGTGAGTTAGGCGGCCAGGACATTAACTGGAATTCAGCATCATGTTCCTGGAACCACTCCAACACAATTTTAGCCTTGTGACACGGGGCGTTGTCCTGTTGGAACATTCCATTTCCAGCTGGAAAAACAGAGGGCATGTAAGGGTGCAACTGGTCCGCAATGATGTTCAGATATCCTGTAGCATTCATGGTCTGATCTACCACAATCACGGGTCCCAGAGACGCCCAAGAGAACGTCCCCCAAAGAATAATACCGCCACCACCGGCCTGTGTATGACCTTCTGTACATTGAGGGAGCAACAGTTCGCCTGGAAGACGGCGTATCCTGACACGGCCATCGGCGTGATGAATGACAAACCGTGATTCATCTGACCAGGCAACTCTCTCCCACTGATCCATGGACCAAACGCGATGTTCCCGGGCCCAGCGCAGGCGCAGTTGGCGATGACGCTTGGTCAGCAAAGGCACACGAGTGGGACGTTTGCTGCGTAGCCCCATATACAACAGTGTCCGCTGAACAGTGTTCTGCGATACTATTCTACTTGGTCCTGCATTGTATTGGGCTGTCAGCTGAGCCACTGTCTGGCTCCGGTTTTGCTTCACCATGCGAGACAGTCTCCGACGACCTTTTTCTTTGATAGCGTGTGGACGTCCAACACCATGTCGTCTACTGCTGGTTTCACCATCATTCATCCACTTTGCATAAGTACTAACAACTGTAGGTCGCGAACAACCGACGAGTCGTGCAGTTTCGGAAATACTTGTTCCGAGCCTTCGAGCCATTACAATCTGCCCTGTATCAAAGTCGCTTAGATCCGCAGCCTTTCCCATCACACACAGAAGTAAGTGAAAGAATGATTCTTCAGATTCTCCAGCAGCAGTTAAATACCACTTCCACCTGATCACGTGCCTTCCACGTCATCCAGGGGAATTCATTGCAAAATGTAGGGGTGGTCATAATGTTTTGGCTCTTGAGTGTATATATATACACTGTAATTTTATTAAACATATTCGGCGTCAAAGCGGACAGTGTAAAATTTTACAATCTTTGCGTATTTAATAGGGTCATAATTTTTTGAAGAATTGTTTGGTTTTCTATCTTTCATTAAATTTTACCGAAAATTCAACCTAGATTCTCGTAATTTTGCATGTTTCCTTTTTTTGTATTCAGCAAATTAGCCATTAGTTTTGGGGAATTCTCTGGATATTGTTCTACCATTTATAAAATCCATATATTTAAGTTGCTAAGCCGACTTTTTGAGCAGTCCGTGAGAGAAAACTTCAGCATCCATTTACTTCATTTTGGTCTTAAACGAAAGATTGTAATCTGTAGATTTGTCAAATTTGGTTTTTGTAATCGTAATTTCTATTAATGAGCGATAATTCGAAATTAAAAATTGATTTCTGCGCATGGTCAGTGGCATGTTTAAATCTGGCTTTAGAAACTCACTGTTTCTGCGCATGCTCAGTGACATGTTTTAATGATAAACATATTCATTACGAGGAGTCTCTCTAGACCTCTTTCTGCCATTTTTATTTTTATGATAATTATGTTTGTGAAATATAAGATTAAACCTGATGGAAATTGTTTATTCCGCGCTGTTTAATTAGCGATAATTTACAAATTTAAAAAAAATTTGCTCTCTGCGCATGCTCAGTGACTTTTTAAATCTGTTTTTAGATACTCACTGAGCACGAGACCGTTTAAACACATTAATTTGTTTCTGCGCATTATTATGATTTTCAACATTTGGCAATAAGGTGTTGAGTATAATTTGCGTATTAATACATTTTTTTACTATCTAGCCGTCATGTTTTGACGGGTACCAACTAGTTCTTTTTTAACTTATTACATTTGTAAAACACTTGATCATTATCAGAAAAACGGACCTGAAATTGATCTAATGGATATTTTAAGTGAAACTGTATAAAATATTTTTTAAAAATTCATATTAAATTTATCTTATTCCTTTGTTATTATTTAACTACCCAATAAGACAAAAATAGTACAGCAATTTGAAACACTGTGTTACAGTCATAAAATTTGTCCGTTAACACTTTTTACTACACATGATTTTTTTTTAAATAAACCAGGACATTATCGGAGAAATCTGTATAAAATTTAACTAACGTGATAGATTGAGTAAAATTATGTTAAATATTTCTTAAGTATATACAGTGTGGTGTAGTGTTCTTTAGTACTTTTTTACGACCAAAACACCAGATAAAAATTACTGCGGTACATAGCACAAAGCTGCAATTACGAAATTGATCTTCAGACTCGATGACCGTTTCATTCGATTGGTTGGGAATCCCTTTTATTAAATAGCATTTGTATGGAAAAGTTCTAGAAGGTTCAATCCGACTCATTAATTCTATGCCTTAATTTAATTATATAAATATAGTACAGTCGAATCCCGTTATAGCGAACCCAGTATATAACGAACTCACGGATATAACGAACAAAAATTTGGTCCCGCCGTTTTCCTATTGTATTAATGCTAATTTATCCTTTTATAGCATACCTCCTAAATCATAAAAATCGGCTATGACGAACTTTTTTTTCAGTCGACTACTGAATTTTTTTTTGTTTTGGAACTTTTTAAGAATGTTGAAGAAGCAAAGAATGTGGAAAAAGGTGATGAAGATTTACTTATCGGGATGTGGATAGAAAACCACAAAATTTCATCATTCTCAGATTGTTGCGTACAATTGTTCGAAACATGTGAAGTCATTACATGTGAAATTCCGATTGATGAAGATAGTATGAAAGAAATTAAAATGAATCATTCTGAAATCGAAGATTCTGCATCTGATGCTGATGAAGAGGAGTACGTAAATGACGAAATCCCCACCATCTCAGATGCTACAGCAGCGATGCCTGTAATTAATAAGTTTTTGTCAACACAAACAGTGGAAGAAAGTGTTGGAGTTATTTGATGTATTGGACAAAGAAATTCATAAAATGTTTTTGAAATCGGCATCACATCAGCAGAAGATTACCGATTATTTTTGTATCAAAACAATGAGCAACAATTAAAGATAAAATGAATTTATTTCCATTTGTCTTCATTTTTAGTTAATGTAATTAGTATAGTGCCAGTTTAATGTAATCGATTTTAGTCAATTTAATTCATTAATGATCATTTTAGTGGATTTTATTATTTTTCAATACATCATTATTAATTACACATAGCAACTAATGACTTATACATTTTGTGAACTCTAACATTTTTCTTAACGGTTTGGATATAGCAGCGAACAAAACCTTTGGTCCCTGAAAGTTCGTTATAACGAGGTTCGACTGTAGTACTCTCAAAAAACTGAAAGAAGAAAAACAACAGCATGCAAACATATATACAGCTGTCCCTTTCATAACAGTTTTCAAGCTATTTGCCAGAGGATCCATTCCGACAGTCTTAGGGAAAGTTTTAGGGATTTCTTTCCCCTCCGTCCGCTGCCATGGAAACCGCCGCCTGCCATCCCTAAGTGAGGAAATCGCCGTCACCTTTGCAGAGAGAAATGCACCAGCGGACACTGAACATCAGTTCGTCGTTTCATGGTACCATGGACGAGCCAACCAGCCCGACAGCCAACAATAACAGTGAAAAAGCGAGTGTCGGCGAGTCGAGCGACCCCAGGCCGACCCTGTCCAGTCGGAAGCGGCACAAGAAGCTGGTGAGGCTGCTGACCGTTATGGCCTATGTGTTTTCGGTTTCTCTCGGAGCCATTGTGCTGTCACTGTATTACGTGTTTCTTTGGGACCCACAAATACAGAGAGAGGGCAGGAGACTGAACCCTTTGCCTATTCCCGGACATTTGAAGGACCACGATAACGGTACCTGGATGGGGACCACACAAGATACCAGCACTATGTCGACAATTGTGTAACGACAGGTACGTAGTGAGGGGATTGTTTACATTTCTTCTCGGGGAGAGTCGAGACGGATGGGGGAGAGATGATTTCGCAGTTTTATTTGGACAGGAATTAATGTTCTGGGAAAAAGAAAATAAATAGTTGTTAATAATACTTAGTTATGAACAAATGTACAGTTAAAAATTAGCGCACAATTATATATAAATTAAATAAATTACCGCACCGTAAGAGAACAAAAAAATTCTCGTTGAATGATACAAATGTCCAATGCAGAGCGAAAATGTGTTAATTTAGTAATAAGTACTAAATGTACAATTGCAAGAAAAGATTTTCTTTTTTTTTTTTTTTAAAGGGTGATCTTGTTTAATTTATTAAATGTGCTATAAATGTTTGTTTGATGCTTATAGAATAGTAAGAGAATCTAATGGCATAATCTTTTTAATGCCACAAAATTCCTTTATACTGTTTTATACAAGTTTACTATTCAGAAAAATAAAATAGTCGAATTAACAAAGTTGTTTACCTTCAAAAATCTGCTCTATATTTCCAACAACCAGAAAAACAGGAGATATTTGTACGTACAATTCTACACAGATTTATTCCTCACTCTTCTACTAACATTAAAATTTCATATCACATTTCAGCGTCCAAAGAACTTTCTCCTCAATATAAAAAAATATTTTGGTTTCTGTAAATCACTACTTAAAAAAATATATGGGTGAAGCAAGGTGTTACAAATAAAAGACGGGTTTGAAAGTTGTTGTAATTTATCAAAAATTATTGAAATAATACAGTGTATTTAAAAATAGTTACCTTCGTTTGGAGTTTGCTTAATTAAAGAAATAGTCGAATTAACAAAGTTGTTTATTTTCAAAAATCTGCTCTATATTTTCAACAACCAGAAAAACTGGAGATATTTATATATACAATTCTACACAGATTTATTCCCCACTCCTCCACTAACATTAAAATTTCATATCACATTTCAGCGTCACTATGTGACTGATTAAAAAAATTAAGAAACTTGAGAGCCCAAAGAACTTTCTCCTCAATATAAAAGTTTTGGTTGTTGTAAATCTCTACATAAAAAATTGTATGGATGAAGCAAGGTGTTACAAATAACTGACGGGTTTGAAAGTTGTTTTAATTTGTCAAAAATTATTGAAATAATACAAGGTATTTAAAAATAGTTACAGTGGTTTAGAGTTTGCTTAATTAATTAAAAGATTAGAAATAATATGAGGTGTTTCAAAATTATTGTTGGGGTATGGGAGTTACGGAAATAATACAAGATTTCGGAATGATTCTGATGTCGGAAGTTGTTTAAACTGACAAAATATTGAAAGGGTTGAATGTTCTAAGCAGTTTCTATTTATAGCTACACCCTTTCTAATGTAGGTATGATTTTCTGACCCTTCTATTCCTCTCCCTTTATTGTTAGTCGTGATTTAACCGTGGTAAACCAACGATTATACTGGATTACAATACAAAAAAAGCAGAAGTTGAAGTAGTCGATCAAATGTGCAGCTATTACACGGTATATATCCCTCATATCACGATGAAAATGGAATCTCTCATTGTTTTTTAGGTTTTTGGACATAATAGGAATCAATTCGTAAGTTGTCCTTAAATCCAATAAATCGGACAGTTTTGAAATAAGGCGATTGTATCCAAAACCAGCATAAGACGATTACATCCAACGCCAGCATAGCTGGCGTCCGCGGCACGATACCTTTTTGGCGCCGCCCCCCCCCCCCCCTGAAAAACATATAGTAATGTAATATATAGAATTAGTTATTTTGGGACCATTTGACGCCCCTTTGCGAGTGGCGCCCGGGGCATGATAGACTCCCTTGCCCCCCTCTCGCTACGCCACTGATTGTATCTGCATTCTTTGGCCTTTAAATATATCTCAATATTATCAACATTTTATATCTTGTCATAGATTGACATTTCATCTTGACATTTTATATCTTGTCAGAATTATTATTTTCACTTTGAAAAAAAAAAAAAGTTTATTACAAAAGGAATATTCAAGGTTGAAAGAGGCGTTGCAGTTTGTGCCACACGCGCCTGCTGAAGGGTTAATGGGATTTAAAAGTGGTTTAATTAATAATAAAGTACAGAAATAATATGGAGTGTTTCTGAATGCTTGTCAGATTAAAAGCTGTTTAATTAACAAAAAGTTAAATAAAAAATACAAGGTGAAGTGTTCCTAAAGGATTGTTGGGGTTTGAAAGTTTTTTAAATTTTAAGGAAATTTGGTAGCACTACAAGGTGTTTCTTAATGAGTTTTTTTTATGTTTAAAAGTTGTTTAATTTATAAAAATTGGGGTAATAAGAGACAAGGTATTGTTGCTAAATGATTGTCGGGGTTTAAAAATTTTGTAATTAATAAAAAAATATATATACTTAGTAGTAAAAGGCGTTACTTTTAATACTTTTTATTGTGGGGGGGGGGGGGGAAAAAAAAAATGAGAAATAAAAACTGACGAAATAATATGCGAAGTGTTGCTAAATGGTTGTGAGGGTTTTAAAGTGTTCAAGTGATACAAAATTTAGAAATAATAGGTATTAAATTTAGAAATAGATGTATTTCAAAATAATTGTCGAATTTCGAAAGTTGCTTAATTCCTCTTAAGTATGGTAGATGATATATCATGAGTGGCACGAAAGAGGCTCACTAGGAACTTATGAGTTATAATCAGTCATTACAAGAGCCAATCATTTTTAGCCTCCTACACCTAGTGTTGCCGATTTAGATCTAAATATAGATATTTTCAGTTGCATCTAAATGCTAGTTTAGACGACGGATGTAAATATTTGGATGTTTTAACTGAAGTTCAGATATTTTTAGTCGATTTTGGCAAAAATCGCAATATTTTTGGATAATTTGTAAAAGTTCAGTGGACAAGATAAAATTTCTCGGTTCCGCGGCTTTTTCCAGAATCTCACCGTTGCAAATGACGCTTCCAAAAGTACAGAGATAAGACCTTTCTATTTTTGATGGAGTGGAATAATCCGAAGAATGTATGTTCTTGTGTTGATTTTGTTGTGTTTTTAATGATGTTTTAATATTTTGTGTGCTTTCACGCTATCAAAAGTGAATTAGCGTATTCGACTATGTTTAAAACGTCGATTTTGATGAAAATTCCAACTTTTATTTTTTTTTTAAATTCTTGATTTATAAAGAATGTGAATTTCTGTTTGCTAATCTGCTTTTATTTTTTTCTGTACGGTCATAAGATATGAAATGAGACTAATTTAGACAGATGTCCATTTCAATACAAGTGAAACCTTTGTATTCTGAAGAACTTATTTTTCACCGAAAATGTTTATACAACTATTGTGATAAATCAAAATATAATCATGATTTGTCTATGAAAATTTTCAAGTATGTTTCTTTTTGTAGTATTAAGAATGTAATGAACAATAGATTAGGCTCTAGGTATATTATTTTAACGTAGGATTAGGTTTCTCCATAACGGTCCGAGTTAAACAAAATTTATGACGCTAAAACCGTCGTCGCGAGTTATAAATCAAGAGTGACAGAGTAGACATATGTAACTTATTTTTTTTACCATCCATCTATTCTGCATAGCGCATCACGCATCCTGCATCACGCATCCTTCTTTTCGTATGTAGGAATTTTACTGTAAAAAAAAAAAAAGTAAGCACGATAAGTAATCCTACGTTAATAACCCGCGGTAGTTTCGTTAGAAGAGAGTACCTGAATTTTTTATTTTTATTTATAGCTATATTTATCAAAAATCTCATTAGAAATGACTGAAATTTTGCAAGTTTTAGCATATAATGACCTGTACTTTTGTTAGATTTCGAGATATCGATTTGTTTTCAAGTTCATGATTCTCAGGAGGGCCTAAAATACATATGAGAAAGAAAAATCATTGTTATATGCATAATTTTTTTTTCACAGCCAGAGGCGTTTATGCAAAAAATTTACTACATTTAAAAAAAAAATCTTTAATTTTGTAAAAAGTTGCATAGTTTTAGATGATTTTTTCCTCATTTTTCTATATTCCTTCGAAAAGTAGGACAAAAATTTTCGAAAGTAAAGTTTTTCAAAATAAAAAATAAATAAACAAATAAATAAACGGCCCCCAATGTAGTCGGATACCTTAAGACGATCTCAGAAATAATGGGGGAGGGGGTCGCGGACTGTTTGAAGTGAATTTATATCATATTGAATTATTTAATTAAAACATCGCTATTAATATGCTATTAATTTTGAAATTATATCCTTTTTTATTTTAATTTTTGTTTATTTTTACCTAAATGAAATGCAGGTACATTAATATTTAAATATGAAGTTTTAGTCACTTGAGATTTATGAAAAGCAAGTGCAGAAGGTAAGCGAGACATTTTTTTTAATGTTATCATGCAAAGTAAATAGATGCCAAAAATCTACAGTTCGACTTTTAAAATGGTTTGTCAAAATTTGCTTCTTTTTTTCAATTTTTTTTCAGTAAAATTTTCCTAATTTTTTTTTCTAATTGCACTACTACCAAAAAATTTTCATCAGGGTCCAGTGATTTTTAATACAAACAAAATGGGTCGCGGTCAGAAAAAAATTGTGCACCACTGTCCTAACCCGTTTCGTATTTATGCCGAATATGAGTGTTGTGTAGATAAATTACATTTCAATTAATATGGTAATAGTAAATAATCATTGTTGTATCTGATTATAATTTCAGTTTTTAAATTAATCACCCCTTTTTTTTAAATTAATTAACTCTAGGCTCTAAGTATCTCTAGGCTTTAGGAGCCTTTTTAAATTATTTAACATCTTTGTTTTACATATCTTTTTTTAAGCCTCTGCTCTAATTTGATTAAACTGGTTGTAATCTAATTTTTAATTGCCTAAATAGTGTAAACGGGATTCAGGAAAATTGCGCCCTTTTCCCAAATCCTATTTACACTATTTCGGCAATTAAAAATTAGATCACAATTAAAATTTAGATATTAACCAAATTAGAGCAGAGGGTTAAAAAAAGATATGTAAATCAAAAATGTTATATTTAAGGTTAAAAACTGAAATTATAATCAGTTACAAGAATGATTATTTACTATTACTATATTAAATTAAAAGTTAATTTATCTACACAACAACGGTACGTTATATCGGTAGACTGGAAAGTCATTCTATGAGGCCAGTGTGTGGGAGAAAGTACGAGCCGGGAAGGGGGTCGATTAAAATTTAGATGTGGCACCTGGCTAAACTCGAACTCCAACCCTTGTGGTGCCATTGCAAACCGGAGCCGTATTCCTTTGCCCGAAGTCAAAACCTGGTCTGGCATGTTCTAGTCGGGGGGGGGGGGGGGGGCATAAGTCAACACACAACAAAAAATCCTAACCCATACCAGCTCTATCATTTTTAACGAAGTAATAAATTTGTTAAAGTTATCAATAATTATCTGACCTCTGAGTAAGCAGCCGAAGCTCTGAAGCTTCTTGATAATATAACTATCTTGCAAAATGTCTCTTTCTTTTTAATAAGAATATACTTTCGGAACCACATTAAAAATAATAATAACGTATTTAGTGCTCCTGAAAATTCAATAGATAAGGCAAAATACTATTTAAATAATATAAATTAGGTGTATTGGAATAATTAAACAAATAGGGAAAATGTCATAAAATTTAAAGATAAGTGTGGTTGTATTTTCTTCGACTTAGCGAATGTGTTAATGCATTAACATTATACTGCGTTGAAAACCAGAAATTGATTGTTTAGCTCTGTGAATAATGTAGAAGCAACACTCTGAAATAAAATTAAACATCTAAATGCTAATTTGACAGCACGGATTTACTTAGATCAGAGAAATAATGACAAAGCATGCGAAATATCTTTGAAGGCGATGTTTCTTTCTAAACCAATCCATTACTGAACCTCACACTGAATGATTCAAAGATTTTCTTTTTTCTGCAAAATTTAATAAATTGCAAAGGGCGATGCATCATTAATTCAATATATCGTTGTCCTAATTAACAAGCCACGTATCTAACATTTCCCACTTTTTACAGGATGAACAAATAACTGATTTATTCGACAGGGAAAAGATAAATTGTCATCGTTTATACTTAAAAATAAATGTTAAAAGTGTTCTGAGATATATGTAGGCCACACTGTTATGTAATTAAACATCTTCATAATTAAAGTGGAGTTACAAGGTTAGCAACAGTTAAGTTAAGGAGTTACGCAGTATGTGTTGTTTTTCACCCCTTTTTTTGGATGAGTTAAATTTTTTGGAGTTATGAGGTTTGACAGAGCCTCATAACTTCAAGCAGCACCATTGCCATAAACAAACAATTACCATAAACAAACAGTTACCATAACCAAACAGTACCATAACTCCAAACAGGGACCATAATAGCTAGGGATACGTAATTTTCGTATTTACGAAATAGATGCGAATAAATGCGAAATTTGCCGATATAAGCGAAGAAATGCGAAAATTTTTTTTTACTATGATCAGCAAAATCTTGGCGATAAACGGCTTTTTAGGCAAAATTAGGTAATAATAGCAATAATTTATTCACATAATTGCTTAACTAAGACCATCCGCGGTCTTTAACTGAGAAATCTCACTCTCCGAATTTCACGTGGACAGTTTGCCGTACCGAAGTCGAATCTAAACATCTAACCATAAAAATCAACCATCAAGTTTTGTGGAACAATTTAGTCAAGGGTTATTTCAAGGGTTAGTCTTAATCTACTAAATTGTTCCACAAAACTTGATGGTTAATTTCTACAGTTAGACTCCGCGGTAAGCACAAACTGTCCGGGTGAAATTCGGAGCAGATCCGAAGGAGAGTGAGATTTAAAGATCGGTTAAAGATCGCGGGTGGTCTTACTTAAGCAATTATGTTAATAAATTATCACTATTATTACCTAATTTCGCTTAAAAAGCCGTTTATCACCGAATTTTCGCCAAACAGTAGTAACAAAATAATTTTCGAATTTATTCGCTCACATCGGCAAATTTCGCATTTATTCGCATCTATTTCGTAAATACGAAAATTACGTATCCTTATACATGAGGCATACAAAGGAGCACCCTCCCGTGATTAAAAATGTGTTACAGGGGGTTTAGCCCACACTTCTCCCCATGCGTTAGTAAGTCAAGTAAAAAATACCTTAAATATCTGTAATGCTATGTTTGACAGTGGGTATCATGAGCTGAAAATGTTACAACACTTTATTAGTAACTAGCGGCCCGTCCCGACTTTGTCCGGGTTGAACAAAATATTATACCAATAAATTTCCAGTTGATAGCCAATAAATTGTAAATCTTTTTTTACCTTAATAATAACCTAAATAATACCTTAAATTAATTTTATGTTAGTTAATAATTAAAATAAATTTTTTAAAAGAAAAAGGCGTGCCAGAGAACGGGTAGGTTCGAACCGCTAGCGTCAGAACAGAAGCCCACCGCGATAGTACCACGATAAGGATCGTTGAAATCTTCGGAACAAAAAGCGGTAGAAGACAGTAAGCGGAAACAATGGAGATTGTTAGGATTAAGCCCCTAACTTTATTTCTACTGATTAGATATACATAATATATATATAGCCTATGTCCATCTGGAATAATGTACCTTTCAAACAGTGAAAGAATTTTTCAAATAGGTACAGTGGTTCTGAAGATTACCCTCCACGTACAAAATCGCTCTCTCTTTATATATAAGTATATATAGATACAATTCATTAGCAAGAGCACGGTAGCCCAGTTGGCAAGAGCAGCGTTCAGTGATCTGAACGTCCCTGGTTCGATGCTCGTCTCTGAAAATCTACTGCCGTGTTCACTAATGGTGGCCGGGGCACGTAAATTAGGGCGTGGCTACAATGTACTCCAAGTTCTCAAATTTACCTCTGGAGGTGCGGGGTCAAGTGTTCCGGTCTCGTCACTTGACTCGGTTCAAAATTACGGGACCGGTCATTTAGCCAAGTCGCACTCCGACCCTTGTGGTGCTAATTCAAAACAGGAGCCGAACCTTCATCGCCCATTGCCTTCAGGGTTTGATCTGATATTACTGTCGGTCAAGGAGCATAAGCAACAACAACAATTCATTAGTAATATTTCATTTAAATTTTAAATACATTTCCTGGTATCCTAGATGTTTAGAATAATATAAGTCAGTTGGCATCGCAGATCATAAACTCTAATTTTAAACGACGGCAAATTTTCCTGTCTGTGTTTTATTTTAATCACGCGTAACAAATACATAATATTTTTGTTCTCTGTAATCTACATTTGAAGATACCGCGTTTTTCGGACCATAAGACGCATAGGACGATGAGACGCATCTCAAATTTCAGGGAGGATTTTTAAAGAGGAATATTTTGTATTTTGTTAGGTATAGAAAGATATTTTCAATTTCTTACTTAATAAAGATAAAAAATGTGTACAACAAACTAGCTGAATACCTGTGCTTCGCTACGGAGTACATTCAAATTAAATACAACGGTTACTTCGTTGTTATGCACGTGACGCAAAATTAACTTAAAGTATCACAAAAGAAAATAAATCTCGTGATCAGCATTTAATATATTAAATTCTAAAAATTAATCTTTAAAAATTCACCAAAAGTCAGAAGAGGGAGGTAAAGATTCAAAAAGATTTCATCTTAAAGGGATTTTTGTGATCTTTCTCGTAATATAACTTTAAAAACCCTCATATTATTATTTTAAATGCAAACTTTAAAAAAGTTGCAAAAAGAGCTTAAAATTTAATTTTGAAAGTCTAAGAAGAATTTTTCAAAAATCTTTCTTAGTGCACCCCTACACTATAAGAAGAATCGTCATGCAAAATTTCAGCCCTCTAGGTCCAGCGGTTTGGTCTGTGCGTTATATGTCAGTCTGTCAGTCACGGAACTGTTTTATATAAAATATTAGTTGGTACCCGTCAAAACATGACGGCTAAATAGTAAGTAAATAAATGTTCTCTGTCTTCCGTATTATAAATACAGGGCGAAACAGCGCGAAATAAACAATTTCCGTCAGGTTTAATTCTATATCTCACAACCATAATGAAAAATAAAAATGGCAGCGAGAGAGTTAGAGAGATTCCTCGGAATGAACAAATTAACGTGTTTATGTGAGTATCTAAAGCCAGATTTAAACATGTCACTGAACATACGCAGAAAGCAATTTTTAATGGTAAATTATCGCTAATTAATAGGAATTGCGGTTATAAAAACCAAGTTTGACACATCCATAGATTAAAATCTTTCGTTTAAGACCAAAATGAAGTAAATTGATGCAGTAGTTTTCTCGCCCGGACTGCCCAAAGCATCGGCTTAGCAACTTAAATATATAGATATAATAAATAAGATATATAAAATATATAATATATATAATATGTATAATAAAAAATTAATTTTATTTTGATGTTACCTTCGGACCATATCACGTACTGCAATTTTAAGTCGTAAAAAGGTACTCCTTATGATCCGAAAAGTACGTACATCTTTAAATGCAATACGCGCGTTTTTTGAAATCCCTATTAATTTAATTTATTTCTTTCAAATGAACTATTTTAATTTTGTAGCGATAGACATCTGTAATTTAATGGCCTGTTAAAAACTAAGTACGGAAAAATTCAAAATTTTTAAAATTACGTTCTCTTCATTTAAGCTTTTTCATATGCAAAAAAATTTTTTTTTAATTTCAGGTAGTTTTTTTATAACGAAACTACTGCGGGTTATTAATCTAGGATTACTTATCGTTGCTGACCTCTTTTGTATGTATAAATGTATGTATGTGTTATGTATACACACTCAAGAGCCAAAACATTATGACCACCCCTACATTTTGCAATGAATTCGCCTGGATGACGTGGAAGGCACGTGATCGGGTGGAAGTGGTATTTAACTGCTGCTGGAGAGTCTGAAGAATCATTCTTTCACTTACTTCTGTGTGTGATGGGAAAGGCTGCGGATCTAAGCGACTTTGATAGAGGGCAGATTGTAATGGCTCGAAGGCTCGGAAACTGCACGACTCGTAAATTGTTCGCGACCTACAGTTGTTAGTACTTATGCAAAGTGGATGAATGACGGTGTAACCAGCAATAGACGACATGGTGTTGGACATCCACACGCTATCCTTTGATAGCGATAGGTCGTCGGAGACTATCTCGCATGGTGAAGCAAAACCGGAGCCAGACAGTGGCTCAGCTGACAGCCCAATACAATGCAGGGCCAAGTAGAATAGTATCGCAGCACACTGTTCAGCGGACACTGTTGTATATGGGGCTACGCAGCAAACGTCCCACTCGTGTGCCTTTGCTGACCAAGCGTCATCGCCAACTGCGCCTGCGCTGGGCCCGGGAACATCGCGACTGGTCCATGGATCAGTGGGAGAGAGTTGCCTGGTCAGATGAATCACGGTTTGTCATTCATCACGCCGATGGCCGTGTCAGGATACGCCGTCTTCCAGGCGAACTGTTGTTCCCTCAATGTACAGTAGGTCATACACAGGACCGGTGGTGGCGGTATTATGCTTTGGGGGACGTTTTCTTGGGCGTCTCTGGGACCCGTGGTTGTGGTAGAGCAGACCATGAATGCTACAGGGTATCGGAACATCATTGCGGACCAGTTGCACCCTTAAATGGCCTCTGTTTTTCCAGCTGGAAATGGAATGTTCCAACAGGACAACGCCCCGTGACACAAGGCTAAACAAATTTCGACAGTGAAATGTTCGAGCGCATACAGAAAATAAAGGGCACATCATACACAGTTTACGAGTCAAGCTAATTTAGCAGCAATGTTATCAGTAAGCATGTAGGCAGAAAATGCTTTCGGAAGGGAAGGTACATGTTTTGATTTTGTACCTACGTTAAGGCTGCTGTGTACTAACCCTATGCGATTCGCTCACCTCATTGTTAACCTATAGAGTAAATTTATCTGTTATTTGCAGCTACATAGATGCTGAGAGTCCAATAAAAATGGCATTTGCAGAGAGCCTGAACTTTTCTTCACCTTGCAACAGGATTCATTTTATAAATTTCGTCCACCAAAAGAATTTAGGAACGTTTAAAACACACTATACCAGATTTTTTTTTTCTCCGAATAATTGAAATTTAAAAATATTTGTATTATAATAAAAATGCCCCAAGGTGTAAAATTTCTTTCTCTATTACAGAGTACATTTTTTAAAAAAAAATCTGTAATTCAAAGTCGGCAATCCTTGGACACATTTTCGCCATGGGTTAACAGTGAGTTGAGCGAATCCAATAGGGTTAAATACACAGCAGCCTTAAACACCGTTTCTAAAGCATATTTTCGGTAAAATCAAACAACTGCGTTAAAAGGAGCTGTTGCGTTATTTACGTGGAATGCTAAACGAGACGAAGCGATGGAAAAGGGAGCCCTCTGCTTGTGTTATATCAGAATCCACGTTATAACCGAGGTTCTTCAAACTTTTTCGATATCAAAACCATGCTCCAATTATTAGTCCTACTTTTAATTTCAAATCTAAGGAAAGGTTGCTTTGCGATAGCATTGAGTGACAATTTTTGAAACACAACTGATCGTAATTGCCATCAAGATATAGTTACAATGACGTAAATGTTGTGACTGTATTCTGATCTGAAGTTTTCTGCAAACTAAACCGTTCATTAACCAGCAAACTTAACTCCTGGCAAACGTCTTTTTCGTAAAAACCCTCAGAGCTCTTATCTGGAAAAAAAAAATAAATAAGAGTTTATACCTTTCTTCTTTTGTTCTTCATTTGTATGGCTTGTTTTCAAACCAGTACAGGAATGAAAGACTGTAAACACGGATATTTCAGGACTGCGTAATTTTCCCCCTTTTCGCTCTTCGGAAATCCCTCTCATAATCGATTTTTCCCTAACAGCGTAAGGCTTCGGGGGATCAATCTGCGCTTCGGAACTTTTCTCTACCGAGCGTAAACAATGCAATATTAGTGGAAATGTATCCACTCCTTCAACAGTAGACATTGTCAACAAATAATGAAAACAAATACAGGAATAACATTATTCCTGTATTGTGAGAGCATGTTTATTTATTTAAGTACAGGTAACCCTCCTATAACACGGTAGACAGGTTCCTAGAAAATGCCATGTTGTGTGAAACTGTGTTATATGAGACCCAGAGCCAGTACAAAAAGGGGAGGGGGGGGGGTTACGTCCCGAAAACTTATTAAAAACAAACTTTTTTTAAAAATTCCATATAAGCAACTTAATTTTTATTAAAAATATAAATGTATGTATAACACAAAACGAAAAGAAACAAAAAATATTATTTTCATTTAATGCGACCTTTTTTTAATAAATTTCTTTCTCATCACTGCTCAGTACAATCAAACGAGAACGCTTTTTCGGTTGAACGATATCACTTTCACTTTCAGAACCTTTTCCATCATTTAGATTTTTTGCACCTTCTATTTTCTTCAAAAAATCTATAATTTTGGTTTGTTTCCTGGTTCTTACAAAGTCATTGTAGATTTCACGGTATAGAGATAGACAATTTTGTAGCTCCCTTTTGAATTTTCTGCTTCTTTCAGCGGAAGGGTCGGCATTCAAGAAAAATGATTCAAGATTTTCAGCTAAGCTTAGGCCTTCTTGTAATTTTATAGAATTTTAAATGAATAAATTATAATTTGTTTATACATTTTCATGTAAAGCCACTATAGTTTATTATTCACTCCCGTCATTATTTTAAGGTAATTTAGTTTTTAAATGTGTTAAACAAAAATCATGTTATTTAGTGCTGTAGAAGTACAGTGTTGTACAAAGATTTTCGTAATATTTTTATCGTGTTAGAGCGAAACCGTGTTGTAAGATGCCGTGCTGTAGGAGGGCTACCTGTATATATATTCACAAAAGACAAATCCTATTGGTCAACTATCTAATAAAAAAGTTTTTAAACAACACTAGTGGGACATTATTTTGTTTTTACATTGCGTCCATAACTGGCATAAGGTGTCCCTGCAGTATAACAAAGAAATTGCCCATTGAATGGAGATCAGAATAGTAAACATCACCATCACGTAGAACTGAGCAAAGGTCATATTCGCAATATTAAACAGAAGACAAACGGAAAAATCAGAAAGTCTTATGCGACAAATGTGCCTGAAGGTAATCATGCCCTGTAGACTTCATTTACTTGGAAAAGAAAATTATTAATGATACGGCACTACAGTTTAAAAATTAGAATATCGTCGAGAAATGCCTTAGATAGTAGTCGATTAGCATGCTCTGGCCGTAGTTCGATTTATAGTACTGCAATGAATATGAATCAAACGCTTGACGAAAATGTTAAAGTGGCACACCACCCAAAGAAAAAGTTAAATCGGGCGAGGGTTAGTGACCCGTTATCTCTCTTTTGGCGGGGCAGATTTTGAAAGACGTGAATTTTAACGTCATGGATAGAATTGTAGCACGAATATCGACCAAAAATACTCAGGTTGCGTGTTCAAACCATATATATATATATATATATATATATATATATATATATATATATATATATATATATATATATATATATATATATATATATATACAGTGGAATCTCGATCGATCGTTTTCGAATCCATCGTTTTTCCGTATGTGTCGTTCATTTTATCCAGTCCCAACGATCATATTGCTTTGTTATGTTTCCGCATCTATCGTTTTCCCGCATTTATCGTTCATCCCAATCGGTCCCTTGAAAAACGATAGATCGAGATTCCACTGTATACATATATATAATACAAACCCCAAAAACCTTAACTAATTTCTAAATTCTTTTAAATTTCCTTGGGCGTAAAATTAATTGCGCAATACGGTTTCTAGAACAAAGGAATTGTAAGTAACCTAAAAACTTTTTTTTTAATGGCAGGTTATGAACAATTACAGCAGGTACTAGAGAAAACAAAAATACGGGGATGCAAAACAAATACAGGGGGGGGGGAATACAAAACAAATACAGAGCATAAAGAAACAAGAAATTAAAGCTGTAACAAATAGCTCGTCTATCTATTTGCTATCACCTAAAAACTAAAGTAGGTAATCGACATATCGTCCCTTAAAATCCCCAATCTCTCGCGCGAAACTTATATAAGAAAACAGATGACCTGTGTCCCAGATTCCTTCCATTCTTTCTATCTCGCTCACCTGCTTGTGTCCTGCCTTAGCGCAGTGGCATCGCGCTGACCTGCAAAACCCTACGTTGTGGGTTCAGTCTTAGGTGGTATCGCCTATTCCAAATTTCCCTACCTTGATATTTTCATTTCCCCCCCGCGGAAATCTGCAATCATCTCATTACGAATTGTATGACCCTGAAGAGGGCCTCTTTTTTTTTTTCTTTTGCTGAGGGCCACCTTATCTTAAACTTGTTTATTTTTTCATCTTACCTTCTCTAAATTTTTAATTTAACTTTTTAAACTTAAATTCTTATTCTTAATAATTGCTTAATTTTTTATCTTAAATTTTCTCTTCCCCTTCAACTATTGAAGGTGTTAAACTTAAAATTTTTGTACAATGATTGAAATAGTAACTTTTAACTTTAACCTAGCCTTAATATTTTAACTACTGAGCACATTATCTTTGATTACATAACATCTTGCGCACAGGAGTTAAAACCAGCTGGTCAAGGCACTCCGGTCATCATATCCAATTCTGCTCAGTCCCAGATTCCTGGGTTTAGCCAATAATTGCAAACTAATTGGTCATGTGACAAGAGCTCGTAAAGTCTATAAAAACTGAAGCATGCCTCCAAGAGCGGAATTTTGGCGTGACTCTGTTGCTTAATAAACACGCTGTAACCTTTCGAGCAGAATGTCAATAAATTTGCATTTTCAGAAGTGAAAAGCGGTGTTATTGTTGACCACTCGACTACGACTATCCCCTTCTGTGGCATGCCGGTTCCGGTCATCATTCCAACGGTGCCGGGCCATCATGTTACATATGTATATATATATATATATATATATATATATATATATATATATATATATATATTAGGAACGTGGGGAAGGGGGTTGGAGTTACTCAATCTCAGTCGTAAAGAAATTAACAACCATCGTAAAAAATAAATAAATAAAATTAAAAAAAAATAATTTATGATTTATTTACATAGAGAATTGAAAATAACGTAGTCCGTCTACGATGCAATCCAAAGCAGGATATTCATGCTACCCCACTAGAACATGAGGGGGGAGTGATAATGCTTACGCTAAGGGCGCCCTCTTGCGCCAGACATAAAATGGGTTTGCAAATAGCATTATTAAAATTCAAAATTCAGTTCGGCATTCTACCCACCCCCCCACACACACACACACACATATATATATATATATATATATATATATATATATATATATATATATATATATATGGGTGGCCATAATTAAACTGACAGTGCTCACAGTGTTCTGTAGCGCGATTTATTTGCGAGAATGACGCCACATTTTGTAGGAATATTAAACAAGACGGGGGACGAAGAATTCCGCGAAAAAATAAATTAGTTCCAAAAGTCACCGCTAGGGGAATATTTGGCGCTGTGTACTAGAAAATAGAGTGTTAACAAATGCAAATTAATACGGAATAAAATTACCTTTTATTATGCACATTTTCTTATTTAGTTCAAGTGCAATATGTCAACACTTTTAAAAAAGCGTAAAATCTACATAAACACCGATAAAGTCTCGTGATCTGCAATATCACGTACGCTGAGTAGAAGAAGAAGTTCTTTATTCAAATTTCACGTTACATCCATTGGCACAGTGCCAGCTGCTTGGGTTTTAAAAGGCAATGTGTTACGTTTCGAATCAATCGGATTGAAAGTTTATGTACAATGTCTCCTTCTTTAGTCGAGCGTGCGTTACTGATCCAATTCTTTTACCTCAACCAGAGCAACGCGTCAGCCGCTCTTCGTGCTTTTAGAACGCACAAAAAAATGCGGAAAGGTAACGGTCCTGTGTCAGTTAATGGGCTAAAAGCAATGGTTGCGACGTTTGAGAAAACAGGTTCTCTGAAGGTTCAGTCAGGCAGAGGACGAAAACCTGTACCACAGGATACAATCGAAGCAGTTGCCACGGCGATTGTTGACAGAGGACCAGACAATATTGCTGCCACCTCTAGCGCTCGTGGATTAGCTCGGAATATGGATATGCCTTACAGTACGGTATGGAAAATCTTACGAAAGATTATCAACTTCTATCCGTACAAGATCAGCCGTGTACAGGAGTTACTGTACCCCGACCATGATAAGCGATTGACTTTTGCTCTCACCTTTCTTGCCAGAATGGAGGTGGATGATGCTTTGCCGTGGAAAATCTTATGGGGAGACGAGGCCCACTTTTACCTGCATGGAACTGTGAATACCCAGAACTGCCGAATTTGGGATGACAAATCACCACATGCAGTCACAGAAATTCCCTTACATTCACCAAAGGTAACTGTTTGGTGAGGGTTCACAGCGGAATTTATCGTAGGTCCATCGTAGCGCCAAATATTCCCCTAGCGGTGACTTTTGGAACTAATTTATTTTTTCTCGGAATCCTTCGTCCCCCGTCTTGTTTAATCTTCCTACAAAATGTGGCGTCATTCTCGCAAATAGATCGCGCTACAGAACACTGTGAGCACTGTCAGTTTAATTATGGCCACCCGGTATATATATATATATATATATATATATATATATATATACAGTGTGTAACAAAATTATAAGACCACCCAAAATATCACTCATTTTAATATTGCACTGCATAAAATGAATAATTTTAAAATTTGAAGCAAATGAAAAAAGTTACATTTTCTCAAATAAATCGCTTAGAGGAAAAAAATTGAATTAATTTCACACAGCAAGAGATTTTTTGAAATCTCGGTGTAACATAAATATAAGACCACTTATTTTTTTATTTAAAATCGTTTGCGTTTTTAAAACTATTTTATTTTTTTCTTTCAAAATCATACATAAAATGTAACTTTACATCACAAAAAAGTCCAGACGATAATATTGTAAAAGAAATAGAATTTAATTTGTTTGTTTTTATGAGGAAATTCACAATGCCGGGTGGAAGAGAATTATCTGAACTAGAAGTTCGAAAATTTTGGTTTTTTAAGGGCTCTGGAAAATCGGAACGTGAAATAAGTAAGATACTTAAACATTCTAAAACTGCTATTCATAACGTTTTAAGTAAAATAGATTTTTATGGAAAATATAAAAGGTCTGGCAGAAAGAGTAAATTATCAGCTTGCGATAATAGACGAATTTTCAAGTTTGCAACAAAACAGAATTTGTCTACTCGTAAAATAACACAGCAGACAAGTAAAACTATTTCACATATGACAGTCTGGCGCACTTTAAGATCAAATTAAAATGTTGCTCTTCTGAAATTAAAAGAAAACCAAGACTGTTAAAGCATCATAAAGAAGGAAGGCTAAAGTGGACCAAAGGAAGTCATGACCTGGGATGCTGCTTGGAAAAATATTATTTTTTCCGACGAAAAAAAATTTAATTTGGATGGCCCGGACGGTAATATTTCCTACTGGCATGATTTACGAACGGAACCTCGGGTTTTCTTCAGTAGACAGATGGGTGGTGGCTCTGTGATGGTGTGGGGAGCTTTTGCATATGATGGGAAATGTGATCTGCAGCGAGTTCTTAGAAAAATGGACTCCATTTGTTATCAACAACTGCTTTGCCAACACCTTATACCTTTTGGCCCATTTTTAGGAGGATCAAACTAGAAATTTCAGCAAGACAATGCGTCATGCCATGGGTCTAAATCAACTAAAAACTGGTTTCAAAAAGAAAAAAACGAGGTCTTAAACTGGCCAAGCCTTAGTCCAGACCTGAATCCCACCGAAAACTTGTGGGGTCATTTGGCTCGTCAAGTGTATGCAAATAACCGTCAGTATGATTCTGTGTATGAATTAGAACTAGCTATCATGGATGAATGGGACAAAATTCCCAAATATTTGCTCGAAAACCTAATTAATTCAATGAAAAATCGAGTATTTGAAGTTATTCAGAAAAATGGTGGATCAACATCATATTAGTTTTATTAAAAAAAATTGTTTTAACTAGTGGTCTTATAATTTTGTTACAGATATTTGATTGGAAAAATTTTAAATTGTTGATAAAATAATTTGTATATTTAAATATCTCTTAAAATAATATACATATATTTTATATTTTATTTATTAACATCAACCTAATTTAATTTTTAAAAAATTATACTATTTATAGTAAAAATCACAAAATCCACAGTGGTCTTATAATTTTGTTACACACTGTATATATATATATATATATATATATATATATATATATATAATAAGAATGTAATTTAAGGGTGCGCGTTATACGCCGGATATAAAAATGATAGATTTAAAAATAAGAAAGAGATGAACATAAAAAAATTAGATTTCTACATGTACCTAAATGCTGTTTATTTAAAAGAAATGGCATACCTTATGAACTTAAAAATTTTAATTATCGGATAACATGAATTGTTCGTCATATTCGTCTTCCGTTATATCTTCAGGCACATCGTCGAACTCTGTTTCTGAAAGAAAGTTCTGATTCCTAATTCCCCGAATTTCTTCGAGTCAGAAGTGCGTTCTTACCCCCTGTTTGCAGAATTATTTACTCCCTGAATCATTTACCTCTCACACATATTGTTCCCCGTTATCGCTTGTCAATTCACTATACCAGGGGTTCCCAACCTTTTTATAGTACCGTACCTGTACGTTGTAAACAATTTGATGACGTATCGGTAGACCAAAAATTTTGAAATGGAGAATAAAATGCAACGGAGAACATTTGTAATAAAGACAAGAAACTTGGGATATATTTTTATTGCTAAACATATACATAAAATATAATAATCACTTTAAAAAATATATAATTAGTGAGAAGGTTGGGCCTGTTTATTATTAACTAAAGAAGTAATATCGGGCTCAATGTTCGTCAGTTTAAGGCGAAGATCCGATTCAATGTCCAGCAAAGCTCTATATTTGGTTTTCATCGCAGTCATTGCAGAAAATCTCTTTTCACATAAATATGTGGTCGAAAATGGCATTAAAAATTTTACTGCTTGGCAAGAAACTTCTCAGACACAGTTATAATTCTCAAACACAGTTACAGACGCAGTTATAATTCGCAGGCGATTGCCAAATTTTTATGGGGTGGTCATAGATAACAAATTCAGGTATAGGCGGCATTTTTTGAGATTAGGTAAATCCCATTAATGTATTACAACACAAACAATGGATAAGAAATCCAAACTAAAATATTAAAAGTATGGATTATTAGTTATTATAGTCATTTCTTTTCTTTTTTGTAATACAGATTTTTAATAGATTTTTGTTTTTAATTGTAAAATCATTCGCGTACCGGTAGCTGCTTGTCCGCGTACCGGTGCTGGTACGCGTACCCAAGGTTGGGAACCACTGCACTATACCATTGTACGAAAGCCTGGGAGAAACCTTCGAATGAATGACTTCAAAAGATAAGAGCATCGTACATGTACATTTCAAGTTTCTTTGTCAAGAAAAGAGTGCGCGTTATACGGAGAATATACCTAAAAAAAATTTTAAAATGTGGTTTAAAATTATAGATGCTCGTTATACGCCGGAAAATACTGTAGGTATATATATTTGTAATTATAAAATTTTTGTTTTACAAAAGGTTGAACTAGATAGTTAACAAGCAGTGAATTTAATTAGTTAAGGCAGCGAATTTAATTAAAGCAGTAAATTATAATTCGACTCACGCAGAAAGATTCTCCGTACAAAATTCCGAGTTTCTTAATTAAATTTTCGGGTAAGTATGCTACAGTTTAATGTAAGGAAAAAATACACCGCAGTAAATTAATAAACCCTGTATTATTTGAATGGATAATCCTTTGAATGAATAATGTGTTGAAGTGTCATGTTTGAGAAAAGCTAAGATAAATAGCTTCACCTATCCTACCCCAAACGATAAACATTACATTAATACACAGAACTCTTTATCGTTCATAGACATGGATTAATTTCTCCTGTCTCCCTCTTGTTAAGCAGTTAATGAAAAAAAATGTAAGTGATGTTAGTTTATGATCAGATTTACCGCAGTATCGACCTATCTATTTAGCCTTCTTAATAATACCTAAATTTCATATTTTGCCCCACACAAAAAATAGATAAAAATAATTCTATCGATTTCATATTTTTTCTGTTGAAATGTATAACATGAGGATAGATAGGTTTCGATGTTTTAATTTTTGCGACGTAAAATGTTCTGTGGACCTTCAAAACACAACGTTTGACCTTTATCGGCCGCATTCCACTCTTTTGACGTTACACAGCAGTTGCGCCGCATACAAGCCGCGATACCATGTAAATCACCAAGGGGTAACTAGAGTGAATACAGATTGATGTGCTGCATGCATATGCTGGGCCCAATTTAGAAAATTCTTGACTATAGGCACAACTCGGGATGATGGCTCCCTAACACTGATGTGGGCGTAAAATTTCCAAAATTGACACACACACCAAAAAAAAATAATAATAATAATCATGAATCATTGTGAAAGTTCCATTTTACCAAGAACTGGCTATTTGGAGTGTAGAGACCTAGAACATTATCAAATAACAAAAAGCAATACAACATAGTAACTTCGTCATTAAAACACCAATACAATACAACCAGAAAAACTTGTTAATCCCTTATATTCACTATATCATACATATGATGAACCAATCAGTCAAATTTGAAAGGATATATAAAAAAATTGCTATTAAAAAAAGTTAAAAAAAAAAAATTGAATTCGATATTTTTTCTCTTTTTCTTTCAAAATAAATTTTTTTGGGGGCCCCCAACATTCGGGAGACCCTAGGCCCGGGCCTAATGGAAAATCAGGGCCTGTGTATATGTGCTTTTAAATTGGAGAGCTTTCTAAGATGCCGCCGTTGCGATCGGAGATACTTATTTACTGTTTGTTTTGTTATCCACAATGAGCTTCACTTTGAAGGTGTAAGGCAAAAGATTTCACTGTCGAATTATTTTCCTTGGTTGTTTTGTCAAATGTACTACACTCATGGACAAAAAAATTAGCGCACCAAGAAGGAGTCGTCAAAATGAAACGAAATTTTACATACGTAATGACTACTTTGATATAAGTAAATGATAAGAAAATCAAAGAAAAAGGATAATTTATTTCAGAGAAAAAGGAAAAAGAACGGAGGAGTTAATACTCCGTTGGACCCCCTCTAGCGCGAATGCACGATGCGATACGATCGGGCATTGAGTCATACAAGTTCTGTATGATGTCTTGAGACATTTCGTTCCATATTTGCTGTAACCTTGCCTCTAGTTCGTTCAAACTCGTGGGATGCCCAACTCGTCGTCCCAAATGATCCCAGATATGCTCGATTGGAGACAAATCTGGGGATCGGGCAGGCCAAGGAAGGGTAGTAACAGTGCGGAGACAGTCTTGTGACACCCTTGCCGTATGAGGCCGAGCATTGTCTTGTTGAAAAATGGCTCCTGGGAGCCGTTGCATGAGTGGCAACACATGTGGTTGCAGGATTTCATGAATATACCGCTGGGCTGTCATGGTGCCACGGAACAATACTAGGGGTGACCGTGTATTGTAGGCAATGGCACCCCATACCATCACACCAGCTGTGGGAGCGATGTGTCGCTGTACAGCAAAGGCAGGATTGAAGCGTTCACCACGGGCTCTCCACACACGAACACGATTGTCATCACTGCGGAGAATGAATCTGGATTCGTCGCTAAAGACGACCTAGTTCCATTCCGCTGCAGTCCAGTTTCCTCGTGCGCGGCAAAACTCCAAACGGAGGCGTCGATGGGTGGGCGTCAAGGGCAGCACACGTAATGGGCGCCGCGATACCAACTGTCCTTCAGCCAGGCGCCTTCGTATGGTTCGAGAAGACACAGAGGCCCCTAGTGAAGGTGCTACCTGTGCCTGGATGGCGGCCGATGAAGCAGTTGGCTGTACGCGTGCATTTCTTACGATGTGGCGGTCTTCTCGACGACTGGTCTGTCGAGGGCGTCCTGAGCCTGGTCTTCGTGTACATGACATCTCTCGGGTCCACTGGTCCCAACACCTCCTCACAACACAATCAGAGCGGCCTAATTGACGAGCTACTCGCCTAGCTGACCACCCAGCTTCCATCATCCCGACGATTCTCCCCCTCTCAAACTGCGACAACTGCTTATATTGTCTTCGAACACGGCGTAATGGCATGTCTATCTCAGCTCTTCCTTTGTAAATGTTTCAGCACACTCAAACAAGCTTTGGTTACCTGTTCTATACTCCACAGAGTACGATGTTCAACGCCCTCTACCGGCTATACGTAATGCGCAATCACGCTGCATTTCTAATCATTTGCATATCTCCCCGACACGTACCTTCATTGCAAGTTTCGTTACGATCCCGCAATTATTTCTTGGTGCGCTTATTTTTTTGTCCATGAGTGTATTTTATAACTGTAAAGAAAAACGGTGGAACCGATCTAACCGGTCACTCCTCTAAACGGCCATATTTTTATCAGAACCGATTAAGGGTGCTGTGTGCTAACCCTATTGGATTCACTCTGCTCAGTGTTAACCTATGGAGAAAATTTGTCCAAGGATTGCCGACTTGGATTTAAAGTTTAATAAAAAGAACTTTTTACATACCATGTTTTTAAATTTTCTGTTGAATCATATAAACTTGACAATTCTATCTATTAATAAATACTTAAAAAAATTTTTTGGATGAATTATCCCACCAACTTGAAGGAAAATGATCAAATGCGTAATCAATCGTTTAGCACGGGAATTGAGTTTAACTTTTCATTCCCGTCCCGTTCGATAGATGGCTGCACCATTCTACCAAACAAAATTAACTGAAAATGCATTCAAAACTGCTTAAAGATGGCTAAAAGTATCAAAAGAATGCATTGTCATTGTGTTCTGAGCTATTCTTAAAGTTTCAAATGTCTAGCTAGTAGGGAAGTTAGTTAAAAATCGATTGCAAGATTTATACTGGACAAACACATAAACAAACAAACAAACAAGAAAGCGAGTTAATAAAAACATGGTAAAAAAGAAATTGTACTTCCAAAAACATTTGATACACATTTTTCCTACATGTTGATGTCTGTTTTAAAAATGCTCCATGGTTTAAAATAAATGAGCGAAGGTTAGTGCATTTGAAATTAAGCTCATAGTATAATTAGCAAATAAATGTGTTTTGGAAATACCAAGATTGCGATCTGAAGCAGTTTTAATGAACAGTTTATGTACAAACAGCTGACGTCTGACTAGGGTTAATCATGCGAGTACCGCAAAGTAATGACGATGAATGGTGCATAAAGCCACGTAACGAATATAAATACCGTAAGGGGGCGGGGATCATTAACCTGAATGTAACTCATGAAAGAGAAGAATTATATATTTTCTGTATTTAGTCCACAATTTTAAATCAAGTCTCCCTCATACTTTGAAAGTTCATATCCAAATCGATGGATATTCTCTTTCTGTATGCTTATAAACATGAATTAGATGAAGGGAAAAATTGATTTTATTTGAATGAGACTAGCAAAAAATTTGCATGAACAAATTCATTTTTATCTTTATTAATTCATAAAATCATCAAAGTTTTAGAGCTTTAAAATGCATGTCAGGTGAAGTAGCTAGCTATAATAAAAATGTTAAAATTGTTGTCATATTTCGCAGTATGGAATATGTTATTCTCTTTGATTTAAGGCTGTTGTGTACTAACCCTAAAGGATTCACTCACCTCAATGTTAACCTATGGAGAAAATTTGTCTACTTTTTACAGCTACATAAATGCTGATAATTCAACATAAATGGTATTTTCAGATAGCTTGGACTTTTCTGCACTTTGCAACAGGATTCATTTAATAAATTTCGTCCACCAAAGAAATTTAGGAGCGTTTGAAACACACTACACCAGATTTTCCCCCTAATAATAATTCGTTTCGTTAATAACTTCGTTTAAGTTTCACCTAATAATAATTTCGTTTTAAATATTGCAATTAAACTTTAAAATATTATTTGTATTTTTTAAAGCGAAAAATGCCCCAAAGTGTAAAATTTCTTTCTCTATTACGGAATTTACGGAATACAATTAAAATAAAAAATCCTTTAATCCAAGTCGACAATCCTTGGATACATTTTCTCTATAGGTTAACATTGAGGTGAGCGAATCCAATAAGGTTAGTACACAGCAGCCTTAAACTTATTTCGACATTCAGTGTTTTCTTACGTATGTTTATCTATGTTTATACGCACTGATTATGAATATATGTGGAAATGTACAATGTTATAACATTCAGGAAAGCTAATGTATCAAATTCCTATCGCTTTTTTTAAAAAATCTATTTATTTTTTTCTCTTTACATTTGAGGAACGTAAGTCTGAACACTTTTTCAAGATCTTGTTAAAGTCCTTCGAAATGCTGAGTGGTATTTTGAGTTATGTTTTTATCTCTGCTTCTATTCATAGCAAGAAACACTCAAGGCTAAAAAAGTACTCCCGCGATAAAAACGGAGTCCAGTGAAATCATTTAACGATTGCTTTGAAATATATATTTCATATTATAAACACTCGGTTTTTTTTATTTACTTATTTTACAAAATTGAGCTACATTAGTTTCTATTTTCATATAGAACTACGAAATATCTGTTGACTCATTAGACGTTATTCCCTTTAATATCGTTTATTGATTTTGAATCGGTTGAACGAAAGAATAAAAAACTCATAAAAATATTAAAAGAAATTTAAAAATAAAAGAATTGATGAAGTTTTGCATATCTTTAAAAAAAAAAACCTATTCTACACGAATGAATCGCTTCTTCACGAGATTCACAGAGCTAAACTTCATATCTAATGTCATTCAAAATACCTTTTAATGTGCATGAACCTGATGGGCTCATGCACTCTTTCCATCACCCAAAATTATAAATATGATGAGACTGAAATTTGAAAATGAGGCTCTGACGAAGCATGAAATTTTTATCGACAGATAAGCAGAGGCGAATTACTGCATAGACGCGCTCTTAATAAGGCCTCTAAAAATTAGGTTTTCATCACTACCTGAATAAGAGGAAAACTATTTTTTGTAAATTAACTGATGAGCAGATGGTAACTAATTGTCAATAATAGCGTTTATTGATTTTGAATCGCTCTTTCCGTCACCCAAAATTATAAACACGATGAGACTGTAATTTGAAAATGTTGTGGCTATGACGAAACATGAAATTTTTATCGACAGATAAGCAGAGGTGAATTACTTCATACACGCGCTCTTAATAAGGCCTCTAAAAATTAGGTTTTCATCACTACCTGAATAAGAGGTAAACTACAAGGTGCGCCCATAAAGTAACCGGGCTATTTTTTATAAATAAGAAAAATATTATCCACCTTCAAATAAATTTATCTCCTTCAAAATAATCACTAAAGGAGTATATGCAAATTTTCCAACGTTTCTTCAAGTCATCGAAACACTGTTTATAGGCGTTGGAACTAACGTTTAACAAACTACATGAAATATTTTGAAAACATAGTAAAACTTTATTTTTAAGAAACCAGTAATCAAAAAGTAACAAAAACTTTATCCCGCAAAAGTCATCGTACACTGAAATATTTTCGGATAAATTCATAATTATAATTATCGTCTGGCGCTTTATTTTCATTTTTGAATTGTGGTGGCATTTAAAATATCGTTTGGCTTTAATTTTTGCTTGCCTACTCCGTAATTTATTATTTAAAAATGGCTCGTAGTCGTAAAGAAACAACAAACAGCATTCGAAAATTGATTATTTTTCATCATAGTAGTAGTAAATCAGTTCAGAATATTGCTAAATTACCTAATTTATCCCATTCTACTGTGCAGTATGTGATAAAACGCTTTAAAGAAGAAAATCGGATCGAAAACGAGGAAAGAAAAGGTCGTCCGGCAATGTTAACAAAACGTGATCAGAGATTTATAATTAGAAAATTTGTAAAAATTCACGTTTGAGTACTGTAAAAGTTTCTGCAGAATTTAATGAAACATTTTCCGCTTCAATTTCACCTGAAACTGTTCGACGAGTTCTCGGAGCAGATGGATTACATGGGCGTTCTGCCCGTAGAAAATTTTTTGTGAGTGAGAAAAACAGAAAGCTTAGGTTTTCCTTCGCACTGTCAATGATAAATAAGCCCCAAACGTATTGGAATGTCTTATTTGCCGATGAAAGCAAGTTTAACATTTTTGATTCCGATGGGTGTATAATTGTATGGAAAAGAAAAAATGAGGAACTTAATCCCAAGAACTTAGTAGGAACAGTTATGCATGCCAGTGGAGGTATCCTTGTGTGGGGGTGCATGTCAGCACCAGAACTAGGAAATTTGGTATTTATTGATGGCATAATGAATCATGCTGTTTTTATAAATATTTTAAGAGACAATTTAAAACTATCAGCTCAAAATTTGGGTATTGGAAACAACTTTGTTTTTTTTATCAAGATAACGATCCTAAGCACACGGCTCTCAACGTTCGCATCTGGTGTCTCTATAATTGTCCACAAGTTTTGAAAACACCACCTCAATCGCCAGATTTAAACCCAATAGAACATATTTGGAGAGAACTGGAGGTTCGAGTACAAAAACACGAAACCAAAAGCTGTTGTGGATGCTAAGGAATATTCTACTAAATATTAATTTAACGAAAAATTAGAATATTTACTAATATGTAGAGATTTTTTACAAGAGTACAATGACTTTAATGAGATAAAGTTTTTGTTACTTTTGGATTATTAGTTTCTTAAAAATAAAGTTTTACTATGTTTTTAAAATATTTCATGTAGTTTTGTTAAGAATAGATTATAGATCTTATTATTAAATACCCATTCTGAAATATTCATTTTAATTAATGGATAGACCCCTATTTCATTGAAAATTGTAAGTGTACGAACACTTTTGAGAGCCACTGTACATTTCTTTTTTTTTAGTCCTGAAAATAAAAGTGGTTACTTATTGGCGGTAAGCTATAAAATTCGATCCAAAGAAATTTAAGGGTTTGGGGGCTCAATATTTGTTTGCACTCTAACAGGGTATAAACTTTTTTTAAAAAGGAAATTTTAATTTCCTTGGCTTTAAACATGCTACAGAGCTTTTAGAATCAAATAACACAAACTGTACGTTTCTAGAATAATTATGCTATCAGATACATTATTTTGTGCCCTTTATGCATACACTGCTATACATCAGTACTCATGTATAGCAGGAGGTTACATCACTTAATGGAACCTCCAGATTTGCTATCTCTAAACAAATATATTTAATATTTCAAGCAGAGTATCCCAAAGAAGTTTTTTGAGCGTTCATTTATTATATTTTCTTAAAACCATCTTCAGGATTTTGGATTGAGAGCAAAACTTTTGAAAATATTTTCTCTAAATAAGGATTCCAGAAAAAGGTTTCTGAGAAACTTTTTTTTTTATTTTGCCCTTTGAAGTATCAAATTTTTTATAAACCTTGGAGAGAAATTATTTTGAAAACTTCTAATACATCCGAAGGTGAGAAAAATGTGCATATAGAGCTTTTGGTTCAGAAGATATTTCCAAAACAAAATGCGCTTAAAATTTCTTTAAAAACAAAATTTCAAACTAGTGTTCAAGTGTTTGCATATGTAGCTCTTCCAATGATCTTATAAATACACATTTGAGGAAAAAGAATACCCAATTTTAAGTATCGCTAGAAGGGTGAGGGGTGGGAACGAATGTTACACTTTAGGTCTTTAGTATACTCAACAAGCAACTGCTGGTAAGTTTCAAATGAATATGCATACATCTCCCCCACTGTCTTAAAAAAAAAGATAAGTGTTACAAAATGACATATAGTTAACCTTTATTATGCAAACAGCTGATTTTAGAAAACAAACAAACAAAAAAGAGTTTATGACCACAGCATGTACATTTTGAAAAAAGTTAAATAAAATGTGTGCATTATGTAGGTCAAACAAAACAATCCATTGAATTATAAGCCTGTGAATCTCTTAAAGCTTTAAAATGTTTACTCGAGTTCTGAACTTTAGTGAATTTCCTGTAGTTTGACATTTACTTGTGGTCCAGTGTATTTCTTAGCTTAACTCATTTTATTATCTTAATGAACTTTTTTTAAAGTTACTTTGAATGTACTTTTTTTTTTTCAGGTTCGAATTTTAATAAATTTTTCAAGCCGAAGAATTAAGAACAAACTTTAGCATCTCCAGATTCAGTGCAGCAATACAAATATTACCTTTTGCTTTCCTGTAATATATATTTCTACCAGATACACCATAAATGGCCTTACCTGACCAAATTACCATGAAATTATTTTGATACACGTGTAAACTAGTAACTGATGTGTCTAATAAAAACCCTTATTCTCAAATTCACCTCTACAGTTATTTCAAAGCATGAAGATAGTCTTTCACAGTTCTACAAGGATATTTATATATATATATATATATATATATATAAAAATCTATACTACAGAAACCTGAGGGCAAAGTCCTTAGGTAAACAAAAAAAAAAAGGGTGACAGAGAAAACTGCAAAGAACACAATATAGAAAATGCATAAATAAGAAAAGCAACTCCGATAAAATTATCATGTGATCCCGTACAGAAAGCTTCCAGATTAAGGCAGAGCAAGACATGATGTGTCGGTTGCAAACCTGAAAGCAGACACTACAATTCCATGTGGGCTATCGGGAGCCATTCAGAGTCTTGATCCAGATTTTATTTTTAATACAGTTTAGGGAGTCAGATAAAAGAATCCTTTATTTTCGGCTTTGTTATCTTGCATGCAGTTTTAGAAGGAATTTTATCGGGAACGCAGAGGGATATTGAAGTTCCTCTTTGCTAAAAAGTCTGCTGCCTCATTTCATGGTATGTCACAATAAGATGGTATCCATTGCAGGACAAAACTTTTTTGGAATCAGTCATAGATTTGATTATTGTTCTGCACTCTTGTATTTTTAAGCATGAAAGTTGATTTTGATTCACTATAGTCTAAATGGCAGCAGAAGAATCAAGAGAATTAAAACTCTGGAAAAATCTTTTTTTTTCAAATCGACAAGAGCTACCTGAAGGCCAACTATTTCTCCATTGAAGGCTGTGTTGTAATAACCCAGTGGTAGATAATGAAAAAATAAGGAGTTACATATACCCTCATTCTCAACTTAGAGCCATCTGTTTAAACCATTCACTTCATGGATAACGTTCAACTGTATCCATGGCTATGGAAAATATAATTCTTGGGTCACAGTGTAATTTTATAATTGGTGAAAAATACTAGGAAGTTCAGATGGATTACAAGGCAATAGAGGAGCTGGGTCAAAGTGTAGTTCATATTGCAATTTATCTGTTACAGCACATTGGATGTATCCCAGCTGGGTCTTCGTGGTTCATCATTTAAAGTAAAATCTTTAGGCATCTGGGAAAATCTATCTCAAACAGCTTTAAGTTTGAAATTTGGATTTCATGTAACAGGCTCCTCTATCCCATAAATTGTAAGAGCACATGTAAAAAGACATAGAGCCAAAATTTGCAAATGTTCAGTGTTATTTATCAGACTCCTAGAGGTTGTTATTAAAGAATCCCAACAATATTTCATATCAGTTTAATCATCCAAATTTATTTTACCACCTTCAAAATAGACCTTTTTTGTGATGAAATACAGGAAAAAGTCAGCAGAGGTCTTATCTGGCAAATATGATGCTTGGTCAATGGAATTTTTCCGAGTTTTGGGTTTAAAAAAAAATTGCATATCAGGATTGATATGTGGGTGGTGCTCTTTTTGAAAATTCAGCTCCCTTGGGATGACCCATGCTGCAAAGCATCTCATGGTCAAAACATCGACTAAAGTCACGCAAACGGATATGTGAGACATGTCCAGATTCAGAGTCAACTCTCTTAAGCTTATAAGACAATTTTCTATCACCATTTAATCACTTTGTAGATTTTATGCCAGTCGAAGGTCAAACTGAAGATGGCAAGATTTCAACCACTTCTCGGCCTTCTTCGAATGCTTTGTACCAATCAAACACTCATTTTCGATACAGCTGACCCACTGCAGGCCTTTTTCAATTTAGCACAAGAAATTTCGTTGGCAACACAAAATTTGGGGGAAAACTCTTTGACCAATAATTTTATTCATTTAAAAAATAGCAGAGCACACTAACAAAATCAACTGCATGCAAAAAAATTGCTGACATAACGGCACCAAAACTCTAGGTGACAATTAAGTACAAGAGCACAATCTTGCAACAAGTTTTGATTTCAATTCCTTTCATACAAGCTTTTTAAACGAATCATTTCCAGTATTTATTTGACAGAATGTATATTATATATAATTCATAACATGGAAACCAGAAGGAAATAGTTATTTAACAACTAATAACGATGATATTTAAGGATTAATTTGGAATGTTTAATTTTAATTAACTATATTTTATAAGGCATGGGCAGAATTGTAAACAAACCTGTACAGTATCTGTGCATACTTAAAAGTAGAAAATGCCATTTTATCTTTAGAAAAAAAAAAAAAAAACTATCAAACTGACTATTCAAAATGACATCTAAGCAAAAATCAAAATGATTAACATCTTTTAATCAGTATTTTAGTACAAAGCAGACTTGATGTTAAGTTTGTCCTCAGTTAATTGATTTAGTGTTTTTACCATATCAGATATCGAGAACAGGAAGAATAAGAAATGAATTTAAAGTTAAATGCCTCTACATGTTAGGTGCAGGCTGATATTTGCTTTGTTCACTATGAAGACAGGTCTTTTTAGTTTTTGGTGCTAGAAACATCCTAGCCAGCTGCGATATTCAAATCTATAGATTTTGGAACCTAATGCCACTTACGTACTTATTATAATGGATTAGCTGAGCACTAGGTTTATCAGTCATCGAATCTTAACTGAAGAAATTTTTTCAAAACAATTTTAATATTTTCAACATGTCTTCTTTTCCTGCACCAAGGGTTGCAGCCTTAAGTTCAAATTTAAAACTAATGTGTCAAAATACTGTGCTGTAATATTAACTCACTGGAATTAATGCTGTCGAAATAATTGAGACACACATCTGGAAAGTAATTTTTATTAAGCATGCATACCACATTCAGGCTAATGCACATGAAACTGAAAATGAAAATAAAATATCAGTATTTAGAGACGTATGAATGATTTACAATCTTTACAATGAAAAATCACTTTAAATGAGCATTAAAATCAATGATTGCATACATTTATACACACAGAAAAATCCAATTATTCTTAATAGGGTCCTCCTCTGGGGCCACCACGTCCACTTCCAGTGGAAGAAAAGCACAGTTTCAAGATGTATGGAAACTTTCCATCTGAAATTTAAACAAAAGTATTAATTTCTAATTAGTTCTCAATGAATTACTTGAACACGTCAGTATACTTTTATTAACACAAAAAAGTAGATATACTTCAGCAATTTCTATTGCTCACTTAAATTTCAAGTAACTAGAATCTTACTAGGAAACACTGAACTGAAACATAACCATGGTAACACATAAAACCTTATTTTCCTCATGTTTATTCTGTAATTTGTATAAATAATCATTTTCTAATAGTTGCTGTTAAACAATACAATAATTTTTTTTTTTTTTTTTTTTTTTTTTTTTTTTTTTTTTAAATTTTTTTTTTTGCTATTCTAAACTATTCTTTTGAATATCAAATTTTAGTTCAGAAGTAAAAAGATGGTAACTGCTAAAACATTTTCCAACAATCCACACAGAGCTAGTTTATATCTCAATATAGACATTTAATTATTTGCAGTTTTCTAAAGAAAGTAAATTAAAAAATACCTAAACAGTTTGAAAGACTCTGAAGGACATCTACTTCTAAGGTACTTATTACATACATAACTGGAAACTATGGCACACCACTTCCATGTTATTGAGTTAAGCACAAAGCAGAAAAATTCATATAATTAATCTGGTTTATTGTTTTCTATCATTAGATACATTTACTTATCTCTCTCTCTCTTGGTGACAGACAGATGGACTTTCCACATCTGTCTTTGTCCCTGTCAGAGAGACAGACACTATCTCATAACAGAGAAAATGTCATAAATTATATATATATATAAATATTTTAAATCAAGGATTAAAGAAATGTGATTATCCAAATATCAGCAATAAATCAGGGATCAACATTTGAAAAGAGGTAACAATGTGGAAGGGATTTTTTTTGCAGTCACTAAATGAAAAATTTTCATCAAATTTCAGAATCTCCTCCTGTTCTGGGAACAAACATTTAGATCCATTCTGACAAATCTCAGGGAAATAATTTTGTATCTACAAATACAGACATTTATATATTTAAAAAATAACAATAATTCAATTTAATAACCACCATTCAATTTTTTGTGTAGTAATAAGAAGGGGGAAAAAACTAATTTGGACAGAAACACTAAGGCCCAGGTAAGGCAGCTAAGCCCATAGATGATGTGATGTAACTGTTTGTTTCCTCTTCTAGTAGAAGTGGGTGAAAAAAGTTATTGTATTGATTTTTCTGGTCAATTAGTCACTTTGCCTATATCACAATTTGCAACTCACTTGTGCAGGATGTACACAAATGCATTACATACTTAAAAAAAAAAAAAAAAAAAAAGGAGCATGTTATCCTCAAAATACTCACACACTTATTAAGTTTCAAATAAAAATGCTTACTAAACATTTAAATTAGCAAAAAAGGCTAATACTCACTTGGGTTAGAAATTGGCACATGATTGCACAGAGCTAAACCCTCCATAGCGTCAGAAACAGAGTCAAATTCCAGAAGACCAGATGAACTTCTTTCAGCTATAAAATATTTATAAAATGTCAACAATATAATTTTAAGGGGAATTATACCGAAAAAAAAAATTGTAAGACATACGTACATTTATTCTTGGACTGAAATAATTTTACACTAATTGCGGCTTTGGCTTCTTTATCCTCAAAAACCTGGAAGGAAACGAACTTTGTTACATTACCACAAAATAAACATAATTCAAAAAGTGACAATGTTTAGCAATTTTAATTGAATAATTGACAGTCTCAAATCACTAAACATGAAGTGATATCATCTACAGAAAATAATCAGTAAATGGTTTTAATATGTTATACATTTTAATAACAATAAATCACTTACATCAGATGTTTGAATGTGTGAATTGCGAGATAATTTTAGGTGGGTTGCAAAAGTCTTCGAACTATGAAAGTTCATTACAAGCTCATTAAGAGGCATTCATTCATTGAGAATCGGAAGCAAAACTGCTCCAGGAAACTAGAACCATTTTCCTCAACCAATGAGAAAGGACAAGCATTCTATCTGCATTAGCTACTCTACAGTGATCAACCCTCCCTCATCTCTCAATATGTCTTGCAAATGAAAGTAGAGGCCAAATAAATTACTCCCGCGTGCACACTGAGACAAAAGATTTGAGAAAGAAACCTCTTAATTTTATTTTTTAAAAGCAAACTAACAGAGTTGAATACTTTTCTCATTTTACCCATTTCAATAAAAAGCCATTCATGCCTCATGTTACAAACCTCACTGGTTTGAAAATTGTAAACCCCATTCGGTGAAATTTTAAAAACTCCAGCAGCAAGAATGCTGTAAGAATTGTTTGGAGATGAGAACTTTAAAAGGAAGTAGGGGAAAAAAAAAACTCTACTATCTGATAGAATGGTTTCTGACAGAAATGACAAAATACCTTAATGGGAAGATGAGCTCATCAACAAAGTTAAGGCGAAGAAATCTCCCCCCCTCTAATTGGATGAGTCAACAGATATACAAGCGTTCTCCCTGTGTTTATCCTGTACATATAGAACCTCATGAACATTTTATATTTTGTGGACCAATAATTTAAGGTACTAACAAGGAAATATTTGACTCTTCATATTCATGTCAAATTTAAAGAACAGCACTGGCTAAACTTCGTTGATAAATGTACATATGGTACACAGAAAATGAATGTGTTGTAAAAATAGTAGCATTCTGACATTAATCATTAAATATAAACCAAATACATGTCAGGTAGTCTTCACAGAGAAGCACTAGTATTATCCAGGAATACCTCAAATGATTTGAAAAGCATTTTTAAACACTGCCATTAAAATCATAAATTTTCATTAAGGGTACAACAATCATGCTAACCTTGAAAGCCTTGTTTATAAAAGTAAAATAATAAAACCTTAAGTATGATTGCTTCAAAAGATTTGAAACTTTGCATAAACTGTCTGATTATTTAGTTTCTGTAATAACTGCATATTTAGATTAATTAAAAGAAAGCTTAAATTTTTTGTTGAAATTTAAAAACCTGTCAGAAATGCATCTGGATTGTAAATCTATTTTAAAGAGATAATGCTCACTGGTATGTCTACAAAGGCTGTCAAATTAATTCATTTGTTAAATTCTAATGAATTTGAGAAAATTATGTTAAAAATGAGTTTCACTCAAAAAATTTATTCAGATTTGGCTTTCAGTTAGTTCACAACATGCATCGAACTGTCAAATACACCTTTAAGAGTGCTGCTTCCTTTCTTAACATCATACATGTGTGAAGTTGCACTTTGTGCAGTGAAAAGAAATAAAAATAAATTTTGATGAAAACTTCAATGTCAAATACCTTACATCCAAATATAACACATGTTGTGAATGAAGATATCATTAGAAAGAATAATCCTAATTACAGATACAACAATAAAATGTTACATTACTTTCACAAGTACCATAAAATCTCGACTATAATACACACCCAAGTATAATATGCATGCTTGATTTTGTGTGATTTTCGGAAAAAATTAGAATTAAACTATAACATACAACCATAACTTTTCAATATTTCATTTTAAAATTGCTCAAATATTTATTAACATGAAATTTGTAATAAAAAGCGAAAACATCAAATCCGGTACATAAAAAAACTTAAATTGTTAATTCAATACAAGCAATACTATCAAATCATCAGTCTTAATCACTTTCACTAGAATACAGCTCATCTATTGTTGTGTCCATGTCATAATTATTGTTGCCGCTGTACTATAGATCACCATCACCATCCTGACTTGACGATACGAACTGTGAGTTCCATTTGTTTAAAAGGAATACCTGCTTAGTAAACGGGTGGAGGAATCTGATAGACGTACGAGTAAAATTTTTCCCATCCATCAAAACACGGACGGGATGACGCAATAGAAGTGAGTTTCGCGGCCACGCCTACTGGGGTGACGGCATTTGCAGAGTATCCAATAAGATAATTTAGCAACGTGGTTTGCTGACGGAGTATGCAAATTTTAGAAGGCGAAACGCATTATATCAGCAGTGGATAGAACATCCAAGTCAGTCGGCATGACGGCGTCTATCAGTCGATGCTCTTGTCCGAAAGAGTTGTTTACCGTATATGGCAGTAATGCTTTTTACATTAGTCCAGATGGGACTTTCTCTGTTGCTATTTTATTTCTGTCTTGTTTATATTCTAGTTGCCGACATTTTTACTTTTAAATAAAAGATTAGAGCTCTACATTGCATTGCGTTTTTTTTACTCTGCACTATACACCTCCATTTAATTTTTTATTATGGTGGTGTATATCAGAATCACGGAGTGCAGATGCGCACACACCCATGTTGCAACAATGTCTTACTGCTGCTGTACGTTCTTTTATCTAATGTTTAAAACTACTTTTTGTACTCGAGTATAATACGCTCCCTCATTTTTATGGACTAAAATGTGAAAAAAAGTATTATACTCGAGATTTTACGGTATACAGTAAAAAAATTAATATTTATTTAACCCTTTTTCTTCCAAAATATGCACCATATAAAAGTAAGTGGGTGACAAAAAATTATCACTTTTGAAAGATCCCAGCCAATTTATGTTTCAGAACCACTGGTTTAAGTAATCTTAAAATATGACATTAAAAGATATTTTAATTTTTTAAGAAGTAATTGTAAATAATCAGAAAATATACTAACATATATAGCAGGAACCATTAAAAGAATTTCCAATCTACATGGAATTTGAAGCAAAATATAGAAAGCAAAATTGAAATACTTTAAAAGAGAAAAAATAACTTAAAACGTTAATCTTTAATTCACCTTTTTCATTTCCTCTTCTGAGACACCAAAAGGAGCATTGAAAAAATGAAGCATTTTTGATGGTGGAAGAATTCTATTCTTGCTTGCAGCCTCAGGATTAGAAAAGCGATTGTTACGATTACCTAGATAATCCTTAAATGATGGGGTGCCATCTGGCAAAGTAAATGGTTGTTGAACATCATTTAAGAATGCTTGCTTGGAATACCTGGGATAAAAAAAAACACCACAATTATTGTAAATTCCATATATTATATTGCAGCTTAAACATCATTTTTCAAAAATATGCATTACAAATCACTCCACTGCTCATAACTTGTTTAAGAAAAATGTTCATTTCACCATACTGCTTATACTAAATTCTACATTTTTTAAACTCAACTTCAATTTACCACATGTGAAGTATTCACAGATTGTAAAGCAATACTGTAAAACATAAGATTAAAAAAAAGCTACAAGTAATGAATAAGAAACTTTCAAAACTAAAATTAATTTTTTTAAAAAATTGAAAATTTGAAGCAAAATAAGATTAACATCAATTAGAAAAATTGATGGACTCCTTAGCCCCCTTGAGATAAACGATATACATAAAACAGTTTTAAAGAATATTTCTTAGAAATTTAAGTTACATGAACATTATGCAATGCAAATTATTATCAACATAATCTAAGGGCGTAGCACATGCCTCATTGCAATTTTCACTAGGCTTAGAATAATATAATGAACTTCTATAATGTATGCAATAAATGCTGACATGCAGCATAAAAGTATTTATTAAAGGTTTAGTAGAAGTGCCAAATAGATCTTTGATTCAGCAATTAAGAAAGAAATGACATTGTATAAAGTGAACTGGTACAATGAAATATTCCAAGTTAACAGAAAAGAAGTCATGCTTGTAAATTACTTTACAGAATTTAATTTTTTCATTTTTAATAGATTTTATTTTTTTTAATACATTATTATTGAATACACATTACAACTAATGAGTTATACATTTTGTGAACTTTAGCATTTTTCTTAACAGTTCAGATATAGTGAACCACTGGATAAAGCGAACAAAACCATTGATCCCTTGAAATTCATTATAACAGGGTTTGACTGTATTTATTTATTTATTTATATATATATATATATATATATATATATATATATATATATATATATATATATATATATATATATATATATATATATATATATATTATATATATATATATAATATATATATATATATTAAAAAATAAAGTTTTTAACCACCTCTAATCTTTAATCACCCGCAATACAAATTTTCTCTCTATATGGTAACTTTCCCATCCTTTGGCGATTTATCCCATCTTTCCAATACTAACTTACCCTGCCAATTTCCGGCAACCGATTTGTAGCTACTTCAGTGTGCTCGCCAAAAAGAGAAGAACGTTGGACGCGGGCATTGTAAGGTGATGTTGGTTTTGATGGAATAAACTGCATTTGTTTAAATAGAATCGTATTAATTTCAGCCACGATGTGTATTTATCAGGAGATGACCCAATTCAGGACATTTTATATACATATATATACATCTACTAGCTGAAAACCCGCGCATCGCTACGGAGTACATTCAAATTAAATACAACGGTCAATGTATGCAATTAATGCCAATATATATATATATATATATATATATATTTATAAAAAAATCGTAAGGGATTTTTTTTTTTTTTTTTTGGGATAATATCCAATCGTCTGCTGCATTAGAAAGAAAAAGAATATTTTTGTCTATTTAGTTGTTATGCACGTGACAATAAATTTATTTAAAGTACCAGAAAAAGAAATCACGTGATCAACACTTAATAAATTAAATTCTAAAAATTAATCTTTAAAAATTCACCAAAAATCAGAAAATCAAGGTAAATGTTCGAAAAAGATTTCATTTTGAAGGAATTTTTTTATGATCTTTCTCGTGATATAAATTTTATAACCCTCAATGTATTATTTTAAATGCAAACGTAAAAAAAGTTTAAAAACAGCTTAAAAATTTAATTTTAAAAAATCTAAGAAGAATTTTTGAAAAATCTTTCTTAGTGCACCCCTACACTATTAGAAGAATCGCCATGCAAAATTTCAGCCCTTTATCTCCAGCGGTTTGGTCTGTGTGTTGTATGTCAGTCAGTCAGTGAATGAATGAGTCAGTTACAGAACTGTTTTATATATATAGATATATATAAAACAGTTCTGTAAATGACTCACTGACTGACATACAACACACAGACCAAACTGCTGGACTTAAAGGGCTGAAATTTTGTATGGCGATTCTTCTTATGGTGTAGGGGTGCACTAAGATTTTTGAAAAATTCTTAATTTTTTTAAATTAAATTTTTAAGCTGTTTTTGTAACTTTTTTAAAGTTTACATTTAAAATAACTTGAAGGTCATAAAATTTATATCACAAGAAAGATCATAAAAATTCCTTTAAAATGAAATCTTTTTCGAATCTTTACCTCCATTTTCTGATTTTTGGTGAATTTTTAAAGATCAATTTTTAGAATTTAATTTATTAAATGCTGATCACGTGATTTATTTTTCTGGTACTTTAAATAAATTTATCGTCACGTGATAATGAAATAGACAAAAAAATATTTTTTTTCTGTGTAATGCAGCAGACGATTGGGCATTATCCAAAAAAAAAAAAAAATATTAAAATACAGTAAAAGATATGTCGCTCAAACTGTACAATATTCTTTAATATGTCCTATTAGATTTAATTTGAATACAAATATATATATATATATATATATATATATATTTTTACATCAATTGTATACATTGATCATCGTATTTATTATAAATATATATATTTATTTGGCATTAATTGCATACATTGACCATTGTATTTAATTTGAATGTACTCCGTAGCAAAATGCAGATTTTCAGCTAGTATATATATACATATACACATACATATATATACTGACCGACCACAAAAGTAAAGTCCCTGGAAGCTGTTACGCATGTGCAAGAAAAGTTACTTAGAAAATAGGGGAAAAAGTCTACTTAGAAAATAGGGGAAAACGTCATATTTTCGGATATGTTTGTTTATGAAATACGGAATGTATTTCAGACTGCTTTTTGTCTGCAATTTTAAAGTTATTTTTTAAAACTTTACTTTAGATCGAATATGTGAATAAAAATTTCAAAATAAAAAGAAAGAAGCAAATCTATTTAAAAATTAGGAGTGTTATAGGAGTGGATATTTTCGGATTACATCATAATCACAATTATCTAAAGCTACGTTTTCGGTAGTTCTTTTTTCTGACTTTTCCTCGGAGATTCAAATTTTGGAGTTTCTTCACCCTTTGCTTCTCTGCATATTCTTTTTACTCTGGACATTGATATCCCAGTCCCTAGGTCTCTTTAGGGATTGCAAAAGTGGAACAATAACATTTCCTTCTAGTGCTTCTTTATCACACAATTTAATTACACTGTGCATTATACGTTTACAATCACTATGGAACGGCTTATTCCGAGCAGTTGTGTTGGGTAAAGGATCCATTAATTTTAATATAATAATCAAAATAACAGATGATGAAAAAGCAAGCAAGCGCAGTTAGTAACCGATTCTAAAGAATGTCGAGAGAATCCGAGACCTTTTCCCCTTCCTTCCTCAACAGCCTTACCTACAGCATGAATAGAATCGTCTTGGCACTATGCCAACTGTGGTCGGACAGCACATACACATATATATATATATATACACATATATTTTATATTTATACATATATATATATGTATATATATATACACACACACACACACAGTGGAATCTCGATCGATCGTTTTCCCCGCATGCATCGTTTATTTCATCCAGTCCCGAACAAATTCCATACAAAAGAAGCAAAAACAGACCGCATGGATCGTTCCTCGATCCATCGTTTCCCTGCAATATTCGTTCAGAACATAGCTTCCTTACATTAATTTATCGGATCGATCGTTTTTTCATAATAACTCTGAACGTGAAATAAAAATGTTTGGATTGAGCTAGAATGACGCTCTAATTAAACAAAGAGCAGAACATTTGAGATGCATGCTCTCGTAATTTTCTTCTGTCCTGTTTAGCACGGTTTCGCATAATCGTACCACTCCTATTATTTGTTTGTCGGTGTTCCTTAATTTTTATCCTATCTAGTATCCTATTTTCGGAAACTCATTCCAAATTCACCGACTATTCAACATTTCTTATCAGCAATGGCTCACAATCAGCCGACCTGAGCGGTTCCTGCTGTCCTCTGGCTTTTGTCTTGGTCTTGGGATGAAGGCGCCCTGATATTTGGTCTAGTGTGTGAGAAGTTTTTGATTGCTGCAGTTCTACACTGGCAGATGAGGGTTTCACCCGGAAGCAGAACTTCCTGGTGGTCTTATGCCAGACCCCATCCAGTGCAATGGAATGGTTCTAGTTACAAACCATTCACGGCTGATGCTTCTTTATACTCTCACACAATAACCGATACCGAAAGGAATGCAATTTGCAACACAGAAAAAATATTGTTTGCTTGTGGAAAGAAAACCGCCAAAAAAACAAACAAAGATTAAATACTTTTATTTGAATTAAAATTCCTGTGTACCTATGTGTATTGCTTTTTTTTATTATTATTATCTTTGATTTCAGTACAACTTTGTAATTTTATCTTCAATTGCACTACAGGTATGTATGCATTTATGTATGTGAGTAAATATATTTTAGGGATATCAAACTTTAAGGAATGTTAATACTTTTTTTGTATGTTCCCACATCCATCGTTTAGTTCAGTCAATCCCTTCGAAAATGATAGATTGAGATTCCACTGTATATATATAAATACGTATATATATAAATACATACATACATATATATATATATATATATATATACACATACATATAAATACATACATATATATATACATACATATAATTACATACATATATATATACATACATATAATTACATACATATAAATATATATATATATACATATAAATACACACACACACACATATATATATATATATAAATACATATATATATACATACATACATATAAATACATATATATATATATATATACATACATATAAATACATATATACATACATACATATAAATACATATATACATACATACATATAAATACATATACATACATACATATAAATACATATATACATACATACATATAAATACATATAAATATATACATACATACATACATATACATACACACACAAACACAACTAAGTTATCTTATAGAAACTAATTACCCCAGTTGAAGTTTTGAATCAAAGAACATAGATCCATTGAGATTAGAAACTGCACGTTCCACAGCTAAGGGATCACCCATTTGGATCATAGCACATCCTTCTTTACTTTTCAAAAATTTTATCTGCAAATAAAAAGTCAATAATGACACTCAGAAGGTGAAAAATCAAATTTAATTTTTTTTTAAAATTGAAAATCACTTTAAACACAACTGGTGGAAAAATTAAGCACATATATTTACATACATTCACATGAATGTTTGTTATAAATAACAATTTTAATATTTACTGATAAAGGAATATATATCTTTATTAAAATGAATAAACATTTAACTGTTATGCATACATATAGATATAAAATTTCTAAAAGAATCGAAAGTAGCAATTAAATTATGACATATTTCTGACACTAGTAAGAATAAACAGAAAAAGATAAATTCCATTTCTTACCCTAACAACATTGCCATATAAGCACAATATATTAAACAGTCTGTCAGCATTCATCTTTTCATGACTCAATCCATAAGCCATCATGACAGCACCCTGCTGATTACCACCAGGGGGATTCATTGGTCCCCCAGGACCATATCCAGGGCCACGAGGGGAAACTGGTGGTGGTCCTTCACCACGATAGGGATCACGTCCAAATCTACAAAACAAAATATTGGGATAATTTCAGAAAAATTAATACAAAGGTTCTGATTTTTTAAGGTCAGTTCTGTGACTTTGAGGGATGCCAAAACAGATCACTTTGTATCATTATTAAAATAATCTTATTTTAACCAAAAGGTTTAACATATATTGATATAAAACGTGCATTTCTAGAAAATTTCATCGACTAAATGTTAATATTAAAAATTTATTGCAAATAGAAAGAAGATTTTAATGCCCACTGTGCAAGAAATCATATAGAACAAAATGTTTTTTGAGCTATTGAAGCTCAGGGAGAAAGACTAATTTTAAGCATATTAAGATCACCGAAAATGTGTTAGATCATTGCAATTTGACATTGCAATATTTAAAAAATTCACATGTGATGTGGTCAAAACTCTTTTAATGTTGTAAAAAGAGCCCCTAAAGTAGATGAAAGCAAAAGATAGCATACAAAAATGTATTCAGATTTCATTCAAAGGAAAATAACATTCAAGATTCAAATATATTATCCATTCAAATATATAATCCATTTTCTTATTTCACAGCTTATAATGAAGCAATAATGTTATGTCATGTAAATTTTTGTCATGTGCTAGAGCAGTGATTCTCAACCACTGTGCCACCACTGTGAATTATTTTGTATGCTATTTTTCCAAAATATATTGTAGGTACAATCAATCAATTACCCAAGTAAAATTCTTTAAAATTTAATGTTAGTGTTCTGCCAAAATTTTAAATTATGAAAGTGTACTGTGGTAAAAAAAAAAGGTTGAGAATCACTGTGCTAGAGGCTTCATTCGTTTTGAAAATATATAAATACATAAATATGCACAGTCCCATCACATTAGTGCGATCCACTACCTACTTTCAATGTTGGCATGAAGTAATCAATCGCATAAGGCACGTGGCAGCACTGGGTATATAAAGGAGTGGATAAGACAGCACGTTTGCACATCATTTCTTTTTAATGACAGATAGGGGTGCAATCTCTTATTAACCTATACAACTAGCTTCCATTAAATGCCTTTGTTATTTTCTGCTTTTCTTCATCATTACAAGAATTTTACCAAAGAAACATCCAAATTATGAGATAATAAAAATAGTCGAAATTTTAAATGTACCCATTGTGACAAAGATTTCACTCGTCATTTCAATTTTAAAAGACATCTGAAAGTTAGGGGCTACATTAAAATCTTAATCTGTGTTTTCTGGAATACTGCACTTTTCATTTTTTACGTTTACAAAAAATCTCATTTCTTATAAGGTTTTTAAGATTTTGAAATAAAATTTGGTATATTTTAGTAAATTTAAGAGGTATTGCTAATCTTTTGATGCATAACACAAATAAGTGATTTACTAATATATTGTTGAAAAAAAGTGAAATATATTGGTTAGATTTTGTTATAGGTTTGGCATAAGAGATAATTTTTACTAAAATTAGACTAAATATTACCTAAATTTGAAAAGTTAATCAAAATTCCAATAATTGTTTTAATCCATTGTTTTGTTCCCTGTTTTAACTAAAAACATGTATTTCATAAAAATTTCATATTTTTCAAAAAAAGTGTCCAAAAGGTAGGCACATACCTTAAAATCTCTTATTACACACAGGTTAAGATTTTCTTTCAAATACCTACTGAAATGGCGAGTGGAAACTTTGTCACAAAGCTAAAGCTTAGAATTAAAATTACAACTAACTGTATTCATATTACCACTCCAAATAAAAAAATTGTTAAATTATCCTAAAGCAGTAATTAACAAATTTATGATATCAAGGCCTCCTTGGACAAATTAAAATATTTCACGCCCTCCCCCTCCAAGAAAAAATGTAATACAGACATATACTATTGGAATATTTACAGTACCTGTATTCAAATAAAGATCGAATGCAAATATATTATACAATGAAAACTAGTTGCATATTTAAACAAGAGATGGCACCACAAAAAATATCGATAGGTGCAAACGTGCTATCTTGATAAAGAGTGTTGGAGAGAAAGTGAAAATATTGAAATCGTTGGGAGTAATGCAGAAATGGAGTAATTTATCTGACACCCAAAAGGGTGTCAGATATACTTTGTGATACTCATGATAACTTTGTGAACTACTCATGTACTGCTGTGGTAAAAGAGTACTATGCATGGCAAAATGTCACTACCAAAAATCAGCAACGTGACAAGCGTGGAGCACCACAGGCCATAGATGACAAGTGAACAACAGCTGCGGAGATGAGTTCAGGCGAATACATATGCAACCATCAACCAACTGACTGCCCAGATAAACCAAAGGGCTACCAAACGCATATCCTCAATGACAGTTCAACAAATGTTGCTGCATATGGGGCTGTGCAGCAGACAGCTGGTTAATGCACCTATGCTGATGGTTGTTCATCAGCAATGAAGGATCAAATATGCACATCAGTAACACAGCTGCATGTCCACGGAGTGGCAACAGGTGGATTTTCCTGATAAATCATGTTTTATGCTCCATCAGACAGATGGATGTTAGCGTACATTACGTGAAATGTCAGATAATGAACAACCATCAACAATTTTCAGGAAGGGTCTAAGCAGGGAGAGGCAGCATTATGGTCTGGAGAATGTTTTTGTGGCATCCCCTGGGAGCAATCATCATTCTAGGATGCACAATGGATCAACAGAAGTATGCATCTGTCCTTCCGGAGCATGACCACCCCCTACAGGCAGATTGTTTTCCCTCAACACGATGGCACCTTCCAGCAGGACAATGCAATGTGTCATACAGCTCGCAGTGTACGTACATGGTTTGAAGAGCACCAGGATGAGTTAGTGATGGAGCATAATACTGTACTCCCCTGGCCTCCAAATTCCCTGGATATAAACCTTATCAAGAATCTGTGGGACCACCTGGAACAGGTTGTTCGTGCCATGGATCATCAACTGTGCAACCTAGGGCAGCTCAACACATCCCTGTGAGTACTTTCTAGATCTTCATTGACTCGCTTCCTACCCATCTTGCAGCAGCCTGCCCTGCGGAAGATGGCTATTCTAGCTTTTGACAGGTGGTCACATTAATGACTAGAACATATATATATGCATATATATATATATTCTAGTTATATATATATACATACATATATCTTTATTAATGTATACTGCTTGTTTCTCAGGCACTAACTTATAAGATAAAAAATAGGTAAATAATGAAACAGAAGTAATAATCTAAAGAATTCATTCTGATCAATGTGATGTACTGCAGGAACATAAATAAAACATTATTTCTTACCGTTCTGGAGGAGCAGGGCCTCCATAAGGATCACGAGCTGGAGGACCATAAGGATCTGGTCTAGGTCCCCTTGGCATGTATCCATCATCATAACCACCATCATATGGAGGAGGCCCTCTAGCATCTACAGGGGGGAGGAGAAAATTTGTTATTTAGATTGTTCAAAAGCCAAGTTGCATTTTATCTGCGTTCTACAGGAAGGAAAAAACCGATAAAATTTCCTTTTAAAAAATTTATTAGACCATACAATTTTTCGGAATTGCAATGATGTAATGTATTATTAAAAATATATTCATTTAAAAAAAGGGGGGAGTATTGGATTGGGCATAAGTGATCTAAAATAAAAACTTATAAAAATATTAAGATTTTTAATGCTTATTAGCATGTGATTTCCTAGATAACACTAAATAAAATAAAAATAAAATTTTGAAAAATATCCTAAACAATTTTAGTGAATACTCTACAAAATTTTACTAGCCAGGATTTGCATGCAGAGAAATTTTTAGGAAATCTAAATTAAGTAATTACTAAATATTTTTTTTGTTGTTTTAATGTCATAATACAATGTTTCTTTAAATTTAGTAATAAACATGCCAGAAAATCTGTAACAAATATGAATGTCACAAATAAAAAAAAAAATTTTTTTTTAATGAATGGAGGGGCTTGAAATTTTTTAAAATCAGAAGATTCAAAAATTTTATTTTACTTTATCTAGATATTACCTTTATTAAAAGGCTTATCTTTCAGGAATAATAGGAGTGAAATCAATAATAGGAGAGAACTCAGTTTAGCCATCAGTTTTAAACACAGGGAAAAATAAATTTATCACTGGCCTTCAGTTTCAGTTTTCCCTGTCAATTATTTTCATTCTCAATAAAAACCATAAGTGTGGAAGATTGAACACACATTCCTTCTAAACTCATTAACATTTTTCAGATGACCAAAACCAATTCAAGCCTCTAAATGGTAACTTGAAAAATAGAGGTTTTAAAAAATGGCCAGGACACATCTCAAGCAGTTCTGTATCTTTTTATAAGTCCAAAGCACTTATAAAAAGATACAGGACACATGGAAGAACAGCCTGGGCACTTCACCTTAATAAAACTCCTTACTAGGATCAACACTATCCTCTACACAGGAAATGAATATAGAAATTCTCACTACTTTTGCTAATAAATTAGTTTTAATATTAATACGTTAATTTAAAAAATTTATGTAGAATAGTGATAATTTTCAATTTTAATAACATTGTATAATACACGTAAAATATAATAATTATGGGAAAAAATAAGAAACCTCCTGGCTGTATGAAGGGTGAGGTTATTTTAGAAAAACTATAGAGGGAAAATTATTGAACAAAATTACCAGGTGGGCCATATCCTCTTGGGGGTTCCTGGAGAAGGGCAGGTCGATCACTACCAGCAGATTTACCTATAGAAATATTAAAATTAATACAAAAACTTTCATTGTACATAAAATCTTTCCAAACTAATATCATTGCTAAGCTAAAAAACTGTTTATTTTTAGATACTTACCACATACATCAGATCTATAAAAAAATATACAGTTTGAAAAGATAATAAAGTTTATCTTTAGTTAAGTTTACTTTTAGATTATTAGTTATACAAATTAAGATATTTATTGGACAGACATGGATAATAAAAGCTAAATTTGATCCCAGAAAAGAAAAAAGGAAAAACACCTCAATTTCAAGAAGAGCAGTTTTAAAAATTCCTTTTCAAATTGTACATAAAATACTAAAGTAATTTTTTGAACTTTATTTACTTTTCAAACTGAATATACTGCTTAATTTAAATAAAAAGTAAAGCAATTTTACAGAGTTTGAAGCAGCCAGGCCCAATTTTAAAATAATTCAGACAAGGATCAAACCTTCCTGTCTTTGCAACAATCCCAGCAACTATAGGGAAAATGAGCCTTCAGCCGAGTGGAGACAGTATCTGTCCGAGAAGCTCGCTTGAAAGCCCAGTGGATAGGCACACACCTCCATATGTTCTCCTATATACAAGATTCACAGCATTAGGGCAATAAAATAATTATATATCACTTGTTTGGTAGTGTTTTTTTTTTGTCTTGTCCATGTTGTCTTCTCTTGGCTCATGTCATACTTATGCTCTTGAGTGACTGATACTACGTCATTTTTGCATGTTTAGTTCCATTTTGTTTTTGGCCTGGACTCATTCTTAATGTCCACATGTTCCCCTTATGCTGTAAATAGTGGTTACAAATAACTATTTCAAAGATACTGCAGGATCCATGCCATACCATGTTGCTGTGTACACATTTCCAATGTTGCTTACATTATAATTAGTATTAGACAAATATGGATATAAATGTTATATCATTCTCTAAGCAAATATTTTTATAACGGAACTGAATATATTTGCAATGTACTAGAAAACTGTAATTGAGGGTATTCGGTGTTGCATGATGCAGTAATAGCAAACATCAAAGTTGTGTCACCAGTATATTCATATGTTATATACCAGCAATTATGAAGATATTTCCTTTAGAAGCATGTTGATTATTGAAACCTCACCATCATAATACTTGGTGGTAGAAAAGATACTGCATTAGTCAAATATACCAAGCTCTTATTTTATGTACAGCACAAAAAGGCTGTAACTTACTGAAATACTGTGAGCAAATGAGAGTACAAATCTGTGTGACATGTTATACTGAAATCCTTTAAAAGAGACGATTTATAGACAGTTGTAAAGCTTATAGGAATGAAATTTGTTAATCAGAACAGAATTTTTTTAATCCTCATGTTATATTTTCTTTTAGGAGAGATATTTATGATAAGATGTAAGTTGAATTTTATGAATCGTGTATTTTATTTTCACAAATATAAACAGCCACCAAGATTGTGTAACTTTAAAATAAAATACATTTGGTTCTCTCAAAAGTTCATTCCATGTTATCAATATTCTACTCAAACATTTATTCATTCTCGACTCCTGAATTGTGAATGTAATACCAAAAGCATAGAATGTCAGACTTCTTACTAGATATACTGGACACAATTACATCTTTTATTTTTTTTTTAGTTAGTGTTTTCATTTGCCATGTAAGTTTTAGAATGTTGAGAACAATTAAGAACAATTTGAAGGAACAGAATAGTATGTTAAGAATTGAAATTTGTTATGTTATTCAGTGACAAAAGATCATTGAGATAATTGAAAAATGCAAGATTTCACAAAGTTACACAAATAATTTCAGTACTTATATATTAAATAAGTAATATAACTTCACAATCAGTATGTTTGCTGTTAAAAAACAGCAAACATAGATTGAAGTTTTTTCTTCAACTAAAAAATACTGGGCATTTTTTATTACCTAAAATAAAACATTCTTTTCTAAAAATGTAATAGAAGAATTTACTTGGCTTATAATAATAGTTACTTTATCATTCAATTAACTCTTACAAATAATTCACAAACTGATAACAAAGAATGATATTTTAGTTTCATACTTAAGTACTATTAGCCTATGATCAAACTCAATATGTTGAAACCAGCAAATGCATGACCCAGCATCTTATTCTCTTATTTAATACATAAGTACTATATTAGAGATAAATTTTACATTTTATAGTCATTACACATCAACGATTCTACATAATATTAAATTAATTCAAATTTAACATAACACTGCTAAAAGTTCAACATAAAATGCCACTTGAAATTACTACACTTAGCCCTTAAAATATCAGTAGACATTTAGACTTTAGTTTTTTTCCCCCTACTCCTCAACAGTTTTAATATAAGTAGATATCTTAGTCATTTAAGTTAATATAATGTATTTCATAAAACTAGAGGAAAATCTTTCTTGGCTATGTAAGAAAATATTATTTCTATGGTCTTATGCATGAGTAAGAACACCAAATAAATTTTAAACAATTGAAAATGTCAAATGAATGAGTTCAATATTTTTTATTCAAGTTGATATCTAATCAATTTATGAAGAAACTAGACAACTAATAAATTTGAAAAATTAATTAAAAGAAAAGAATTCAACATACCCAACGAGTTATTAGTATAATCCCAGCTTTCATTATCATTTTTGTATACATTCAGTCGAGTGGGCTAAAACGATACATTAAAAAATATTAAGGTTCTGCAGTAATCTAACAGATTAGCAAAATGGAATAATATATTGAGAATATTATTATTATTATTATTATTTATCTGCTGTTCCTACTAGTCCAGTGGTTCCCAACTCGTAGAAATCTGCGGACCATTATACCAGAAATTGAACCATGTGTGGATCATCCCCACGGGAGGAGGAACCTTCCGGGGGATATTGGATGTCGCTCAGGCAAAAGGGATAGAGGATTAATATACTCATTTTTTTGTTCTAACCTTATTTCAGTCTTTAGAATTAGATAGCCTAAAATTGAAACTTATTGATTCATGGGTAATTAAGTAAAGCAGTTTTTTAGAAGAGATTTATTACTACTATTGTACAGTACACCTTAACTACAAATTCTTTAATTTTAATGCATAAAAATTACTTTTTTTATAATATATTATGTACTAGGCTAGGGCCTATGTACAATAAACAAGTCTTAATTACAAATTTGTTGAAATAATAATTTGGCAACTTTTTTTATATATGTGGTGCCGGACCACCAGTTGGGAACCACTGTACTAGTCTCATCTTACTGATGATTAACAGACATTGTAATATGGATTTACATAACTATACAAACATAATTAAAGCTATTGAAATTATTCAAGACATTTGTATAATGTTTATTTAACAAAACACATTTTGCATAAAACTTTAGGTTCTACCCAAAGATATCTTGGAGAACATAAGGATTAAATCTTTTTTCACTATTTTAATGCAATCTCTGAAATATCAAAAAATTTAAAGAGGGATAAAGATTAAATTTTACTACTCTAGTGCTTTACTTTAAAAGAAATGGTTTGAAATTTATAAATATAAGAAAATATCAAAGTTTTTGCAATACATTTAGAAAAGCATAAAGACACATTTTCCCCTTATAAATAGTTGATGATTCAGGCGTATTTAATAAAATAATTACAAGTTAAAAAGAACTTTTTATATACCATGTTTTTAAATTTTCTGTTGAATCATATAAACTTGACAATTCTATGTATTAATAAATACTTTTAAAATTTTTTTGATGAACTATCCCATCAACTGGAAAGAAAATAATCAAATGCATAAAGAGGTATCAAATGCGTAATCAATTGCGTTTAACTTTTCGTTCCTGTCCCAGCCGATAGATGGCTGCACCATTCTACAAAACAAAATTAACTGAAAATGAATTCAATTTTGCTTAATGATGGCTAAAAGTATCAAAAGAATGTATTGTCATCGTGTTCTGAGCTATTCTAAAAGTTTCAAATGTCTACCTTGTCGGGAAGTTAGTTAAAGATCGATTGCAAGATTTGTACTGGACAAACACACACACACACACAAACAAACAAGAAAGCAAGTTAATAAAAACATGGGAATAAAAATGGCAATAAAAAGAATGCTTTGACCTTCAACTAACAAGCTGAAGGAATCTAGCAAGAAGTTCCTTGACAGTTTCCAATTTCAGGTGAAAATTAACATTTCCATGAAAATTCTAGGCTTTTATGATATGCATGAAACCTTGGATATAGGAATGAAGAACAAAATCCTTTCAAAAGCACCCATTGCAATTATTGCAGAGTACGGTACTTACGTATTAACGCCACCACAGCTACAGATTTGGCAGTTTAAGTGCTGCCAATCTACACCTGAAATTTTTGCAACAAATCATAAAATAAAACACTTTAAAATCAAAACACTTAAATAAATATATATATATATATATATATATATATATATATATATATAAATAAATATATATATATTGATTGGCGCATTAGTGCAATTCAGCTGTGGTGCCGTTAATACGTAAGTACCCAGAGTACTACTGTTCCTTAAAAAAACTTTAGAGTAGTCACCAAATAAAGTTGTTATATAAAGATTGACTTTCTGAAATTATAAAAATTGAGTCAATTTACAAGACAAATCTAATGTATTAAATACTGAAGTTCAGTAAAAGAGAACAAAATATATTCAGAAAAAAAAATTTTAAAAAGTTCTGAATGTCCATTATTAATATTTTGTTCCGTTTTCGATGAGATTGAATAAAAAAAATCTCTTCTTGAAAGTGCACACAAAATAAAATTCATTATTCTTTAAATTCTTCAGGCACACACAATTACTAACAGAAAACACATAACTGTCTTCTTTACAATAGAAAACTCTAAAAACACAAGTCAGGATAACAGTCTTCAATATAATATATGCCTAACACACTTTCCATACATTCAAAACGCAACAGAAAAGAACACTGACTGATTTTCAATGCCAATCTCAGGTATATTTATAGACTTCTAAATCGTCCCTTATCGGCCACCAGCTAGAAAAAGCTGATACAGTCCAGAAAGGCCTGGAAGGTTGGCAACCATTTAGCACCATATCACCAAATTTAGCGACCAAAATAAGTCTCCAAATCCATCGCCAATTCGGCGATAACTCTCATATTTGGCGAGTTTGCCATAGACTCACAAAATTCATAACAATATTATAGCTACTTAACATTTAATGCATGAAACAAAACTTACCTTAGCAAATTCAATTTTCAATGTACAACATCCAGAGTAAATGTCACATCCATTCAACGACTGCTTTGCTCTATCAGCAGCCTCAAGGCTGTCAAACTTGAAGAATGGTTAAGGTAAAAACATTTACAGAATTAAAACAATAATGCAATTATGTATGAACTTTAAGATAAATTGAAACAAATTTTATATAATGATCTCAGGAAGCCCCTCTAATATGTTAGAAGACTATAATCAATCTGTCAAACTTGAATGGTTCAAGTAAAAACATTTATATATTTAAAACAAAAATGCAATTATATATGAACTTTTAAATTTAAAAACAAATTTTATATATTATCTCAGGAACCCCTATAATATCTGAGAAGGCTGTGATGAATTCCATTATTTTCTGTAAATGCATCATTAAAACTTTATTAAAAGGATATTCAACCATAGCTTGAACACCATTCTTCTTAAATATTACAATTCTCAGAACTTTGCCACTTGGGCTACAAATAGTATGAATAACATCCTAAAAAGAAAAATCAATAAGGTATTATTTGTTTGACAATTTATTATTAAAATATCTACAACTTACTATTTGTATTTTATTACAACATAATTTACTTACTGTAGTTATAGGATATGCTGGATTCATGACAGTAATCAACAAGATATGGTTAGGCTTTTCTTCAAACCTAAATGAAATTATAACTTAAAAAGATTGAAGCAATAGTTGAGATATAAAGACTAAATTCTCTATTTAAAACCATAAAACTATAAAGAAATTTTGGTATTATAGTTCTCTTTAATAGCAAGTATAGATTTAGGGACTAATAGATTCCTTATATGGAAAAAATCGGTAAAATAAAATAAAAATCTTGTAATCCAAGACTACTTAAAACAGAAAATAAAACTCAATCTAGAACAGGGTTTCCTAAAGTGGGCAATAATGCCCTCCCAGAGGGGGGGTGGGGGGAAATGAATGATCCAAGGGGCAGTACATTTAAATTCAAACTCAGCTACCAACAGTCCTAGCTATAAAATGACATACCAATACTTTATCCTGGATTATAGGCTATAGTAAAAAAGTTTTTAATTTCATGTCCTTCATATTAAACATAAGTAATTTATTCTATTGCCCAATTACAACTGAGCCAACCAAAACGATAAGTACATAGTGATAGACAGAAGAAAAAGAGGGACTTACCCAGCTCTTCCACCACCACTATTTCTGTTATTGTAGCTATTGTTAAAATAGTTACCACTTCCAGAATTGAAACCATCCTATAAATAAAATATTAAACATATTACAAACTACAAGTTATTAGAAATAATCCATCATAGTACCTTCATGTATATAAACTGACAGTATTTTCATCATCACATAAGCAATGTTAATTTAATACTACTAGGTAAAATGTTTACTTTAAATATTAATTACTAAAATATAACAGTTTGGAGACAATAATTAAGGGGGGGGGGGGGGAAATGCAAGAATATTTTTAAAAAAATGAATGCTTTATTTTCAGTTGTGATAAACCCAGAAATTCTGACCTAGGTTCAGCCTCATACATAGCATGTGTTTTGATTAATACAATTCATACAGTTTTAAGAAATGCTTAGCACAGTTGTTAAACATACCACAAGAAAACATTTTCTTAAAAATTTAAAATAATACTCTTTCAAAAGAAATTATCAAAATTTTAATTCTAAACAAAATCCCCTTAACATACAATATACTGTTGCAAATATAAAATAATTACAATTAATTGTAGGGGAAAAATGACACTCATCAGTCTTTTCTAATTATTAATAAATTAAATTCTAAATTAACACTCAAACGGTACAGTGGGGTTCGGATCCGACCCAAGGGTGTGTCACCCCCCTCCCGTACTCTTCCCTCTCATTGCAAGAGATTGAGTTGACAAGGTATCCTACCAGCCAGTCTTACAACAGGTGTTGCAGCATTTGCAGTTACATGTGATCAGTAAATACAAGTGTCTATTGAAAAATGTTATTCATGATCACTAGTTTTTTTTTAAGATTTTAAAATTGATTTTGATAGCCAAAAATGTCAGTATATATTCTTCTGGGTCGCTCTAATACTTGCTTTAGTCCGCATGCGACCCATGGGCTGGACACCCCTGGTCTACAACATGTCAAGTGATGTTTCTATTTTTTTTTAGACATGCATGTCCTTATATATAACAAAAACAGCTCTAAAAGCATGCATAAGTTTAAAAAGTCTTATAAAACATTCATATCATTTAGGTAACCATTTCAGAAAGTTAACAATATAACTAAGATTCAATATATGTGTTCCAATCTCGCTAAGATGATTTTTGCAAAAATCTTTGTGGCGCAGCTCGTTCTACTCCTCTTGGGAGACCCGCCTCGGTGAGCTACGTCACAAAAGTTGCCATAATAGTAAGCTGGCCCGTTCAGAAGGGTCAAATCTCAGTACACCGATTTTTTTCTGATGTATAGGTGACTCATTCAGTTCTTTGATTTTTGTTCAGAGTTTTTGCATGTGAGTACTAAATTTTAAAAGCAAAAAATGCTAGCATTTTATGTTAAGTGAGTTATACCATTATGATATTTAAAATAAAAAATTTAATGCTACCCACAAAACAAATAATAAAAGGAAAATTATACTGAATTTTGTTGTAACAGAAGGAATATACTAGATTAAATGCAGGGCCGCCCAGAGGGGGGGGGGGGAGGTTGCAACTGGGACACTTTGCCCCAAGCCCCCAAAATTTTTTTTTTAATTTATTTATTAGATTTCCTCCAAAAGAAAATTCTGAAACTAGTACTGTACTTCAAAATAATCTCCTGAAAAAAGCCCCCCCCCCCCCCCTCAAAAAAAAAAATTCTATTAATCAGATTTCTCTTACTACAAAATAGTCTTCTGAAAAATAGTCTTGGGGGCCCCCCAAGAGAAGTTTTCTCCAGGCCCCGTAAAGTCTCTGGGCGGCCCTGATTAAATGAATTGATTGACAGGTGTAGGCAAAACATCAGGTATATTTATGGTTCCAATTTCACTTTGTATTATCCTATTTATCTGGATACCTCTGCAGTCTTAATACAACTAAAATCTTTTAAATATTAACTTTATAGTCTATCAAAATTTTCCTCATTATAACCGATTCTTTACTAAATAATAAACAGTTACATACCTACAATTTTTTTTCACAGGAGAATGACAATACCAGTAATCCCGATTCCAATTCAATTTTTCCCTCTCCCTTTGATTATTTTACAAATCAAATACTAGTAAGGCAGGTATCAACATAAATTTTCCTTTAAATTTCCTTCATAACATTTTCTGATAGATTACAATGAAACACATTAAATTCTCTTAAGTTTTATATATATATATATATATTTATTATTTCTCTTAGGTTATATTTTAAAAACAAAATAACGCCAAAATCGCATGGTTACCCCACGATACCTAAAACTTGGCCGGGGGGGGGGGGTGCGTTTAATGCATCTGTACCTAAATTTGAAAGACATCAACGAACTCAAATGAAATTTTCTCAATTCCTAATTCTTTATGATGCTTTACGGTTAGGGTACTTGCTATGCATACGACGGTAATGAATGAACTGTGTGCTCCACAATGTCAGTTTAGTAGAGAGGAATCCTAGGAATGTAGTTATCAACAAAAGTTTAAGAAATAAAATTGAACACGGTACAGCTGTTAAAAAGAAATAATTTCAATAATTCACACCTTATCGTAATAACGTAGAATAACAAAGCAAAACGATAGAAATTCCACATGTTATTGATTAAACATACGGAATGCACTACACACACGTGCTTATGAACACTTTTCCCGTAATACCACAAAAGAATGTTTTTGGATCACTGTTAGCATAATTTTTCACAGGATCAAATCCATGAGCCCAGAACATACGTTATGTGAAACCATAATAAATTATACAACTAGCTGCCCAAAAAATTTATCACAGAATGATAAAAAAAATGATGCAGACCGAAAAAAAAACATATCGGAGGTCAAGTTTAAGTAAGCAAATAAAAATGGTGCAACCGGCTGATGAAAGTAATCAATAAATTCAAAAATTCTACAAACCCTTCCTCCATCATTATCAGTCCTCTGTCTTTTTGCGACATGTCCTTCAAATTGCGCCATATTTTAGGAAAAGACAATATATTTATGAGTGAAATACGAAATTTGTCAAACGACTAAACACAGGAGTACACAGAATTCACATAAATGATTGTTTCCTAAGTGTTGCCAATACCATAATCGAAATGGAAGGTAACTTGCAAAGAAGAGTTTAAATGATGCACACCATGAGCGTGAAAGACTTTTCTTTTAAATTAAAAAAGAAATTAAAATTGTTTATTTATAGATATTTTCTAAAAAGCGGTGGAGTGTGACTTTCCCTTAGAACTAACCAGGTCGATATCATGTGATTTTTTAATTTGCTCGACACTTTTTCTAAACAGATAGCTTGCCAATTTTAGTCCTATTGTAGATGCATGACCTCACACCAGACTGTAGAAGCTGTGCAGAAATAAGGCGAAACGTTGCAACGTCACTAGCTACGTCAGTTTTCGTCTGCTATAGATGACGTCATTATCGGGTGGCAGAAAACAGAAGCAGTTCTTATGCGTTTGCATGTGTTTTGGACGATACCTTCATTTTGAGTTAAATAATTAAAGTTTATTTATGAAATTCCTCATATTATTTGTATTTAACAGGTATTTTAACACTTTTTTTCTAATATTTCGCAAGGTTTAAGAGAATATTATCATTCTTTCGTTGAGAATGATTATTATTATGTTGAGATATGTATAGATATCAGGATAAGTTACTTCAGGCCAGCGTCTTGTATCGTAACTCCAGTCTTCCTCTGTCAATAAATACGGGTCACATACTGAACAAACCTTTCCGGGCTGTACCTGAATGTTTAATTTAGTGATATACCTTTGTTTAGATACCGTATCTAAAGGCTTTGCGTAATTTGAGAGCATTTTACTCAACAAGCTGTAAGAATGCTCATTGAACGCCATGTTAAATTATGCAATTTTTTGCCACTCCTCGCCAAACAAGAAGTAAAATCTGCAAGAGTTGAGATGTGACATGCTGCGAGACATTGCCCTATAGGGCCTGTTCACATAGGAGTCGTTAAGGAACAGATTGCGTTAAGGAACAGATGACGTTGAGACGAAAATAAACCAATCATAGGCGTTAAAAATTTCATTGCTAAACTTTTGGAGGCATATGATTGGGTTAATTTCGTCTAAACGTCATATTTTCCTTAACGCAAAGCAACGGACTCCTATGTGAACAGGCCCTTAATTTTGAAGCTATAGGTGGAGGGTTGGATAGAAAATTATATCCTAAATCATGTTTTGGGGATATCACTAAATGAGACAACACTGATGGTGGGAGCTATCCTAAGGGCCTGTTCACATAGGAGTCCATTGCGTTGTGTTTAGGAAAAGATGACGTTGAGTCGAAAATAAACAAATCATGCGCGTTAAAAATTTCATTGGTAATCGTTTGGAGGTATATGATTGGTTTATTTTCGTCTCAACGTCATCTTTCCCTTTACACTCCGCTATCCGACTCCTATGTGAACAGGCCCTAGGAGTCCGTTGCGTATTCAAGTTCGATTTCCGTGTGATTCTGAATTATCTTTAATTTATGAACATGAGTCTATCTAGTCGGTGGCCTACCTGTATCTCGGGATCCCTCGGGTTTTTTAAATGTCAAGACAGGGGCGTAGCGAGGGGGTTCATCATGCTCCGGGCGCCAAATGGTCCCCGAGATCATGGGGGAGGGGGCGCCAAAAAGGTATCGTGCACCGGGAGCCAGTTAGGGCCTGTTCACATAGGAGTCCGGTAGCGGAGCGTAAGGAAAGATGACGTTGAGACGAAAATAAACCAATCATAGGCGTTAAAAATTTCGTTGCTAATCGTTTGGAGGTATGTCATTTGTTAAATATATGGTACACTTTGAGAGAGAGGGGAAATACCTTGGAGTTTACTTGGATAGCAGGCTAACCTGGAGAAAAAATATTGAATACATCATTAGAAAGTTCTTTATGGCACGTAGGGATATCGCACACCTCTTGTATCAGAACCAAATGAGTATTGATAATAAACTTTTATTGTATAAGACTGTGCTTCGCCCAATTCTGATGTATGCTGTTCCGGTTTGGGGCTCAGCAGCTGACACTCATATCCAGAGACTGCAAACTATACAAAACAAGACTCTTCGTGGTATCAGGAAGGCGCCATGGTACCTACGTAACGCTCTTATTCATAGCGATCTGGCTATTTAACCAATTCGGCATCATATTAAAGATCTGGCTACGAACTTTTGCAATAGGATATACTCAATTAATAACGAAGAACTTGCTAACCTGCCTGATTATGATCCTAGGGTGTGCTTTAGGCGCCCGAAGGCTACTTTGGTTATGAACCCCGGCCTTGTTCCTGTTCTGTAATTCCTTTCCTCCTTATCAAAATTAAAAATTACAATAGCCCAGCTACTTCTGGTTTCTGACCTGTCTTTCTTTTTCGATCGTTCCTCTTTCTACCATGCGATTCCCCCTCGGACCAGCGGTTTACTGGAGATTAACCTATTCCCAAAATTCCAATCCTGCTTGCTTTCCTCTTTGATTTCGCTACTCGCGTCTTACGGACCTACCGCCCTTTCGTGTAACTTCCACTAACTTGTTTTTTATCCCAATCATATTCGAAATTTTCCGTCTTCTAGTTTTTGAATTTCTTTTTATTTATTATTACTATTTTTATTTATTTATATAATCTCTTGTTTCACCCATTGTTTAAATTCTCCATTATCATTTAAGTTAGCCATGCCACATTGGTCACTCGTACTCGTTCTAGTTAATAAGTTGATTTTTCCACCAATTAATTTATTCTTTCTCCCCCAATCATTGTCAACACTATTTGAAACTTGAGAACGGTTAATCTTATGTCACGTACTAACCTTGATACTGAGGATAAGGAGTTCTTGCTCCCTGGTGCCTCTATAGTGTTTTATGTCAGTGTCAATGTTAAATATATTTCAATACTTTAACACTCCGCTACCGGACTTCTATGTGAACAGGCCCTTATGCTCGCTACGCCACTGTGTCAAGATCTTAGTGGGATTATCTTCCGAGCTTCTCTAAACATGGCCAAAACCATCTTAATCTATTACTACGGATGACTCGTGGCTATCCATATTTCCTCATTCTAATATTACTTTGAATTCATAGTTAGATTGCATATTCTCTTTCTTTTGTTTATATTTAAAATTTCTTTTTAAATGGACATAAACATCTTGCCAGACAACAGAATTAAAATTCTATAGATAAAATTACCCTCTTCGGGGCCCGAGGTAAACCAGTGATAGCGCATTGGGCTTGGGACTGAGGGTAGCTCAGTTCGTTTTCCTATGAACGCCATTACATACTATCATGTCCAGGCCGAATATGGGCACGTTAAATTTATAGACTGGAAAATCCTATAATAGTCCCAGTTGTCACCCTTGGGGTTATTCGGTCGAAACTGAGTTGGCTCCAGGGGGTGGTGTTGGTTCACCTATACTTTATGAGCCCCCCCCCCCCCCCCCTTCTCAAACGCTGAAAGCAACCAACCATTCTCGCAGCTATAGTGCGAATGTCTTCATTGACAAGTGCCTCGCATTGCTAAACAACATCCTCTTCTTTCAAAGATCGATGCTTTTGATCTTACGTCAAAAAATATTTCCTATACGACTTCTATACAGAATATAATTTTAAAAATAACGCTTTTTTAATTCTAATTCACACTTAAAAGTTGTAAATAAAAATATTCATAAATTTCATAGATTTTTCAATGCTAGCTCAAAATAAGATTTTAAATCCATTTTAAAAATGCGCACGTCTGTCTACTTGGTTTAACGTGTTTCTGGTTTGATACGTAAAGCTTTTTTCCCCCTTTAGCCCAGTTTGTCACATTATTGAGCAAAATAATAGCAAAAAAAAAATAAATAAAAATAAAAAATCACCGATATAGTTTAATTACTTAGTCAAACATAGAAGAAATATTTATGCGGAGACTAGAATTCTTGCATTTTTTACTCTTCATCAGTTACGATGGCCTGAATTTTTAAATTTCCTTTTATTTTCCCAAGTATGTAATTTTCATCTGCTTCGAACGTTTCCTTTTTTTCCTCTGTGCATTTGATTGCAACACAGAACAATTTTGTTCAACATGTCATTAAAATTATTACTAGAGAATGAGGGTCAACAAAGGTAAATAATTTTTGACCCAGATCATCACTCAACAGATCAATATTTGAGTAATTTTTGATGTCAATTATCATTCCAAGATGTATACATATTTGCTTTCGGGTAGTTATGGAGATCGCTTTTGAAACAACATAACATCCAGACCACGGTCTAGGTCAGTGGTTCCCAACCTGTAGGAGTTTACAGACTGCTAAGCCAGAATTTGAACCGTATGTGGCCCCCTCCCCCACTGACTTGAGGGGGGGAACCTTCCAGGGATATAGAACATCCCTTAAGCAAAAGGGATTAACATACTTACATTCTTATGTATCATATTCTAATACTAAAATAATTATGTTAAACTTTTAAGAAATTTTAATTTAACACCTGATAGTTATCAGTTATATTCGGCCCATCCAGTTCAATGAACATTGCTTTCTAAATCCCAATTTATTTGGCAACTTTTTTATATGTGGTGCCAGACCACTCCCGAGAATCTCGCGGACCACCAGTTGGGAACCACTAGTCTAGGTAGATCATGCTTTGATGTAGGTCCCATTACATGTGGTTTGACAACTTATTTATCCTTGCAGGGGCCACATGGTTGGCAAACTGATGACCCTGCACCGGAGATGACGAACATCATGTAGGAAAATAAAGGCCCTTGTATTTTTAAACGGAGATAGATCAATCAATACTCATTCAAAACTGTACATATAACGAGGTTAAGACCTAAGGCACTGTACAGCTATGGTGTTTTATATAATCCAGCAATAGAGATTCTGCGAGACTGCTGATCCACAACACAATTTTGTTACAGTGTATTCTGTTACATAACCTGCCTTCTGTGGCTTGTATACACACACCCTCAGATTATTTTTTACTGCATAGTGTCAAAAATTCAAATACTGTGTGCATCACATCATTTGGTTTCACCAAAAATTGATGCCTATGCGAGTGGCCAATGCATAAATACAAATGAATACAACTAAAAGAGCACAACTTTGATTTTCAGCAAATCTTGAAAGAAAGGGGCTAAAATTATAAGGCAGTTTGAAAGACAATATTCCAGTATAGCAATTAACATACCACACCATTTTCTCATGATCACAAGGCAAGTTTAATGACCATTCATGGAAAGCCCGATTATCTATCATTATTTCTGAATTTAAGTATCTATATACATATACTGTTGCAAATATTTCTAAACATTTGTAAATATTCTTCTCCCTAATTGGTTTATTTTGTATTAAATATTGTTTAATTACTGTCATTGCATGGTATATTTCAACACGTGACTCTGGTGGTATTTGCAACAACTTTTTAGGGTGTTTGGAGAGCCAATCAAATTCCATCTAGGTGATGGCTTTATTGAGTTGTAGCATTTCCATTTCTAGAACAATCGAGAATACTGTCAAGGGTATATAACACCCACCGAACTTGGCTCCCAAGTTTTCAAGCACATGACAAAATGTATACAGCATGTACAAAATTTAGAGCACATGAAAAAATGTACACAGCATGCCCTGCTGGGCAGCCCATAGCAAATACATACATACATCTTCATACACTCTTAAGTTGTGTACCACATTTCGTGATAGATGATGGTTCTCTCCAAAATGGACTGGTTTGAGGCCGCGGTTGAATGCACTCTCTGTCCCCAGTAAAAATTTAAAGAAATTCTGTATTTGGTACTCCTTTCCACCCAGCGTACTCACTGATCATGCCTTGCTGAACCAAGGGGGAAACTCAGGTCCTAGTATGCTGTATGTTTTTACAGTTGGATGGAAATGTTCTTCAGAAGGACTTTTTTAAAGCAAAGTTTAGGTTACACAGTAGCTTTATACATGATGATGCTTGGATGGACATATATAAAAATAACAATAAAAAAATTAAGAGAGAAAACAGAAACTAATCAATTATTAAAGAATTTGGAGAAAAAAAATTACATATCGAATTTATATCTCTAGCAGTAATATACAGCTAAGTGTGGAGAAAAGAATATTAATTCGTATGAGCTTTAGTAATAGTACTAAAGCACACAATAAAGCATGCCCCCCCCCCCCCCCCGGGCTTTCTGGAGTTGTTTTTAATACTTTTTTAAAAAATTATAAATGTCTTCATTAAACATGTGATGTAGTCACAAGCTATTTGCCTTGAAAAAAAAAAAAAAGTCAAGAAAACTGCATTTGTGTTCAGAGAGAAATCTTTGTAAACATACAAAAGTAATTTTTGAAAGCAGAATTTTTTTCAATTATTCATAAGTTATATATATATATATATATATATATATATATATATATATATAAAATATTTTTATTATATAATTCTTTGCCTTTGGAAACTAATTTTAAAATTTTTCCTACAAAATTCTATACTCCAGTTTAAACACATTTCTTTGCATGTGCACAATTTACAAATATATGATTTGAACTACCAGGTACACCATAATGGATACTGATTAATAATGTTTCTCTGTCAATTATATTCACCAGTGTAAAAAACAGCAACAAAAATTACTCATTTTCTCTCTCACACATGACGAACATCATGTAGGAAAATAAAGGCCCTTGTATTTTTAAACGGAGATAGATCAATCAATACTCATTCATTGATGCACACAAAAGTTGTGGTGGTTGCACTTCGCATGCACACAAAAGTTGTGGTGGGGAAAAATAATCACTTGATGTGCTTAGGAGAGGAAATTATTTTATATTAGTATACAATAGTAATTAATCAGCTTTATTATGCATTACACATTTATATCAGCTCACAATACTGAGCTGAATAATACTTAGATTTGAAGAAAAAGAAACAAGAAATCCTTGTAAAGTCAAAATAAATGTATTCACTTTATTGAGCATGCTTCACACTGGAAATAATTCACAAAAAGTAAAAAACGAAACAAAAACAAGTGAAGTAACTATGCACAAAAAATTGGCCTGCAATGCAGTACACTCTCAACTATAGTTGACTATGGAGGAGTTTATTCCGTATGCAGATTAAAATCAATGACAGCTTGTAGAATTACTCAAATAATGTGTTGTCCCATTACAATTTCCTAATAGGCACCACCTCTAGGTCCCCGTCCACCACCAGTAGAGGAAAAGCACAGTTTTAATATGTATGGGAATTTGCCATCTGGAAAGAAAGAAATTTTTTCAAATACAAAACTTACATACTACCTATATAAAAAAGAGAAGGAAATAAAGTCTGTCAAACAAATTTGAATTTTTTTCCTTTTTAATCAGGTGATTTTTGTACCTTTGAAATTTAATAAGTAACAAGTGAAACTACACAGCATAAACTTTCAGGTAATGCTTTAATAATAATAATAATAATAAAAAAATAAATAAAATAAATAAAAAAAACATTTCTAATAAATTGGGATACAGAGAAAGGTGAAGTAAAGCTTTATTTTTCAGACTAATTAACAAGAATCAATTACTGCAGATTTACCTATAATCTATATATACACTGCTGGCCACTGTAAATGCAACACCCTGAAGGAAACATGCAAATAACATGAAATTTACAACATGCATTAGCGGAGGTGAGATATGCAAATGATTAGAATTTCAGCACAGATGCACATCACGCGCGCCTGTGGCGCCACTTCAAAGCGCTATTTAAGGCTTGGAGAATTCGACGATTTCAAGTTCGGCAATTGTGTTTTTCTTGCGGTTAAAAAAAAAAAAAAAAAAAAAAAAAAAAAAAAAAAAAAGAGATCGATTATGCCTCGTCGAAAACAGCGATAATCTTTTGATCAAGTACCCGAGTTCGACAGAGGAAGGATAGTGGCCTACCGAGATTGTGGATGGATCTTTCAGGGAAATCGGTAGCCGTGTTGGACGAAACCAAACAACTGTAATGCGGATATGTGATCTTTGGATGCAGGAGGCTATGACGGACCGACGGTGTGTTCGATCGCATCTACCTCACGTGATGACAGGCAAATTGTGCGCATGGCAGTGACGGATCGCTCAGTCCCATCACGAACCATAGCACAGCACATGCAGTCTGTAACGCATCATCCAGTGTCTGCACGTACCATTCGATGCAGTTTACAGCAGAGTGGTCTGTCCACAAGACGTCCATTGCTTTGTCTACCCTTGACGCAGAACCACAGACGTCTCCGCCGCCAATGGTGCGATGACAGAAGGATGTGGACAGCAGAATGGAATGAAATTGTCTTTACTGAAGAGTCACGCTTCTGTCTGCAACACCACGATGGTCGCATTCGAGTCTGGAGACACCGTGAAGAGAGGATGCTGAACAGCTGCGTTATGCACCGCCACACTGGTCCTGCACCGGGTATTATGGTATGGGGCGGTATTGGATATCACTCTCGCACACCTCTAGTACGCATTGCTGGTACTTTAAACAGCCAGTGCTACATCTCCGAGGTGTTGGAGCCAGTTGTCCTTCCTTACCTTCAGGGCTTGCCTACAGCCATATTTCAACAGGATAATGCACGACCACAAGTGGCACGCATTGTCCAACGGTTCTTAGTCCATCGCCAGATTGAATTGCTTCCCTGGCCGCCTCGCTCTCCGGATCTTTCGACGATAGAAAACATGTGGTCCATGGTTGCTCTACGATTGACCCAGATTCCATCCCCAGCTGCCACAGCAGATCAACTTTGGCAACGTGTGGAAGCTGCTTGGTCTGCTGTACCCCAAGAACTCATCCAAAGTATCTTTGAATCAATGCCGAGGCACGTGGCAGCGGTGATCTCCAACAATGGCAGCTACTCTGGCTACTGATTTTCCCAGGAACCACACTTCACAGAAGTCTATAAATTTAATCATTTGATACTTGGTCAACATGTTATCTACAAAATAAATTTTGTTGTGATATCTCTTGTCTTTCTTGGTGTTGCAATTTGGGTGGCCAGCAGTGTATAAAACAGTTCCGTAACTGACTGACTGACAGACAATGCACAGATCAAACCGCTGGACCTAAAGGGCTGAAATTGTGCATGGCAATTCTTCTTATAGTGTAGGGGTCACTAAGAAAGATTTTTGAAAAATTCTTAGATTTTTTAAAATTAAATTTTTAAGCTGTTTTAGTAACTTTTTAAAGTTTGCATTTAAATTAATAATTTGAGGGTTATGAAATTTATATCACAAGAAAAATAATAAAAATTCCTTTAAAATGAAATCTTTTTTGAATCTTTACCTCCATTTTCTGATTTTTGGTGAATTTTTAAAGATTAATTTTTAGAATTTAATTTACAAAATGCTGATCATGTTATTTCTTTTTCTGGTACTTTAAATTATTTTATCGTCACGTGCATAACAACGAAATAGACAATTTATCTTTTTTTCTCCTTGCTTAATCTTTTTTGAATCTTTACCTCCATTTTCTGATTTTTGGTGAATTTTTAAAGATTAATTTTTAGAATTTAATTTACAAAATGCTGATCATGTTATTTCTTTTTCTGGTACTTTAAATTATTTTATCGTCACGTGCATAACAACGAAATAGACAATTTATCTTTTTTTCTCCTTGCTTATGCAGCAGATTGGAAATTATTAAAAAAAAAAAAAAAAAAAAAAAAAAAAAAACAGTCGAACCTCCATATATCGAAGTAGCAAATTGCCCGAAAAAAATTCGATATATAGAAATTTCGATATATAGAATTGAGCTTAGTCTTATGATATTCTCCTAAAAAAAAATATTAAAGCTAATTTTCGTATATGAAACTCCATTTCTAATATATATACGAATCCCATTAAATGAAAGTTAATAACTAAAAAATGAATTAATATGAAAGATTTATTGAGTACTACATACCTTTAAAAAAAAAACAATAATGCAGACAGTGGTTACAATGATCACAGTTACATTCTTTAAAAAAAACTACGAATATCTTGCTGAACAGTTAGTTTTGCGGAAAGTTCAAAGAAATGTTCGTATTTATTCAGTCCACGAAAAACTTCATCAGGGACATTTTCCGTGAATTGAAGTCCACGACGTATTGTTTCAAATGCCAAAAATTGGGAGATTTTATTCTAAAGTGGTATAAAATCTCCCAATTTGTCTTGAAAAAAATTTCGATATATAGAGATTTTTTCGATATATAGAAACAATTTTTCTATGTAATGAACATGGAGATTTGCTAAGAGTTCGATATATAGAAAATTTCGATATAGGGAAGTTCGATATATGGAGGTTCGACTGTATTAAAATACAGTAAAAGATACGTTCCTCAAACTGTACTATATTCTTTAGTATGTTCTATTAGATTAAATTTGAATATTTTCTTCTACATTATTTTGTCTATAAAAATCTCCATTACGATTTTTTTTATAAATATATTTTTTCGTTTTTTATTTAAACATCAATTGCATACATTGATCATTGTATTTATTATAAATATATTTATACATATTTTTGGCATTAATTGCATACATTGACCGCTGTATTTAATTTGAATGTACTCCATAGCAAAGTACAGGTTTTCAGCTAGCTTCTTTTATAAAGTTTTTGGGGATTAAAATTATATCAACCTTAAAAATAAAAGATTTACATTGAGATCACACATGCAGTATGCATCTTTCTTTCAGCACTCCATGAAAAAGCCTCTAGTGCACTTTACAAACATGCAAGTCTGTTCTAAAATACATCCAGTTTAAATAAGTACTAATTGTTAATAAACTTTTCATATGCAAAAAGTGCTCAATATCATAACTTTGTTTGCCTCTTCAAACACATGATAAAAAGTTTCCTGTACACTAACATAATTCAACTGATTTTTAAAAATGGTATATTAAGCTGCAACATGTATTCTATTTCTGCCTTTATAGAAACTTTTATATGCCAATTTGCAAATATTAACTGATAAGAAATCAACTTTAAAAATATACCTATCTTTCAGAAAAAAAAAAAGTATATTAAGCATGACATCCATTTATGTCCTCATAATCAAATTATCTTGGCATAACAGTACCTATAATTTACAACTTAATTTGCATAATATTCATGGAGAGAAAATAAAATATTAGTTTTGTCAAAGTCAATCATACTTAAACTATGTTAATGTGACCCTATAACACAAATATCACCGAGAAACAGATATCCAGTGAAAGCAAACATAAATCAATCATTATATGATTGTGCTTCACTCAGAAATATTTGCATATTATCAAATTTAAACTATATTAAGCTGCTTAATAAAACTGATCTTTTGAATAAAATGATTACCACAAACTTCAACAAATATAGTAATTTCTTTTTTTACCAATTATCTCACTTTTAATCCTTTCAGTGTGGAGGAGGGGGGGGGGGGGAACTGATTCCTGATTATTGGGTGTTGTTACTGGCTTGTTAATAAAAGAACACTTCAACTAATACTCAAGCTGACGCTTTTCAATGAAAGATAGTGGAATTCTTCATAGTAGAGAACCGAGAATCTAAATAGAAAGCATACCAGAACTTTTCCATTATTAGTAAAAAAAGAGAGAAGAGAATTTTAGTAAATAAGTGCAGCTAAGAGGGTTAATAAATGAAGAGTTTTTCAGGACATCTTTTGGTTTTATGTCAAAAATTCAGAGCATCAATGGGCATGTTAGATTAATGAGTATTTTTTAAAAACTATTGAAAAATTTTAAGAGTGCTTTTTTAAATTTGAGGGAAAACAAAATAAATATGTACATGTAGGTTACAAACTGATTATTACAAACAGTATTCAAACTTACTTGGATTTGATATGGGTACGTGATTACAGAGAGCCAGCCCTTCCAGTGCTTCAGAGACAGAATCAAATTCCAACAGCCCAGATGAGCTTCTTTCAGCTATTAGAAGGGAGGAAACATGAAGCAATTTTAGTAAAATACTACTTATAAAAATAATATTTATGTACTATTAATTCAACAAAATTGAAAATTAGTCCATCTTTTCATGAAGTTGAGCCCCCCCTCATTTAATTACACATTGCATTTGTGATAGTTGATTCAGAGGTTATAGTAATTTTAAAAGCAGGTGTAAGTATTCTTATATATACAGTGATTTCCGCTTATAAGAATCACGTTTGTTATTACTGTTTTTGATTCTTATAGCCGAAATTTAGGCTTTTGGACAGGCATACACACACCTATATATACATATATTAGATAATTTACCACAAAATACTCTTTAATTTACGTTAATTATCTTTTATTAAAATTATTTTTCATAATTTTAAAAAATCAACTTAATTTCTAGACCTATAAGTAGATACACATGATTATAGTAAGAGAAGAAAAAATCCAATATTTGTTACAACATACCTGCTTAACAATTTTAACATTTCAACTACAGGAAGGGAGCAAGAAAAAGTTTTCTATGGTAGTTCAACGTAATGAAGTTTTCAGGAGGATGTTTATACCTCTTTCAATACCAATAGTCTCAGACGAAGATTCACCTTCTAGCTTACGTTTCACGGTTTGATAACGTGCTGAATCTACTAATGTCACGTTTGCCTAAGTGATAGTGGACACTTCGCCGAAGATTTATGTGTTTCAGCATCCAGGAAGCCGCAACCAGGATGTGGGAGGTGGGATAAAAGAGTCCCTATTTTTGTTTGTCAGTGAGAAAAGTGAAATTGGACCCGGACGGGTAAAGATGCCCCTAGGTCAAGCTAATAGGACAGTGTTGTGCTAAAGTGTTTAAGGGGAAACTATTATGATATGTCTAACAAAGAAAGAGATGAATTTTAAGACTATATACCATCCCATCTTATCAATCTTTCTTCTTTAAAAAAAAAAAAAAAAAAAAAAAAAAAAAAAAAGACTTCGTGCCTTTTGAGGGTTTAAGCGGCATTTTTGGAAAAATGAAAGGAAAGCAAAGAGTGTCAACTGATTCTTAAAAAACCGGTAGATTTATTCTTTAAAGCAAAAATTTTAACATGGAAATGATACATTTGTTTTTGCGATATTGATTCTTATAACCACTGATCACTATAAGCGGTGATTACTGTATATGTATATGTATATATATATATATATATATATATATATATATATATATATATATATATATATGTGTGTGTGTGTGTGTGTGTAAGTAAATAAAAGAATTAAGGGTCGGAATTAAAAAAAAAAAAAATTTTGGGGAATGACATTAAAATTAAAACTAAAGAAGACCTACATTTTGCTAAAGCAGCCTCTTGGATGGGGGTGGTGGGGTGAAGGGGATATGTTATTACTTATCCCTTCAGAACCTATGCAGGGAAATTGATGTACTTCATTTTCCCTACATTTATGAGAAAAATATCCATATAAATTCATAGAGAAAAAAAATCCAGACCTTGGACTGATATGTGCCCCTGATAAAATTTTGAGGCTATTCTAAAGGTGCATGGTTAAAATTTTTTTCTACCTCATTTTTAACTCTCAATTATACTCTACAGATCAGGTGACATTTAATTATTTCAACAGTTGGCTGAAAAGGCAACAGTCAATTTAAACTATGGTAAAAATTAAAGAGTAATTTCTCCTTTTTTCTCTTATCAGCTTTTCATGCTGACCATTCACAGTGAGGACAAAACCAAGGCCTAACAATGTTGTCAAGCATGCAAGAGATATATGTTCAAGCACCGATGGATGGACGAACTTTTTTCAATCTACAACTAATTAACTTATTTACATATATTAAGATTTCTTTGAGAAAAATTCTTATACTCTGAAAATATCCTTAGAACTTCTAAACTTTCCCAACTAGGTAAATTACAAGAATTTAATGTTTAAAATAAGAAATGTTTAACGTATGACTTACATTTGTTTTTTGACTGGAATAATTTGACAGTAGCAGGTGCTTTAGCATCTTTATCTTCAAAGACCTGAAAAAGAATTAAATGAGTAAATGACAACTTGGAATGACATTATAGGAACACCCACACATACAAAAATGAAAAAAATGAGAACAGAGAGGGAAATTTCACAAACCTTTTTCATTTCATCTTCAGAAATACCAAATGGTGCATTGAAGAAGTGTAACATCTTTGATGGCGGGAGAATTCTGTTCTTGCTTGCTGCCTCTGGATTTGTGAAGCGATTGTTACGATTGCCCATATAGTCTTTAAAAGATGGTGTACCATCAGGCAAAGTAAATGGTTGTTGAACATCATTGAGAAAAGCCTGTTTTGAATACCTGAAATACAGTTTATATTTTTTATTCATTATAAGAATACTTTTGTTATTATTTAGTAAAACAACAAACATTAATTTTACTTAAGATGGAGAGACTAATAATAACATAAACAAGCCAGAATTCAACAACAAAATATTGGTTAATCTTAAGATATATTAAACCTATAAATTTTTTAGATGGCAGTTAAAGTTTGCAATAACTTAAGTACTCTATATATTTTATATAGAACAGATAGATGGCTGAATACAGCATTAAAAAATGCAATAATATAAAGATTACATGAAGCAAGATAAAGAAAATTTAGTGAGCAAGTTATATAAAAACAACTATGGACAAAATTCATTAGTCCTTTTTTGAGCAACATCAACAATTTGTAAAAGCCCCCTCAAAAACACCCTGTCAGATGTGCAATAGAATACTCTAATCTTAAGAAGAGTCATCACCTTTACTTTGTAGTTCGAACTTCTATAACTTCTTTTGTTATTGTCCATTATACATGAAATTTTCAGTAATACTTCTCTAAACTTTATAGATTATGTTCCCTGAATTAATTTTATTACAAGTAAATACGAGTTTTATTTATGAAGAAAGAAGTGCATTTTCTGAAAATTTCAAATTTATACTGATATACTGAGTGCAGACTTACAATAACACTAATGAAGTTTCAATAATAATTTTTGCATTTTAATGATGTAAAAGTATTAGGTATAATTCTACATCTATTTAAATTTTAAAACAAAGACTTTTTGCTTCTGGACAATCAGATTTAAAAAAACTGAAAAAGCACATTAAAATTACTAGTCAAATGCTATAAATTCTAAGAAAATTTTTTTTTAAAGAAAAAATTAGGTGCATATTTAAGGTAGCATAATTATACACTTACCCTGAAAATTTGAAACCAATATCTGCAGTAGTATCTTTTATACAGAACATGCAAGCATGAAAATCATCATTACGAGAAAAAGGGTTTTAAAGTTCCCACACTGGTAATGTTTACATCAGAATTACTTCTTTCATGTCATAGTTTAGAATGTTCTAATTGGAATATTTTAACATGGTTTGTTTTAAATGATTCAGAAATGGTCAAATATTCTAAAAATGCAAATAAAATAAAATAAAACAAATTTGATTTTTTTTGAAGATTTAACGTGATGACTCCTCTTAAATATATTCAGTGGCTACATACACTAAATAAACAACAAAATTAACTGACACCACATGGAAGAGTTAAATTACATGTGCAAAGAATTATGGAGTCAAATACAGAATTACTGAAGAAAAGATTTTAGCTTACAAAAAAACCATGATATTTACAGTTAAATATAAAAAGGCTCAACAACATCATAACTATTCTTAGAGGGGACAGTGCATTTTCCTCTCTATCATTTGATTTAGAGAGAACTTTTTCACATTACAGTACTAATAAACATTTTAGATAATTTCATATATAATAATTACACGAGCTAACAAATTTATTTTTTTATTTCTTTAATAAATCTGTTTTATTTTAATGTAAATAAATCTTGAACTTTACACTTTGAAATTCTTCATGGTATGGTACATCTGGATTGGTTTGTTTTAGAGCGCTATGGTCAAATTTTGCTACATTACAGCTAATTAGACTGGAACCTATGGTACATCTTGGGAAAAAAAAAAAAAAAAAAACAACCTTCTATAAGCATTCTTGGCTTATTTGGTCAAATGCCACTTGTTTGATGTTTCGAAACCAACCTACACGATCCCCCCTTTCACCTTTTCTCATTACGTGAAGCTTTTCATGTCTCCATAAGCAAATCCATTGTAGTTGATGAATATATCGCTGTTCCGGAAGAACAATGACGCAAGTGCAAAATGAAGATACATTGAGTTAAATGCATTGATGAATTTCACTTGCGTCATTGTTCTTCCGGAACAGCAATATGAAGATCCTTATAACAGAGACAATGGAGTGGTGGCATATATTATGAGTGTCTCTGTAGCTGAGCATATAGAATTATGGAATATATTATGGGTGTCCCCACAGCAGAACCAATGTAGTGCTAAAACTTAAAATATTCAAAATAAAAACTATGAATTTTAGGACAAGTGAACTCTATATTTGAGATTCCCCTCGTTTGTGATCCAGTGTCAAAATCCCCTAATTGGCTTGATGCTCAGCAGCTATAAATTAATTTTCAGTTACAAGACCTGAAAGAAACTATTCCGGCTGTTTTTATAGACTAAACAATTTTGCTCTTAAGGTAAATGCACCTATAATGGGCCACCCTTTAGAAATGTTGAGAAATTAAGGGTCTATTGTTACCTTAGGCAGTGGAAGGGTTGAGGGTCATTGGCTACTACCAACGAGGATACCTTGGCATTGGAATTCAGTTCATTCCTTTACTTTGTGCGAAGTGTAAGGTGTATTCTGCTAGAGAGAAGTAAATTTGTGTTTGTTTTAACGTCTGCTTAGGAAATCTGTTAAGGTAAGCGAATTTTTCAAAATTTTTTATTTAAGTACTATAATCCCTGTTTATTGACTTAAACTATTCTTCATTACGATAGTACGTATAATTCAAATTGTACAGTGATTAAATGACAAAAAACTTAAGATTCCATTGTCAAAATAGCGTGGCTCATCATGGGATCACAAATTGTTACACTGTCCCTGTATTGGGCCAGCCCGTGTACTGGTACAAATTATTTTTTCGGAAATGTCAATATTTGCAACAACATACCAGCTGTGACAATTTAAGAGGTACATCACCAGCAACATTAACCACAATTTTTAAGTAAATTTAATTTCAGATGTTTAAGTTAATAAATTTATATTTCAATTATATTTCAGTTTTTATATATTTAGTGTAGTTGTACTGTAGTTATAAAATGAATAAACCGGTTTAAAAATATATATCATGTTTTTAATTCCCTTTCTTTCCAATTTTATGATATTGTAGAATTAATTTTTGTTCCATAACAGATAAAATAGATGGCCCATTATGGGTACATCAGATAAAATAATGGCCCATTATAGGTGCATCAGGTTGGTTATTATTATATATATATATATATATATATATATATATATATATATATATATACACATGACAGGCGTGTGGTTTGCCTGTTCTCACATTAATTTGCAGTCATCATGTTAATACTGGTGGCGAGTGGAAAATAGTCTAAATCCAATAAACAAACATAGTTCCAACGAAATCAAGTCAATTTATTTCACCTTCCAGCAACCACTGATCCAAGTAGCGCATATTTGAGCGCTTGCCATTTGCAAATTGTGGACCCAGTTGACACGCGTCCACTAGCAACGATTAAATCCCGCGTTCTGACAAAAATTTGCGGGCATATCCGCGCGTCAACTCTCCCTGCACATGCGCAGAGCCCAAACCAGACATCTTTCAAGGATAAATGTAATGTTTCCTCCTCGACTGCAAAACCCACAGGTGCGCCAAGATTACATAATGAAAAGGGGAATTTCCCTTTCCCAATTCTAGTCTTGAAATACGAACAATTAGAGGCGAATTACGCCACAAATATAATTTAATTCCCCAGCCCCCTTTAATTTTAAGGTAATCATTCTTTTCCCACTTAAATTCTGACATAAATATTTATTTTTATGAATGCAGCCAGTGTGCTCCAATTGCTACTACAGATGTCAGACAGTTATTAAAATGGCAGGTAAAAATTTGGACCAGTTTGCTTTATAGCTGTGCAAATTCAGATTTGCTTCAATTTTTCTCTTACCCATTACTGGTGCGTTTACCTTATATTAATTAATAAAAGAACATTCTGTGACAGACTCTGACTGTGTGCTCTGAAACCAACAGAAAATTATGCATTAAAAATAAAAATCTTACCCTAACTGCAATTTACAGTCAAAGAACACAGAACCATTAAGATTTGATACAGCTCGTTCAACAGACAAAGGATCTCCCATTTGAATCATTGCACATCCTTCCTTGCTTTTCAAGAATTTAATCTGCAACAGATAAATTACTAATGTTACAGGGAAGTAATCAAAAAGCATTAAATCCTAAGCATGATAAATATCCGAGATATTTAGTTTATACTTGAGAGAGCATAGTGCGAAAAAAAAACCTTAATTATACAGTTAAAAGAAATTTTTCCAATTTTAAAAGGTAACATTGTAAATTTAATACAAATATTGATTTTAAGGTATTGGCATTTGCTTATTTTATATTTGAAACTGTATTTTGACAAAAAATTCCCATTACTTACATTTTAGATTAATTTTTAAATATTAATTAGTTAGTAAGCTAGATTACACAGTTACAGAAATAACAACTCTTGTATAAAATTATTTACATAAATAATTCCTTATTTCCTTTTTATAAACACTTACTAGCTCTAACACTTAAATTAATTATATTGATTCAGACTTTATAGGGGTGAAGGGAGAAGAATATTTTTCACTCACCCGCACAATATTGCCATACAAGCATAAAATATTAAACAATCTGTCAGCATTCATCTTCTCATGACTCAAACCATAAGCCATCATAACAGCTCCTTGTTGGTTAGCTCCAGGAGGATTCATTGGACCCCCAGGCCCATAACCAGGCCCCCTAGGAGAAACGGGGGGAGGTCCATCTCCACGATAGGGATCTCTTCCAAATCTGGAAAATTAAACCCTAAGTCTATATAACAGATATAAAGCAGAACTAAAATATAGTCTTGAAAAATGATCAGACATTTATGCTTTTCATAATGATATTTCAATTAAATCATAATTCACACATAAAAGTGTTTTGTGTGCCTATTATGTCTAATTTTCTACCTAATAAAATTATGTACATTTCATAAAAATAACGAAGTACAAACTGAAAATAAATAGTGTAACATATTAAGGTGAAAGAAAATAGTCACAATGATCAGACATTTATAGTCTGATCAAATTAAAATAAAAAAAGTCTTATTTTTTAGAATTTTACCATTAATTAGTAGGATTCGTAATTAAAACTATCTTAATAGCACAGACCTTGGATGTTGCTTTGTGTGTGTGTATGTGTTATTTTTGGCTTACATGTATATATATAAGAGGCTAATACTGCTCCTTAGCTTTATGACTACATGTGTCCTAAATAAGCCAATATCGAGTTCAATTTTGAAAGATGAAGTTTGAAATAGCTGGCAACTTAACTCTGTTTTTGCATTACCAATAAATTTTTCTTAATGCCATAAGAGAGCCATATATAGTAACTTTTTTTCTAGAATAAAACTTATTTCTTTTGTTCTGTATTTAAAGATTCACCTTGTACATAATATAAACTGTATTATGAAATATTTTAAAGATTAAAAAGATACTTCAAAAGTGAAGCAAATCATACTCAAATGCCATAATTTTTTTTAATTATAATTTTGTTTCTCAGTTCTAATAATTGAAATACTTGATTATAGACAATTAAAATATTACCAAGGTAATGACATAAGAAAAATAACCAGATAAGAGTTATTCATAGGTTTCTGTCTATGAGTGTTATGTTAATATCGCTCATGTTTGTCAAATCAAACAATAAGATGCAAGGACAAACATTAAAAAAAGTTGGCATACATTTTTCTGTTCCCGTTTTTAGTCACGGCCGACTTTATGTGATAACGTTCAGAGTATGGTGATCTGCCGATATGAAAATCGAAATTATTAGTGGCATGGAACACGGAAAACTGGTAAAAGACTCTGAGAAGATTTACTCAAAAAATGTGGTATATAATGAGAGATTTGTGAAACAGGAGTTGTATTAAGTTTTTATTCTCCTTCTTTTGAGCCAGTAGTCGATTCTACATTTATGGGATAAATGATGTGCAGAATTAAACCACTGCCTCCCCCCCCCCCCCCAAAAAGGGGTCCAACATGATTTTACTCTCATTTTTCAACCCATTATTTTGACGGGCTTTTAACTGGTTACTGGATAATTAATTAAAATACTTTTAATGAACTATGTTAGCAATTTAACAGAATTTCCTTTTAAAAAACATATTAAAAACTAAGAAATTTGTAATACTGTTTCTTTTTGTTAATCATGACAACTAAACAAACAAACAAACAACCCCCCCCCCCCCCCCAAAAAAAAAAAAAAAAAAAATAAAAAAAAATTAGTGTTGCATAGTGTTTTTGATCCAAAATAATACAATTATGTTTTATATTTTTTGCAGATGAATGCATTTACAGTCTCAACTAAGTTTAAAAACTTTAACAATATTAATTTTCCTTGCTCAACTGAAAATGTTAATATGAAATTTGAAATATTATTTTAAGAAATAAAAACTAGCATAAAACAAACACCAAGTAAATGCATACTTAAATGAAACTGAGAAGTTTCAGTTAAAAACTATTTAAGATATTATTTTCAAAAATGTCCAATCACTTCTGTGAGACAGTCTCTAATAAAAAGAAATGTAATGTACGACAGTGTTTCATAACAAAAGTATATTATTACACATTATATAATCATTAGTAAAATTTATTTAAAAGAAAATGTATAAATTACTTGATCTTTTAATAAAAGTGCTCTGCATCAGAGGGAAAAAGAAGAGATTGTTTAACAAGTATCTATGGCTTTTAAACACAGTTTTAGCCCCTTGTAATTCAATTTTGCTTCATTGTGGGCTTTAATAACTAACCTTATTATTAAGATAAAACTTTTAATATACATTAATAATGCTTTTAAAATGAGAAACTTACCGTTCAGGAGGAGCAGGTCCTCCATAGGGATCACGGCCAGGGGGCCCATAAGGATCGGGTCTCGGTCCTCTGGGCATATATCCATCATCATAACCACCATCATATGGCGGAGGTCCTCTACTATCTGTAACATAAATTTTACATAAGAAATCACACAGAATTAACATTTCTTAAATGTTAGAGGAAAATTATTTAACATATACAGGTTCCAGAAAAAATTACTAAACATTTTTTTATTACTAATAATCTGCCAGAGCAACTATGCATGTCACAGCTTTCTTACAGTAAGCTATTTGTGGGTATGTGTTTTTTAAAAACAATTTCCTTGATCTTTAAAAAGTCAAGTATACTCATCAAATGCAGCAAAAATGCACCTGACTTTTATATGATTTATTTTTTGTATAGTTTAGGCCAATTTGGTCACCATGTAAATGCACTTGTTGCATATCCAGTACAGCCAGAACATAATATAAGGTATGCCCTATCACTAAGAGTATGAGCAATTTTAGCGGGTCTAGATACAGAAACAGCTGCTTGCCTAACACAAACATAAGATCCTGTTAAAATCCAAGAGGTCATTACTTGATTCCAATGGAATATCTAATAAATAATTTTAATTTCACCTAACATAGCAGGTACTTAGTTCCAAGGACTTAGACTCATCCGCACCAAGAATTTGTTGGCATTACAACTTCTGTCAAGGTTATAATTTCCCATTACTTCTTGACACCTTTATAGTAGGAGCACCCTTTATAGTAGGAGCACCCAATAAGTGAAACAACACTGTTCCCCCATGAGTGAACTGTACTGGAAATCCATGCCTTATTTGGGATTCGAACTCCAGCCCACTTTGTAGAAGCTTGAGATGCTAACCATTATAAAACATTGGCAGTTACAATAAATAACTGCAGGCCTACATGTGCCTTGACACATGTTGCTAAAAAAGTTGGGAATACATTTGCCTATTAATTGCATCTGTAATTGACATATTTTAAACAATGCATTACAGCTTCTGTCAACAAGGCTACTTCAACATTTCCAATTATAATTTTTCCATTACTTGTATATAGATTATATTGTCATAATTCACTATAAAATTAAACAAAATTTAACTTCTTTAAAATGTTAAAATTTCCTATTTAACACAAAATTTGATATTTAATAGTTGGAGAGCAAATAATCATCTACAAAGGTTTCTTTTACAAAAGGGCCTGTTAAGTTACATTCTAACTAAGCAAAAAATTACTTTAGCAGATGAAAGGTATACATACAAGATACAGTGAAACCTCGATCGATCATTCCCCAAATTATTGTTTTCCCATATGTGTCATCTATTTCATTCAGTTCCGGTGATTATATTTATTTGATATGTTTTAGCATCTATCGTTCAGAGGAATAAGTCCCTTCAAAAACGATAGATCAAGGTTCCACCACATTCATATAATTATCAAGATAAGGCAACAAAGTAAAATAATGCTTCAGACTGTGAGTTCTTATTTTGATCTGTCTCTTAAAAATAAAAATTGAGATTTTTTCCGCTGCAGGATTCCTGCTCTGTCACTACTTATTTGAAATAGGCTATTTATATTAAGATTACTCAAATATATCATTTCAAGATTTAAATTTTTCCAGTAAAGATTAGAGACTTATTACCAGGAGGTCCATAGCCACGAGGAGGTTCTTGCAGAAGTGCTGGGCGTTCACTACCAGATGATTTACCTAAAATAAAGTACATTTATTCGACTATAGTATTTACATGATTGCTCAAATAAAAAATCAATTATCTTAATTTGATAGTTTAAACTTTTGATAAAAAGTTTTATACTTTAACAATATACTTACCATAATTACCAATTCATTGAAATAAAAATACATTTTCAGTTTGAAAAGATAATAAACCTAAAAAGTTTACAATGATTACTATTGAAAAAAGTTTACACCCATTTATTCTTTTGTTAAATTTCTTTTATAAAACATATCAAAATGATTAGATACAAATAATCATGTGTCAGGTAAAATCAATAGTTTACAGAAAAAAAAAAAAATTATCATGTATTCATTTCAATGCATTTACAAAGAAATTCTAAAGAATTTTCAAACTAATACAGACACCCTGACACTTTATTAGCTTTTCAAACTATTAATTTTCAAAAGTACAGCAATGTCTCTTAAAAATAAATAAATAAAATAATGCATTTATTACAAGGTTTGAAGCAGCCAGACCCAATTTTAAAATAATTCAGACAAGGAGCAAACCTTCCTGTCTTTGCAATAATCCCAGCAACTTATAGAGAAAACGAGCTTGCAGCACAGTGGAGATAGTATCTGTCAGAGAAGCTCGCTTCAAAGTCGAGTTGACAAGCACACAGCTCCAAATGTTCTCCTGTATACAAGATTCACAGCATTAGGGTTACAAAAGTAATTACATATCACTTGTTTGGTTGTGTTTTTGTCTTGTCCATGTTATCTTCTCTTGGTCCATGTCATGCTTGTGCTCTTGAGTGACTGGTAATGGTGAATCATATTTTGCATGTTTTGTTCCATGTGGTTTTGCAATTGTTTTCACTCTTTACAATCATAAGTTGATCCAAAAGTTCAGAGGCAGCAAGATCTGTTTATGTTTCTCAACATAGCAAAACTTATGTTTTCATTTTATTATATGTAGTTATTATTGCCAGTGTTATAAACAGTAGTTTTTCAATTAAGTAGCAATGAATTTTTTTAATGTAATTTTTCTCACTTTACTCAATACTAAGAGTTATCCACTTTGCTCAAGTTATTCACGATGTATCACGCAACCAAATTTAAGACATATCACTAAAGAACTATTTGATTCTACGCAGCAGAGTAACTTGAGATTGAAAATTACAGACTATGTGAGGATTCTAAGGCAACATTTTGTGTTTTAAACACTCAATCATTGAAATATATATTTGTTAGATGAAAGTAAATTTATTTAACAGAAGGGACATTTTATTTTGGGGAGTACATGAAAATGATTTTAGCTGATTTAATCAGATTTTTTCTCTAACTATATGATTATGAAGCATCAACAACCACACATTAATAAGTATTATGTTATTAACAAAATTTTGTTCTTTAAATCTGTATCTTTTAGGCTCATTGTACAGCACTTTATCTAGCCAGTTATGAAAACATTAAGTTCAAGGTCAGTAATGATTTTGGAGCATATTATTATGTAAGAAAAGGATAAAATTAAATATTGAGACGAAAATGTAAAATTAATAAATTCTCTTAATAGTAATGTGAACTTTTTAAAGCCTTAAATGTTCGTATTCTTTAGAAAACATTTAAAAGTTATGAATGTGCAATTTAATATTTCTATGTTACAATAAATTTCTTTCAAACCATTTGTGTAGTATAGCCATTATTAATAATATTCATAATCCATAAGCATCAATGTCCATTTTCAATGTACTGCTTTGCATTTCCCCAGCTTTATATACATGTAGGCCATCTTCACGAATCTTAACAGTGTACCTCATAATTAAATGAAGTTTCTTGACCACAAATGAACAAAGAACTTCTTTTTCATATGAGTTTGTCACATATCATTGTTTTATTACAATGGATCTTTCCAGTGTTGGTTCATCTGTCATGTATGTCACTTTCATTGTATATATGATAGTATTTCAACAATGTTGTAGAGCTTAGTGAATGACGTTTGGAAAAAATAAAAATGTTAATGATGATGTTGAGTTAGAATGATAATATGAAGTAAATTTGTTATGTAAACAGTATTATCCATAATAAAACAAATAAAATTCAAGATAGCATTATCAATGATAATTTATGAAAAGGTCACAGATGAGAATTTAAGAATCTCATAAAAAAGAATGAGATCTGACTAGATTATAATCAGCTTTATAGATTATAGTCAGAGAGTTACAAGAATTAATTTTAGAAACTAAAATAAAATTTAAGTTTGAGAAAAAAACAATTTAACATACTTAAACAGATTTTATATACTTTTAAAACTAAAAATTTCAAACTATTAAATATATTAGAAATGCATTTTTAGCAGTTAAAAAAGATGTAGGATAGGAAAGATCTCTATATAAAATAAACTAAATGAATTGAAAAATATATATTTACTTTTGCTTTTGTTTTATTTATGATAAATTTTTTTCAAGAAAATTTGTATAATTAAGATTTTGAAGTTAAAAGAAAAATATATAACATACCTAATGAATTATTAGTATAATCCCAGCTTTCATTATCATTTTTATAGACATTCAGCCTTGTAGGCTATAAGAGGAGAGAAAAATAAGCTATATTGAAAAAGTTTTAAATTCTAACATTCTTTTCTCAAAACAATACATACATTAGAACACTAACAATAAAAAAATTTCATCATAAAACGAACAGTGAAGTGCATACCAATATGTCAAATGCCCTTTTAAACTTATGTCTTTTCCTCAGAAATTCCAACATCCCCAAGAGACTAAAGCCTTGTTCACATTGCACCTGGAGTGCTGCGTTGCAATTCTAAGGTTGTTGATATGACTTGTGACTAGTCTGACATATCACATGGTCAATGATTTGAGCTCTGTGATTGGTAAAATTTTTTTTCACACAAAATATGCAACACTCCAGAAGCAATGTGAACAAAGCCTTAGAGATGTGTTTCAGAATTGTCTGATTTTTAACAAATAGTTTATTATAAACTAGCTGAAAACTCGTCAATGTATGAAATTAATGCCAAAAAAAAAAAAATATATATATATTTATAATAAATGCGATGATCAATGTATACAATTGATGTAAAATATATATATATTTATAAAAAAATCGTAAAGGATATTTATTTATTTTTTTGGATAATATCCAATTGTCTGCTGCATTAGAAAGAAAAAGAATATTTTTTTTGTCTATTTAGTTGTTATGCACGTGACAGTAAATTTATTTAAAGTACCAGAAAAAGAAATCACGTGATCAGCATTAAATAAATTAAATTCTAAAAATTAATCTTTAAAAAATTCATCAAAAATCAGAAAATTGAGGTAAACGTTCAAAAAAGATTTCATTTTAAAGGAATTTTTATGATCTTTCTCGTGACATAAATTGTATAACCCTCAAATTATTATTTTAAATGCAAACTTAAAAAAAGTTACAAAAACAGCTTAAAAATTTAATTAAAAAAAAATCTAAGAAGAATTTTTCAAAAATCTTTCACAGTGCACCCCTACACCATAAGAAGAATCGCCATGCAAAATTTCAGCCCTTTAGGTCCAGTGGTTTGGTCTGAGCATTGCATGTCTGTCAGTCAGTCAGTCAGTGACGGAACTGTTTTATACATATAGATTATATTTTAATTGTTTTAAAAATGAATAATATTTATAGTGTTCAATATAAATTATACACAAGCATGTCAACAAAAACTACACATAACATCAAAATATCTCACTGTAAAACTTCTCTGTACAGTATTTTGCATCTCAGTGCAAACTTGACTTTTGAATAAATTTAATATTTCTTTTCAATTTCAGAAAAATTTCCATGAGTTGTTCTTAAAAATTAAATGTTTAATGTACATCAAAACTTTAAGTAAACCCTTAATCTTTCTGTACTGCTATTCATAATCTGATGATCAATATATTACTTCAAAAAAAAAAAAAAAAAAAAAAAAAAAAAAATTCAGGTAGTCTCTTCTAACAAAATTACCGCAGATTGTTAACGTAGGATTACTTATCGTTGATAACCTCTTTTGTATGTATATATGTATGTATGTGTATATAAATATATATATATATATATATATATATATATATATATATATATATGTATGTCAAAATTTTGACAATAATGATAACAACAGATTAATTTTTTGCTAAATTTGTTATTATTGTGATTCGCTAATAGTGTACAGTTTTGTCAAAAATATGTATTTTGGATCACCCTAGCATCATAATCTGAAATTAATGCTGTTGGCATTAGTGGGAGTAGATTTTTTTAACTATGACTATCCTCAATAGAGAAGCCCACGCCTCAAAACGACCACTTTTTATCAGTACTATGACTGGCTATCATAGAGAAGTTTCACTGTATACTACAAAACCTTTTTTCCTTACAAAAAGCTATTCTGCCTATTTTCTAATGTAATGCATTAGCAAAATCCAAAATAATTTAAGTGCCATACAGAATTTTTGTCAACTTTAGTGTGAATAATACTTTACCTGTAGAAAGCTAAGTTTCAAAGCTACAAAAAAGAAAATACATGATAATTAGGATTTCTAAGTGCAAGGAACTATAGAAAATATCCCCTGTAAATGTCATAAATGACATTATTTAACGTTAATACTTTTATATACTGTAGCTTATCTAGCAACAAAATTATAGATACAGATATGAATATGCATATATACATTCATTTTCCTTTTTTAGGTGCAAATATGTTAGGAACTTTTTAAAAAAAGCTGCAGTACACTTCTAGGTCTAAAATTTTTTTGAAATTGAGTATTTTGACACATGAAGAAGCTTATGTGAGGCTTTGCCTATTCATTTTATGCCCATTTGGCATTAGACGGGTTTTATAGCAATATATTTCTTTCAAATAGTTTAGTACACCTAGACAGAAACCATCTAGATTCATTGAAAAATTTATCTACCATAGATTCATCATACATTTCTACAATTGAGGTAAGTTGCATTAAAATTTCTGAGATATGCAACTATATAGATTAATTTCCTTTTTATTAATAATCTTTTTTATCACTTTAAAATCACTACCATAATCTGGGAGATTTAGAAGTGTATTAGGACTGCCTTTTCTCCCTTTAGTAAAGAAATCAGAAGGGTATGGCTTATAACATTAAATCAAAACTTAATTGCCAGATACATATACTGTCAATAAAATGTAGATATAAAAACATATTACAGACATGTACTAAGTGAAAGTCGTTTGCCTCCCAAAACTATGTAACATTTACGTATTTCAACAAAATTTTAATTTAAAAGACAGTATTGGCATAACAGAACTGCCAATCTCATAACAAAAATATTACTTCATACAATACCCCTTAACATGTATTGACAGAACAGTTTTATTTAATCCACACATAATTAAAAAAACGACTATGGAATACCATTCTTAAAGAATAACATAAAACAAATATGATAATTAAATATGAAAATTTAACATTTTATTTTTATACAGACCTTTGCAAATTCAATTTTTAATGTACAGCAACCAGAATAAATATCACATCCATTTAATGATTGTTTCGCTCGTTCAGCAGCCTCCAAGCTATCAAACTTAAGAGTTAGTTAAGGAAGGAAAAAAAAGTACAAATGAAGAAAATGTAATCATTTAACTTGTAAATTAAGAAGTCAGACATTTTTGGAAGTTTCATTTTTCCATTTCATGTAGCAAAAATGTAATGTATATATAGTCTAAGAATTCTAGAAACAATTTTCATATTAATATTTAACTACTAAAATTTGTTTTACAGAGTAAAACAAGTTCATTTTCCTTCTGGATTTAAGCAGGGAAATAAAAGTACAAATGAAGAAAATTCAATCAATTAACTTGTAAATTAAGAAGTCACTCAAATTTCAAAGTTTTGGATATTGGCCCTTTTTGTTCCAAAGTACAGATATAATCTAAGAATTCTAGAAACAATTTACATATTAATATCTAACTACTAAAATTTGTTTTACAGAGTAACATATGTTCATTTTCCTTCTAGATAAAAACAAAATTTCATACTCATTTGACAAGTTATATAGGTGGGAGTCGGATCAATTTCTATTAAATAGCCTTGTCTCCCATTATTCAGTCAAGAACTAAGTTTTCGAAAATAAAAGACTAAACATAACAGCAGTCAGAGATATCTAAATATGAATTTGTTTCATAAAATTTCATAAGTAAAATGGGGAGAGATTTTAGTTTTTTGGCATTAACCCCTTGAGGACCAGCACACGGAGAAAGAAGCACAGTCACGGGACCAAACACTCCGAAATGGAGCGTCGCCACCGGCCCACGCGTTTTCAGAAGTTAAGCCTAATTTTACAAAAAAATTCATATAAAATCATCATTTTAATATTATGACTCCAATATTAGATGTTACGTATATAATATACTACTTCTTAATATGTATTAATATAAAGAATATAACTTTAATAGAAATAATATAAAAGTGCAAAATACAAAATTTATAAACATACACAGGGAAACAAATACTATACACATGAAACCAAAGTTATAAATACGAAATTAAAAAAAAGAAAATTAAGCAATAATTATCTGTAGATAAGTAAATTCTAAATTAAAAATTCTGTTGTGTGTGGTATAGTTCAAAACAAGGATCGACACACAGTCCTACGTTGCATATTTTGCACTCATATGATGTTTGTTTTCGCTTTTCCTTGTTTTTAGCGAACACAACGCATCGCCTTCTACCTTTGTTATCTTTTCCCTCAATGTAAATTTTCGGAAAATGTCTTCCAGATAAACGGAAAGGTTGAGTGCCCGGTGATTTTGGATAAATCTTTAAGTTTCTTGTTTTTGTGTACTTATCCATTATTTGATGAACAATTCTGGTTCTAAATTCCAAAGAGGATATTTTGTCTCCTTTTACCTTTGAATATATTATATTTGCATTTAGAAGTGTCATATAAAATAAAATAAAATAAAATAATAAAATTAAAAAAGCTTTTTGTACCATTTTACTGTTTTTCTAAATGCTCGATAATGATGCATTATAGAATCCCCAGTGTCAACACCTCCCATATTGTGATTATACTCTACAACGCAGAGTGGCTTCAAAATGTCCATCCCAGTCTTTCGGTCTTTTTTACCCATTGGCACAATAACATTGTCATGTATGGTTGATAACATCAACACGTTTTTCTTTTTGTCCTTAAATGTAAATAAATTCACTGAATTTTTTTGCAAAACTACAGTTTCATCCTTCTTGATATCAGGAATGACTTTTGGCATTCCTTTTCTGTTCCTCATGACAGTCCCACACGTTTGTTTTATTTTCAAGAAGAAAAGAAGCAAGGTTCAGTGATACAAAAAATCGATCCAAGTATAAATCATAACCTTTACCTGACAGAGTTGATAGTAACGTTTTTACTACACGCTCACCGTATAGACCTCCAGTTTCCAAAATCTCCATATCCTTTACAGTATATATATAGAAGTTCCATATACATCCCGTCAGCGATTCGCATAATTTATATATTTTAATTCCGTACCTTTTTGAGGGTATGTACTGGCAAAAACCTAAAATTCCTTTCCATCCAAAGAAAGTTTCATCAATACATATATTTCTTTCAGGTGTACCGACTTGAAATTTTCTATAAGTATGGTTAGTACTGATATAATTTTCTCCAATTTTTTAGCTTCAGGATTGGAACTGAAATGCAAGAATCGCAAAATTTCTAAAAATCTGTTCCTTGGCATAGCCATACTAAAAAAGGGTGTTGATAACATGAAGTTTGAGGAAAAATACATTTTTAAATTCGGTTTCTTAATGATGCTCATCAGAATTACTAATGCCAGAAAAATCATCATTTCATCCTTTGTTAAGTTCTGGAAGGGTTTCACAGGGCAGGTAGTTGAGGGTCCAGGTTCATTTTGCTTCTTTTGGAACATTTTCTGTGCAAAATCATTTGTCTCATTCACAATGATATCTATAATTTTATCAAAAAACAGATTAAAAATGTCCAGTTCACACTCTGTTTGCACATTGTTTAAATTTGGTCCAGGTATCACTATAAAGTCCATCTTCCGTAGCAATTTTATTTCAGAAGACCAACTAGCTGCAGGGTCAGTGCAAGCATCTAATGGAGACTCCTCTTCAAAATTATATTCCTCTGTGTCTGAGGAAAAGGAATCACCTGATTCACTGTTAATACTTAAATCACTATCACTATCTTCACTAATCTCAGAATCACTTTCATTCATATTTGTACATATTTCACTCTCAGTGAGGTATCTCGGTCTCTTAGCCATAGCTAACGGAATGAAACTGATAACAGGCAAATGTTTAGCGACAAAGTGCCTCCGCGTTCGAGGAAAAAATATATACATATATATCCCCAAACATCTACAAAACATACCCAGAAACATTTCACTCTCATACCCTGCAATAGTCAGCTGTACACACTTCACCATATTCTCCTAAGGAAAAAAACAAAGCAATAAACAAAAATGCCGGTGTCCCTTTAACTCATATCTGCACTTTTAAAGAGCCACGATTCCCCAATTTGTTTACACCAATAAATCTATCAAATCCAGAGGCATACAACAGAAACTGATGCCCGTACATGAAGGTCAAATGGCATGACTCGACCGTTGTGAAAACCGTTGCCTTTTAGCGCCATCTACTAGCATTTTAAAAATTCAAACAGATCGTTCCGTTTTCAAATTACGCATACGCGACACTGGGCTCCCCGTGATGTTGAGAGTTCTTCGCGCATGCGAGACGCTAGGCTGATAACAGTGGAATCGTTGCATCGTGCATACGGGATGCAGGTTGTGAACGGGTTAACAAAACTGGTGCTCAATTAAGTAAAAATTCACTACATAGAAATAAAGAGCTTTTTATGATCCATTACACTGCAAAAAATTCCCAATTAATTTTAGACTGATTGATATTATTGACCTTTACCAGGTAAGAAAAGCATTTTTTGCAATAGTCTAAATCTTTGTGTCTGCTTGATATTAATAAATGCATTAAACAAAGTCAATTATAACTAGTAAAATGTATATAATTCAACAGATAAAGATATTATATAACAAGAAGAATGCAATGACAGTCAAACAAAATAAAAAGAAATCCTATACTTAGAGCTAAACACATCATAAATGCAAGATTCTGTAGCAGTAAAAAGAAACATACAATCCTAAAAAGAACACAAATATAAAGACAGAAATACAAAAGGCACACTCACCCTACCCCAATAAATTGTACCACTGCAGCATAACTACAGCGCCATACCCAATTGGAATTTAAAGCAATAAGCATTGAAAGAAATTGTGAAACCAGAAAACCCTATCTTAATTATCCTTAAAATACACCCGAGTCTATATACCATTTTTTAAAAATACTTTTATATTACAAAAGTTACTGTGGAAATTGTTCTTATGTAGGTTTTCCTCGAAACTATTACATGCCTACAAAATTTTTCACTGTTATTGAAAATGCTTTTTATTCTATTTAGTTGCGAGTGAAAGATTTTATAATAAATTTTAGTTTAAATTGCTATGGAAATCAGTAAATGTAATAACCTCAAAGCTGATATCTAATCTTTTATCATATATACTTAAAACTACCTTCGGTTGTACACATTAAATCTAAATTTCTACCAATTAAAGATTGTTGGGTAATCGTTGTCACTTAAAAAATACCAAACAACGTTAAGGGATAATGTTTTAGAATTTCTAACGAATTTGTAATGATTTAGAATTTCTAAATCAAATCTACCGAAAGGTATTAACTTTAAACAAAACTAAGGAAGATAATCATTATGCAGCTTATCTGGATATTAAAATTAAAGATAGCGAAATAAGAATCAGGATATATGATAAAAGATTAGATTTCAACTTTGAGATTACATTTACTGATTTCCATCGCAATTTAAACTATAAAATTTATTATATCTTTCACTCACAACTAAATAGAATAAAAAGCATTTTCAGTAACAGTGATGATTTTTTTGAGGCATGTATCAGTTTCAAAGGAAATCTACGTAAGTACAATTTCCGCAATAACTCTTTTAATCTACAAGTATTAAAAACACAGTATTTAGACTGTGGAGTATTTTAAGGACAATTACAATACAGTTTACAGGTTTCAAAATTTCTTTCAATACTTGTTGCTTTCAATTGGGTGTGGAACTGTAGTTATGCTGCAGTGGTACAATTCTTAAGGTTAAAATTGCTGATTTTTAGTTATAACCATCACTTCACAATTTATTGGGATAGGGTAAGTGTGCCTTTTGTATTTCTGTCTTTATATTTCTGTATTTTTTAGGATTGTTTCTTTTTATCGTTGCAGAATTTTGCATTAAGCTCTAAGTGCAGGATTTCAGTTTATTTTCAATTGGTTTGACTATCTGTTTCCATGGGGAACTCGGGATGTCTTTTGGCTAGACCTGCATCCTATTCAGAAAGTTCCCCCTTGAGGTAACTGATTTGGTTAGGCCTCCTGATGAAGAGACCAGTCAGTTGCCTTGTTATATGGTTTAGTTTTTATACTGCTACAGAATCTTGCATTTATGGTTTGTTTAGCTCTAAGTGCAGGATTTCTGTTAATTTTGTTTGACTGTCATTGCATTCATCCTGTTATATATCTTTCTCTGTTGAATTATTTATACTTTACTAGTTATAATTGCCTGTTTTTTCAGTATGAGGATTTGTAGCAACTGCATAATCTTTTATTGAAAAGTTTAAAATTATTCAAAGCTAGTGCAGTTTTTCTATTAATTTCATTCGGCTGTCTATGCCTTCTTTATGCATTTTTATTTCTTATTTTGTGTTGAATTATTTACAATGTATAAGTTAAACAAAGTCAATCAATTATACTTTGTCAAATTTCTCCAAACAGAAAATATAAAAACATTGTAAAATGTCACACACTGAATTGTGCATTAATATATACAAAGTCTCTATATTGACTATAGAAAAGAAATACCTATTCTTTTATATAGTCATAAAATTCTTGGTTGATGCAGTAGAATCTTTAATATTTACTTATCTGATTTCTATAAAGATTTATGCTTTTTGATAAGCTTGTAACAAAAGAAACTGAAAGTTAATAACCCTCTAAAATGCTTTTGCTACTTTTTAAATAAATATACAGATTACTTTATTTGCTTTTACTTAGTGGAAAATATTGAGAAAATATTTTAAAGGATATTCAACCATGGCTTGTACTCCATTCTTCTTAAATATAACAATGCGAAGGACTTTTCCACTTGGACTGCAAATTGTATGAATAACATCCTATAGAGAAATGAATTCTGAATTATTTAGCTAAAATATTTTAAGTAAGCCTAATACATTACTTGGGTTAAATAACTTCTCTTACCGTAGTGATAGGATAGGCTGGATTCATAACAGTTATCAGTAAAATATGATTAGGCTTCTCTTCAAAGCTGTCCAAAAGCAAAATAAGAATTTAGAATAGACCTCTCTGTCTAACACTCCCGCACACACGTATACACACACACATATATATCTACATAACATACTAGATCATATGAACAAACATTGAACTATACATATATATATATACTTGGTATAAAAATGAAATTTTTTTTTATAAATTTACTTTCTAAGAACATATAACATTAATATATATATATACATATATACAGTGGAATCTCGATCGATCGTTTTTCCGTATGTGTCGTTCATTTTATCCAGTCCCAACGATCATATTGCTTTGTTATGTTTCCGCATCTATCGTTCATTTCAATTGGTCCCTTGAAAAACGATAGATCGAGATTCTACTGTATATATATATATATATGTAATATATATATACACACATAAATTATATATTAAAAAAAAAAAACCCTCTAATAAGCTGGGAACAAGCTTGGATAGGAGAATTTAGTATTTTCAAAGAAAGAAAGAAAAAAAAAGCATGTTAGTTTCAGAAATAACTTGCTCTCATACACACTACTCTCAGGTAGCGTTTTCCAACCAGGGTTCCCCGAAACATTGTTAAGGGTTCCTCAAGAAATAGGGAAATAACACTACATCATAAAAGGGAAAACAATATTTTCCTGATTCAGTACTGTACTCAGTTAACTTCGGTGGGGGAAGCAGATGTGACTGTGTGCATTAGTGATGCGAGAAGTGTAGGATCATGTGGTTGGTTAAACATAGTGCTAGAGAGTATTTTTTATTTTACTACCTTATTAGTATTTTATTCGGTTTTGTTTCTTATTTTTTAATTCTTCTACAGATTTGAACAGTTAAAATGTGGTGATACTTGAAGACAAACAATCCATATAATTCTGAAGAGACTAAGTGATAAAGATTTAGAACCTCATACAAAATTTCAAAAGACTGATAAAGAAAGAGGTGCAAAAAAGGTTCGTCATTATATGAAAATTATTCATCAATAAGCTTTACATGGACTGGTAATCCAGAATGTCCTCTTCCATTATGTCTCGTTTGTGGTGAAAAACTTTTGAATACAGCAATGGCTCCAACAAAATTGAACAGACATTTCATGATAAATCATACTAATATGAAAAATAAAACTGTTGATTATTTTAAAACTCTGTTAAAATCTGAAAATAAACAGAATATAGCTTAGGTAAACACATTTACAGTTAGTGAAAAGGCTCAGGAAGCAAGTTATTTGGTAGTAGAGCTTATTGCACAGAAAAGGATAAGTCACATAGTTAGTGGGAATCTGATAATGCCCACATGTAAAATTATAGTGGGTAAAACCTTGGAAGAAGATGCAGTTAGAAAAATTGAAAATAATCCACTTTCGAACAATACAGTAAGTTGACGAATCAGTGATATATCACATGATGTTGATGGAGGTTTTGTGTGATGAACTGAAAAGTGGCAATTTTCAATTCAAGTGGACGAGTCGACAGATTTAACCAACAAATGTTATGTTCTAGCATTTGTAAGATTTGTTAATGAGAAATTCAAGAAAACTTCCTCTGCTATAAAGAATTGAGACAAGCAGAGGAATAGATATATTCAATATTTTATCTGGATATTTGGAATAAAACTTTCTTGGAAGAATTGTATTGGCATTTGTACCGATGGTGCTGCTTCCATGGTTAGTTCCACAAAAGAATTTATTAATCTTGTAAAAGAAAAAAATGCTTATGTTGTTTCCACTCAACATTTTATTCATAGAGAAGAGTTGATGTCAAAATCTCTCGGCAATGAACTACAAGAGGTATTTGATGAAGTTATAAAAATAGTAAACTTCATTAAACAGAAGCCACTTCACCAGAATTTTTAAAAAGCTCTGTGGAAACATGGATAAAGAGCACACAAATCTATTGTTATACACTGATATCTGGTGGGGAAGTAGAGACAAGAGTTTTTAATAGGGTTTTTCAGCTAAAGGATGAAATGCATGCACATTTTCAACAAGATGACAAACAAAATTTTATTAAATGCTCTGAGGATCAAATGTGGGTATAGATGCTAGCTTTATTTAGCAGATATTTTTTATCACTAAATCAACTGAATAAGTTTCTGCAAGGCGGTGGAGAAAATATATTAACTTAAAGTGACAAGATTGTTGGATTTAAAAGAAAATTAAACTTATGGAAAAATCATGTTGTAAAAGGGAATCTTGATAAGTTTGAATTACTGGCGGGACGTGAAGATGGATACCAACAAATTTCAAGTTTTATTGTATCCCACCTAGAGGAGCTATCAAAGAAAACTGATTATTGTTTTCCCTCACTGTCAACAGAACTATACAATTGGGTGAGGAATCCATTCTCTCGCACTTCCATTCATCCTCAGAACCTAACTTTAAAAGATGAAGAATTTTGTGACTTACAATCGGATGGTTCATCGAAAATGAGATTTAACAACATGGTTTTGGTCAAATTCTAGATTTTCATTGAAAGTGAATATCCCACAATTCATAGGAAAACAATTAATATACTGCTGTAGTTTTCAACATTGTACATGTGTGAACAAGCTTTTTCTTGTTTAACAAGTATTAAGAGTAAGGATAGAAATCGTCTCCTTTCTGTGGAAGATGAAATCTGCATATGTATATCGAAAATCAGACCCTGAATTCAACATTTATGTTACAAAACACAGGCACAGATTTCACATTAATACTTATTATAAATTGTTATACTAAAGAAATTTATTATCTATACCTAATTATATTTAGAATTATACCAATTGCCTGTAATTGCATTTTTTGTTTGTTTTGAAATAAATGACTAAAATGATAGTAATTTTTTAGCAATTTCCATTGAATTGTAGTCTTCTAGTATCATACTATACTGAATCCCATGGTTATTTTTGAAGTTATTAATATATCCTATTCTAATGTTTGATACTTTGAGTAAATGAATAAAATTGGCAATGGAGTCAGTATTGATTTGAACTTATAAATAATTTAACAAGTTCCTGAAATATACTCTAATTTAATATTGAAAAAAAAAAAAAAAATTCTAACAAGGGTGCCCCGAGTATCTAATCTCACTCCCAGGGGTGCCACAAACATAAAAAGGTTGGGAAGCACTACTCTAAGGTATCTAAAAAGAGTATTTTTAATTCAAAATGATTATTTAAAATAAACTTCACAACTTTATGTATAGGTTGGTTTACAGTACCAGAACAAATAAACTGTGTAATATTTCAATATACAACCTAAAGGGAAAAAAATTAAATATGAAACAAATTATATCCATAACCAGATTATGGTTCATATTTGATATCAAAATATATATTATTCAGATAATATTAAAAATACTTCTAAAAAGTGTTAATTTAATAAAACTGTCAATGCTAGGTTCAAAAAGATTGTATGCCTTATTGAAAAAAAAAAACATTAATGCAATATATTACATATCTTCTTTAAATATCATATTAACATTCCTCGTTGTTTTATGAAAGAAAGTTAGGGTTTTGTTGATTGTTAAATAAAATATATTAGTCGCCCCATTGCTCGACATTGAGCAAATTTCATTTAATTTTTGCAATAACAAATGCCGTTCTAACTTATGCGGCTCAATGCTTATTGAACTTCAGCATTTCAGTCTGCATTTAATGATCAACTTTAACTGATTGTACGGGCACTCAAACTGAACAGCCAAGCAAGCTTCTTAGTAATGAGATATTTTTAAACTTTGAACACAGATGCCTCCTCCATAGATGCAGTTTCTTCTGGCCGAACATCAGGAAAAAGATTTTGTTTAGTTTCAATGAAGCAACTTGGCTGCAAACCGTGATGTTGGCAAAACTGGTACAAATAAATGTTTTTCCATGCAAAAATAATAATGTACACCTACACAGATGTTGCCAATAAAGAAACTCATTGATGATTTCACAGAATAACAAAAGCAAACAATTTTAAAATTTAAAAGTTCAGTGTGATTGATAATGGTAAAATAAAAAAAGGTTAGCACACATGCCATCTAGGGGAAGAAATTCTTTTTATGTTTATATTTCAATTTTTAAATAAACAATAAGATGTGTAATTCTAGATTAACAATTTACATGAAGTGGAGATCTTAATCTTTAAATAGTACCTCATTTATCAATTTTGGATCAGTATGAAGAGAAAAAAAGGGATAAAACAAAAAACACCTTTTAGAAATAATATATATAGATAGTGAAGAAAATGAAATGTATATCCTAGAGTACTAAATGTGTAAGGTGCCAAATAACCCGAAGAGTCCATGATTGTCTTTTATAATTTTATTTAATACCACACATAACAAAACATATAACGATTAAATTAGACTGAAATTAATGAAACCTGGCACGCACTGCCAAGATGTGCTCCCTACATATCAAAACCTAGCAAGATGAGCGGAAAAAAAAAAAAAAAAAAAAAAAAAGAACAACAAAGTTTTGCAGCGTTCCCCCACATTTCACTCGATTCACAACAGATAGAGCACTGAGCAGTAGGAAAAATGATAAAACTTAATTTCAAATGAATCTACAAGTGCTAATATTTAAATCCCTAATTAGATAACAGATCATATTATTATTTATTAATAATTAAGAAATATAAACACTTATTAGTCCATGTTTATATATTTTTGATAACAGGGAAGGAAGCATACACAAAAGGAAATTAGGGTACTTTGTTCAGAAAGTTATACAATGGATCATTTCAAATCATGTTTTTTTTATATGGTAAAAGTAAATTTTCAGGAGAATTAGGTTACATGCTTGATTATTGAGTAGTTATGACATTTTACTTTAAATAATAAATGTGTGAATTCTCTTAGTTTTATCAATGACAAAAAAGTTTTAAAAATAACTCTTTCATTAAAATGTTCTATCTTTATAAACCAATCAAAACACTTAAAAGAAGTTTTAAGTTAGATGATCCAAGAGGGGGGGGGGGGGGGGACGACAAAATACGTTTGTAAACCAATTTATACTTCAACAAACAGCACAAACTGAAAATTTGTAAACCACCACAGAAAAAGGTAAAATTTCCCCCTAACCTAATTTAGGTAAGAGTTATGTTTACTAATTAAAAAAAAAATCAGTCAAAATTATGATTTGAAAACAAAGAAAGGGTTCTGGTAAACAGTGGAAACAGATCTTTAACCTATAAGAAGACAGAATATATTGAAAACTAAATACCCAGCTCTGCCTCCTCCTCCTCCACTATTTCGGTTACTATAATTATAGTAATTTCCTCCATTACCATTGAAATTTTCCTGAAAGAAAAACATTTAGGAAAATGAATGTAGCTGAATAATCAAAAAAGCATAACTTAAATGAATAGTTAAAAAAATGACTCAGTTTTCATTTCAGTCTCATACATATATGTATATTTTGCTCAGAAACTAAAACTTTTGAGAAATTTCACAACATTGGATTTTTGATTTCAAATACTTAAATACAAATAAAATAAACACAGATATTAGTGGCTGACTAAAAAATAAGACAATCTGCATCAATAGTTAAAGCCAAAGATACGCTATATTGATTTTTTTCTAGCACAGAGAGAGAGAGAGAGAGTCTGCACGACACTGATAAAAATGTATTAATTTTAGAAACCCCACTGAATTTCTGCAACTTAGTATGTTTACTTCTGAAACTCTGTACTTCATAAAGTTGCTTGAAAAATTATTAAATTATATTTCATACTAAACTAATCGAAAACATAGTTTGTGATCCAGTTTAATTACTTTATAACTACTTTGAAAGGAAGTTCCCCAAATCTGTTTAGATAATCATCTTGGATATCATGTTTCCCATCAAAGTAATGAATCGGCTTCTGCATGTAAGAAACTGAAAGATTCCTTTTGAAATACTGTATCACTACATTTACCACAAAATTTAACTTTTAAATCTGTTTAAGCTATAGCTTATCTATCTAGAATAACATAATAGTTTTACCTTCACACATTAGGTGTTAGAACATGTAAATGTTATTTTACATGTTTCTTTGATGGAAAACATGATATCCAAGATGATTATCTAAACAGATTTGGGGAAGTTCCTTTCAAAGTAGTTATGAAGTAATTAAACTGGATCACAAAGTATAACTGAGTAACTTGACTCCTTAAAGTGCTTGGCACCTCTGATTTTGATTTATTTTCAGAAATAGAAAATGGATGAATTTTTTTAAACAAAATTTTATATTTAGAGATAAAATGGACTGAAAAGTGAAAAATGCTTTATTAAAGAAAATTATTTAAGTTATAATCTATCCTGAATTTCTGAAAATTATTTTTACAAAATACCTCGGAATCTGAGTAAGTGACCCCTATTAAATTCCTCTCAGGAACTCAAATTTAAATAGTGAGCATGATCCCAGAACTTGTTTACTACACACTCCTATTCTCTTCCTCTATATTTCTGTTTTCTTACATTCTTAACATAGTAATTCTGATTGCAAAATCTAATTACTGTCTGTGAACTGATAATTACTACCATAGGTTGGCTATAATTAAGCATACTTAAATACCTCATTAACCCTTTGAGGGGTGCCATTTGCACAGTGCAAACGCCTAAATCTAATCTTTTTCTCACTTGCTTTCAATGTATTCCAGTTAAATGAGCAGAAAAATATTTAGTACTGCCATCAGTTATCAGTTTAAAGAAGTAAAAACATTTTACAACCTTTAATTGGAAAAAAATTTCAAGATTTTTTGGGTTGAAAAAATTGGGAAAAATATCTGCACTGTGAAAACGTTGCAGGTTGTTGCCCCTGAAAGGGTTAAAGAATACAAACATAACTTAAACTTGATTCGCTTAAGAAATCAGACAATGTCCGAACCATGTGATAAACACCTATTGCTCAGAATGTACTACTAATAGGATAAGGTTATTTTAAATTAACAAATAATACTGCATCAACAGAGTGTAATGTTTTGCATTTAATATTTGTTCAAAAGGATAGAGGTTGCATAGAAATATTTGCAATTTTCAAGTTTTACAGAGGTCTTTAAACCCCTGATCCACATGGAGGTGAGGCTGAGTATCAGTATTCATTAATGTATAATTATATTATTATTAATGGGTATATAAAACAGAAAATATTAATACAGTTGGCTCTCTGTTTAACGACTTTCAAGGGACTGTGAAAAATCGTCCTTAAGTAGAGATCACCCTTAAACAGAATTTGTGAAAAAATAACATTTCTCATAACGTCGGAGGGGCCAGGACAGGGAAATATCGTCTTAAAATAGAGATCGTCGTTAAACAGAGAACCAACTGTATCATCAATGCAGTGGGCAGACTATTATTTCAGTGATTTTCACTGTACTTTCACAAATAGCATTACAATATTTTAAGTAGATGTTTATAATAATAAAAACATGATTTAATTTTTTTCTTTTCGCATTTTGATTTTCTAAAATCAAGTTCTTTATCAGTGGGTAGATCCTACTCAGATAATACAGTAATCTTAAATTTAAATCATGACATTGGTTCATCCTGAATTGTCATTTTACAAGTAACCATTATTACATCTAGAAATAATTTACTTGATTTTATTTTAAAAATTGACAAGCCCAGTAAAAGCTCCAAGTGGAATGCATTAAAACCAAGGAAACAAATCGCAATTGGGATGCAAAATTGCTCACAGGATAGAATTTCTACAGCAAGATTTTATTGAAGCTTTAAATTAAAAGGCCAAGTTTGTGCTGTCCAACTTTGTTAAATTTAATGAACTGGGTCTAAATTATTTCAATGGGTATATATTATAATTAGTAATATTGACAGTATATTGTTCAGAATGCGATATACACACGCCTAATTAAGCAACAGGGTATTCAGAAAATTTTTAAAAATTACAATTAATATGTCATTAAATGTCAGTTATAACACATAAACTACAAAAAAAAAATGTGACATGTGACTTGAACTTAACGTGTTCTCTATTTTTAATTTAATCATAGCCCAAAATGAAAATGGCGCAACCGGCATGTAAAGTAGTGCATTTATATTAGAAAGATGCGCTGACGCTCACTCTTCCTCCTTCATTATCTGTCCTTTGTCTTTTAGCAGCATGTCCATCAAACTGTGCCATGTCTCCAGATTCACCAATGATTATCTTAAAGAAAATTACTCAGTGTCAGTTTTCTAATGTAATAATTTGTTTCGTTGTTTCGATTTCAGAGAGTACGATATAAGATAGTTTGGAGTTGAGGTGTCGAAGTGCAAAGCACTTTGTACTGTAAAGGCGTAAAGGGAGTTTAGGAGAGAGGGTGGGGGTACATTATTCATTTTTTAAATATCTTTAATTCATCAAGTTTCATAATGTAAGGTTGCCTGTATAATTTTTTTTATGTTTTTTATGTATTCGAGGATTTTCAAAGGATCCTAAAACATGGTTTTGGATAATTCTCCCACCTTACTACCTGCGGGCAAATAGAATTGTCAAATATTTATTAATCACTTAACCTATGTTTCAGGATTTATTAAAAGATAAATAAATATAAAATCACGAAATAAGTGGGAAACTACGTAAAGTTAATACAAAATTCTTAAACCTTTTTTATTCGAAGGTACAGTACTTTTCCTCTCAAATTTGGAAGTGGCATCACTAATCTTTACGGTTAACGGCAACGGCACGTGTTTTCGTCCACGTTACGCTGCGATCTAATAGCGTGGGTTCTACAGCATTAGGGACGAATTAAATTAATTCAAAATGAAGACAATTATTGCAAGTCAGACAGTAAAAATACCGAAAGGAGTAACCATCAATGTTAAATCTCGAGTTGTTGCAGTTCGAGGTCCTAGAGGCCTTCTAAGAAGAGATTTTCGTCACGTCCAAGTTGACATGGAACTCGTTGGCAAAGACAAGTTAAGAGTGCAGAAATGGTTCGGGATTCGCAAAGAACTTGCTACTGTACGTACTGTGTGCTCCCACATCGAAAATATGATTAAAGGTGTAACGAAAGGTTATTTGTACAAGATGAGATCAGTGTATGCTCACTTTCCCATCAATATCACAACTTCAAAGGATGGCAGTTTGGTTGAGATTCGTAACTTCTTAGGGGAGAAGATCGTCAGAAGAGTTCAGATGCAACCAGGCGTTGTCTGTCAAAATTCAACAGCCCAAAAGGATGAATTATTACTTGAAGGGAATGATGTCGAATCGGTTTCTCGTTCAGCAGCCCTCATTCACCAATCTACATTGGTTAAAAACAAGGATATAAGAAAATTCCTTGACGGTATTTATGTATCAGAGAAAACAATTGCAGCAAAGGATGAGTAATGTAAATCAATTTCTGTGTTATTAAAATTTGACGCAGGTATTTGTATTTGTTTTTTATCACTAGTTTTACATTTCCTTTCAGTGAGTCATTTGTCTGTTTTTTATCATTAGTTTTAATTTCCTTTTAGTAAGTCAATTAGAAAATCTATCTGATGATTTAGAATGTTTTGGTTGAAATAAATTAAGATGAACAGATGACATGTATAGTACCAAAACGGTTTAGCCAATCTTTCAACAGTTAGGCCTTTTTTTTAGTCTTTGGGATGCATTTAAGCTTATAGGAAAATTGGAATTTCAGCATATTATGTTTTGAAATCAACAATGAATTGAAAATTTCATATTGGATGTATTGTTATTTTTATAAGTCTTGAACCTTTGTCAATCCTGTTAAATACTTCTTGCTTAGTTTGGAGCATATGATGCTTTTAAAATTTAAAAAAGTAAGGATTTCTTTATATGTAGATTGTAAAATTGTATAAAATTAAAGCAATATTAATGTTTCTATTATCAATCTATCACAAAATCAAGGTATGGTTATTTTGTAACATTTTTTATGTAAAATTTCTTACACTAGTGTGTTTGTTTGTCCAAAATGACATTATTTGAATGGTTTCCAGTGGTGCTCAACTTTCAACATGAGCTCTCGAAAGATACATATATAATTATCGCATGAAAGAGACATTAAGGAAATTGGAATTAATTAGGCTCATTTATTTATAGGCACAGTAATATGGAAATGGATTCAGTCTATTCCTATTTAGGTGTTTGGTAATTAAAATAATGATTTGTTCATCTGTTACAACTAATTATAGTAGCAATTTTATGTAAATTTATGCTCATTCACTCAGCTAATAGGCTGGTGTAATATACTCATGATATTTTGGCAAAATTTTTACTCAAAACAAGTTTGCCAGTTTTAATCCTGTATGCTTATTTTTAAAAATATAACTTTGATAATGGTTGTATCACTCTGACAATTTTACTTTTTAAAAATGATGCCAAAATTTATCATATTCAGCGTAAACTACAGTTTAATTCTGGCAAACAAAAAAAATCTAATTTCTTTTCATTTTTACGTATAAAATTTAAAAATTATTTAATTTTTGGAAAATTTCTTTTGCTTTCAGAAATTATCTTCAAATTCTCTAAGTATAGCCATCATATAAACTGTTTACACTAAGTCTATATGAAATGCTTTGCATAAATCTGAACTCTGAAATTACCACCTCTCTGCAATGCATGGAATTAAAAGAAATTTAGAGTTTGTAAAACACTACTTTAGAAGAATTTTTTTTTTTTAAGCTGTTGTCAATTTCTGTAAACTGATTTGTTTTGTCGGCTTTACTTATTAATATAAATGGCTATATTTTTATTTTAAGTGAATAAAAATTTGGTTCCTTTGGTGAGAAAGAGGCTAAGAACTGCAAAAACACAAATTTTTGGAAATTTTAAGCATCTATTTTTTAAAAAAAAGTTTGATATCCACTATTTATAAAAGAAAAGAAGACTAAATTTTATCAAGGAGTTCTGAAACTCATTACCTTAGGAAATTGTACGAAACATCACACAGATTTAAAAGTCATAAAATATGTTGATTACATGAAAATAGAAAGCAAAAAATGTGAAATGCATAGTTTTCTCGATGCCTGAAACATGATAAATGCATCTCACAGCCATCACATTGTGAGGTGTTTAATATCCCAGAAAGACTATCTCAGGGCTGTTCTGTCAGGATGTGAACTATACTTATGAATGCCTTAAAAGGTTTTTTGGGCTGTCTAGATTAATCAGGTGCTGTTCATGGTATTCACCACGTAATTTCTGATAACGAAAATTAAAGATTAAAATTTTGTTAAATCCACAGTAATTATTTTTTAGGGTTAATTACAAGATTTTGTGCAACAAGAATAAATCTCTTCATCAAATGTTTTGAACATTAGATGAACAAATCCTAAACATTAAGACAATTGTATCTCAAGCACTGAACACTTAAGGGTTAAACCACTTGAACTCGAAACAGTGCATATCTTGGATAAAAGAAGCTTTTACGACTGGAACTCATTACTAGCATTGTTACAAGTACTATTGATTCATTTCAGGATGAAAGATTTGAATACAGCAGTACATGATAGTAATTTTGTCACAGAAAAATTTTACACAGGAGACCTTAATTTGTGTTTTATGGTTCTGCATGCTAGGAAACTTTAAAAAAGCCCATAATAAAGTGGGTTAGTGGACACATTTTGAGATTTTTCTTAAATTTTGACAAAAATTACCTTTTTGTAACAGGGATAAGTGGACAGACCTGCACTTTCCGGATTTATCCCGGTAATGCCGTATTTTTAATGCATCTTCCAGGTTTCCGGAATGGACACTTATTACCGGATACTGAAACGTGCAAAAAAGTAACAGGTTTTAACAATCCCTCACAGTAATGTGGAGTGTGAGAGGATTTTTAGTTACATAACAAAAATATATACTCAGTTCAGGTCATCTATGTCAAGGGAAACCTTAGAAAATTTGCTAATATGCAAATCGAACCCACAAGGACACTGTTATGAAGAACAATTTCATGAATTTTTAAAAAGGGCAAAATCAGCTATAGTAAATACTACAGAGGCTGTTCACACATTTTTTAGACGATGTATATTGTATTCACAAAACTAAATTACAAAAAATTCTTGTGTTTTAAATGTTCTATTTGACATCCCTTATTCTGAACTATTTTTCGACACTACAATTTCCAGGATAATGCCTTTTGAAGTGCCAGAAGAGGTATTCTATCCTATTCTTCCTGAACAGCTTTCCAGAGTCCTGTAAGGGTTTTGGGACGATGTTTGGATAATGCAGATTTTAAAAGTCCGAAAGCACAAAAATCCATAGGTGATAGATACATCGGGAGATTTAGTAGGGATATCAGTGAAGCCTTGATACCAGTTTTTTGTTCCATTTCTTTTAGGAAATTTACAGTGGATTTTGATGTGTGACTGCTAGCTTTGTCCTGATGGAGTCTCACAGATTGATGGCACTGTGGGTAAAGCGATGGTATTTCATTCAGAAAAATTGGCGATAAAATATGTTCCTGATAGTATTTGGAGTTAATCTTGACATATTTTTCCACTCTCTTTATTTTTAACTTGCCATTATAAGAAAAACCAGCAACAATCATGAATCCCTTAGAAAAACTTTCTTTCGATTCTTTGAACCATGTACTTAAATTTTTTTCTCCCCTTTTATGATAATAAATGGCTCTTTTTTTTTTGTTGCAATCATTTAAATACACCCATGATTCATCTATTGTGACAATTGTTTTCCATTTTTCTTCGGATAAGTGTTTCTCATATAGAATTATGCAGCGTGTCCTGCGTTCAGTGATATGATTTGGAAAGAGATGATGCACATTGCGTTTTTTCGCTTTCTTAAGATTTAAATCAATGTTTATCATTTTGTTTACAGTGGACACCGAGCATTTTAATAATTTTGCAACTGTCCTTTGACTATGGGGATTTTCTTTTAACATTAAACAATGTACCTTTGCAATAGTTGAAGATGTCCGTTTTTTCCTTGGATACTTGTTTGGAATTTTTGTTCCACTTGAGGCTCCAATTTGACGTTTTTTTCTTTTCTTGTTGATGATATTACCTAGCGACGCTTTAGCACAAAACCATGACTCTCGCATCGTTTTTGGATAACGGAGTATGCATATTTCTCTTCGGAAAGAGCATAAATGTAGCCTTCGAACCACTGCTTTGTTAAAAACGCCATTTAGAAAGAAAAAAAAACTTTCAAGCCGCAGACGATAATTTTGACTTTTAAAAACATAGTACAATGGCAATTATTTCTTTTGCAGCAAACGATTTTTTATTACCGCTTACCAAAATCGTCTAAAAAATGTGCGAACAGCCTCTGTACAAAAATTCCAAGATTTTCTGCAATTTATTAAAACAAACATAAAGATATCAAAGTACTAAAAATATAGACTGCTAGGGTCCATGCTAGTGTAAATATGATGTACATTAAAATGTATAATTACAAATTTCAAATATATAACTTGTTTAATATTATAATTTCAAGATGAGCTGAACAGTAAGGAAATATTTTGAACTATGTAATATTATCAAAGAGATCCTATAAAATGTAAGTAAGTATACATTATAATTCTTTTATTATAATTTTTTACTATACAGTTTTGTGTTATGTCTATTTTATGCACAGTAGAATATTGCAGGATTTTGCTCTTACTGAGGTTGGCAGATCTGAGTGTAGGCAAGGAAGATGATTTCAAATTGCAGTGGCTCCCAAAAATGTTCGTACACTTACGAATTTCCATGAAATAGGGGTCTATCCATTAATTAAAATGAATATTTCAGAATAGGTATTTAATAATAAGATCTATAATCTATTCTTAACAAAACTACATGAAATATTTTGAAAACATAGTAAAACTTTATTTTTAAGAAACCAGTAATCAAAAAGTAACAAAAACTTTATCTCACAAAAGTCATCGTACACTGAAATATTTTCGGATAAATTCATAATTAAAATTACCGTCTGGCGCTTTATTTTTTTTTTTTGAATTGTGGTGGCATTTAAAATATCATTTGGCTTTAATTTTTGCTTGCCTACTCCGTAATATTCTATTTATTATTTAAAAATGGCTCGTAGTCGTAAAGAAACAACAAACAGCATTCGAAAATTGATTATTTTTCATCATAGTAGTGGTAAATCAGTTCAGAATATTGCTAAATTACTTAATTTATCCCATTCTACTGTGCAGTATGTGAAAAAACGCTTTAAAGAAGAAAATTGGATCGATAACAAGGTAAGAAAAGTCCGTCCGGCAAAGTTAACAAAACGTGATCAGAGATTTATAATTAGAAAATTTGTGAAAAATTCATGTTTGAGTGCTGTAAAAGTTTCTGCAGAATTCAATAAAACATTTTCTACTTCAGTTTCACCTGAAATTTTTTGACGAGTTCTCAGAACAGCTGGATTACATGGGCGTTCTGCCGATAGAAAATTTTTTGCGAGTGAGAAAAACAGAAAGTTTAGGCCTCCCTTCGCACTATCAATGATAAATAAGCCCCAAAAATATTGGAATAATGTCTTATTTACTGATGAACAGTTTTGGTGCTGATGGGCGTATAATTGTATGGAGAAGAAAAAAATAAGGAACTTAATCCCAAGAACTTTGTAGGAACAGTTAAGCTTATCCTTGTGTGGGGGTGCATGTCAGCATCAGGACTAGGAAATTTGGTATTTATTGATGGCACAATGAATCATGCTGTTTTTATAAATATTTTAAGAGACAATTTAAAATTATCAGCTCAAAATTTGGGTATTGGAAACAACTTTGTTTTTTATCAACATAACGATTCTAAGCACACGGCTCTCAATGTTCGCATCTGGTGTCTCTATAATTGTCCACAAGTTTTGAAAACACCACCTCAATCGCCAGATTTAAACCCAATAGAACATATTTGGAGAGAACTGGAGGTTCGAGTACGAAAACACGACATTCACACGAAAACGATCTAAAAACAATTATGATGGAAGAATGGATGAACATTGATGCAAAAATTACAAAAGAACTAAAGCAATCTATTCCCAGACATTTAAAAGCTGTTTGGATGCTAAATGATATCCTACTAAATATTAATTTAATGAAAAATTAGAATATTTACTAATATGTAGAGATTTTTGACAAGTGTACAATGACTTTTGTGACATAAAGTTTTTGTTACTTTTGGATTATTGGTTTCTTAAAAATAAAGTTTTACTATGTTTTCAAAATATTTCATGTAGTTTTGTTAAGAATAGATTATAGATCTTATTATTAAATACCCATTCTGAAATATTCATTTTAATCAATGGATAGACCCCTATTTAATTGAAAATCGTAAGTGTACAAACACTTTTGGGAGCCACTGTATATAGTTGACAAATTTTACTTCCTTGCTCTTGACATGATGAAGGCATTTTTGTGATTTGTGCATGCACAATAATTAAACCCAGTACCTTGCCTGGGACTACTCTAGATTTGTGTGCACGGCCGCCATCTTGGATTTTTTTTTTGCGCCAACTTGGCGATTTTACCGTGTTTTTAGGAGTGGAAAAATTCTCGCCAATGTGTTTTAAGCGGTGTTTAAAAATTATTAAAATTCAGCTTTGAAAAATGTAAAATAATTATGAACCCATAAATTTATGGTGAGTAACCAGATCCCCTCTCTCTCTCTCTCTCCATTGTGGTAATGAAATTTTACTTCAGATTTGACCTTAACCAAATATTTGGTGCATACAATAAAATCGGGACAAGGATTATTTGACCATTTATCCTGCTGTGTTGGAAATAAGAAAAAAAACCCTTTTCCTAAACCAATAACTTAACCTTAACTAACTTTTTAACTTAGGTTCCTGGGGAGAGAGAAGTTGAACTTCAGTTATTTAAATTTAAATTTATCTGTAATCCACTACAACTTGGAATTATAAAATATTTAAAAATATATTGTATTTAAAATGTATACTGTATTTTACATTTTACGAAAAAAAGATGGCAGATAATTTTTACTTCAAATAAATGAAATGGTGTATCATTATAGTATACTAATTGACAATCGATAAACAAAATTAAAAGCAACTTAAATTTAATAAGTTAACAAAAAACTGATAATGGATTCAAAAATTTTCAACAAAAAGACTAAGTTTTAAAAATAATTTACTGTTTTGAGTATAGTCAATTTGACTCAGATTTCCAGGTCAAGGCCGCGATCTGACCTAAAATTATTATACTGTAATTAAAAGATCACATCAGAAATAACTGTTTGATCTTAAAATTTAAGAATTTGACATTGGGTTATTTTTACCAGAATGCAATAATTATCGCCATGTGAAATGCGCCAAACCCTGGCAGAAAAATCCAAGATGGTGGCCGTGCACACAAATCTAGAGTATCCCCCCTTGCCTATTGATCTCTTTCAAATTTAATGACAAGGTCAGGGGCATAGCTACCGTGGAACAATTGGAGCGAACTGCTCCAGGTACACAACTCATAGGGGTGCAAAATTTGAAAGAGTGAAAAAAAAATTTGTGAAAAATTTTCGATTTTTCATTTTTTCTGTAAAATATACAAAAAATAAATGAAATATTTTTAAGCAAATAAAACTAAGCACCTAAATATATTAGAATGTACTTGACATATCATAGTTTTGACTTCAGAAAATTTTCATTATAAATTTAACACTATATACCTCTAATAAACCTATAAAAATGTATGATGATTGTTAAGAATGTTTAAAAGCACTACTATAGGCACTTACTATACATATTATAAGTGGTGTTTTACTGCAAAGAAGTTTCATGTATCCAGTGAATCCCACGAGCGCCAAATATAAACTTTTTTATATATCCGGTTCTACTAGTGTGAGGGATAACATAAGATCACTCTGTCCATTATGTAAGGGCGATTCTGTGTTTGCCTGGCAAATAACTCATCCGACTGAAATCGAAATTATAATTCAAAATATTTGCAATATCACCCCAAAATTTACTGCAATCATCTGAGATTCAAGGTTTTCTGAGATTAGTCTTTTTAATACTAATTTCTCATTAATAAAAGTGAAGAAGAGAAGAAATATTTTGTTGGAAAACGCATTTCAGCACTGCTATTTCATTTGTCAAAATTCCTGGAGTATACACGCATTCATCGTTTTTGTTGGAAAAACTCCCCGTACTTCGGAGTAGTTTGCACAGTTGAATCCATTTCAATTACATCTACTGAATGATAAATGTAACAGAATGTAACAAGTTATTTTGGAAAAAAATCAACTTTCAAATATTAAAACTAGTATTGCTTATGACAGATTAAAATACTTCCGGTTTCACTATTCTGCATTTAAACAGTCATTTAAAAGAGTAATGTTATAAATAATATTTGTAGACAAAGCAGTGTTCAATAATATGAATAATTAGTTAAACTTTACCCGTATTAACCGAAAAAGTGGCAAAGTACAAAAACATGATCAAATATAACATTTGTGATTGACTTTCAATCACAAATGTTATACTTGCAATATCAGTGCAAATTATATGCACTAAAATTGTAAATGAACAGATGTAATTATTTTTGTGTTGTTTTTAGCATAACTATCATAATTCAGGGAATTTTAATCCCGTTAACACGACCTAAATCAATTACATGTTTAATCGGGTGCAACGTGCACCCAAATTCCAAAATGTAATCATAATAAATAGAAATTAAGCTAAATTGTAATAACAGTTTTCAGTTTTACCTTAAACTTTTCTAGTTTTGTCGATAAAATAAGTTTTTGTTAGGAAAACGACTGAAAAAAATAGTTGCATTTGGGCAAAAATGGAGGCAAATAATTTTATTAGTAGTAGAATTAGAGTTCAATATTAAATTAATTATAAAAATCAGAACAGGTTTACGTTTAGTCAAAACATTCGAAATTAAAGAGAAGTTAAGACTTTATGACCGTCTAAATGGAAATTTTGTCTGTCAGTTTATAAATTTTTAAAAAAATTCTCACATAAATAGTATCACTAATCATTTCTAAAACTGTCTTTCAAGTTCATCTTAAATTATAAGAAAAATTAAGAACGAATCAATGAAGATTTTGAATGTGTTGAACAATTTCATAAATGCATTTGAAAACTGTTCATAGAGTCAATCATACATTATACACCGTGCCCCGATGCCTGAACTACATCAATTAGTTTGAATTGAGTTGCCATTATTAATTTGTATTGTGAATTTTAAGAAGCAGTGTGTCATGGTAAACATGCAAGTAATTAGGTATGTTGAAACAAAATTGGTTTAATTGAAAACTGTTAAATAAGTATATGTAGTTTACCGTGCAAACCAGTCAGAAAACACACATAAAAACAGATAATGTCAAGTGAAAACGTCTCATTTTTATCTGAACCAAATATCTTACCCGAAAAATATTTTAAAACTTTTTCTGTAACATAAAACTGAGAAATAGAAAAATGATGTGTTTTATTTTTAAATTTAATTTTTTTCATTAGCATTTTATAGTGTAATGTTCATTTAGTGTAAATGCTCATTTAAATGACTCTTGAGAGTTTTGTATTCTTGTTGGAACAAAAAAAAACCCTCTGAAGTTCAAATATATATATCAATCAAAGTTCAAATATATATATATATATTATATATATATATATCTTTAATTTATCAATAATCTTGTGAAAGCCTGTCTAAATTTTACTATTATACTTCGAGCCGGACCGATCGTAGGATGCGACTAGAGTCTGATAAAACTTTTTTTTATATGGAAACTGAACATGCATAAGTACATTTTGTCAGTACAGTTTATAAAATATGTAGTTAATATTAGTGGGCACTCCATACTTAAAGAATTATAATTTGTTTTATTATTATATTTATATTTATTCAATTGAATGTCTTGAATTTCAAATAAATTGTTATTAAGTAAGGTTTTAAATCGAAATAAGATTAGATAGAAAACAAATTCCGCCAGGACTCTTCCGAGAAACAAGTGGGAGCACCGATTTTACTTGCTACAGGACGCTGAATATGTAGCTATGCCACTGGACAAGGTAGGTATGAATTCCATTATTGTATGTAATTTGCATATTTTACACACAATTCAAAAAGGAATCGCTATTCTGGGCTTGTACCAAAAAAATATGTTTGGAAATTATTTTAAACTGTTACAGTCATTAATCTTCAGAGAAAAAAATATTAAATGATTTGTCCTATGCATTCAGTTTTTAGAAATGGATTTTTTTGGCATCAAGCTTAGTGTTGAGTTAGCTTACCTCAGCCTTCATGGCAGCAAGTGCTCCTGACTAGTAATTAACCTTCGCCGTTCCCTTTTAAAAACATAAAAGAAAATTTTTCTAGTTATGTTTTTAATGAAATGAGTATTTATAACTTTGTTAATAAACACAATTTAAATGTAAATTGTCTCCCAGTGAAGCTTTTTCTTAAATAAAAATGCAGTTAATTATTAAACTACTTTGTTCTTTGGCTGGAAATATTTTTTTATAAACCTTAGGCCAGATATGGGCATGCTAAATCTGTAGAGTCCTATGTGGTCAGACAGGATGGGAGAATGTATGAGCTCCCCAGATGTTGCCCCTGTGGGAGGGGAGGGGTTACTCAGTCAAAATCAAGGTAACACCAGTGTCCCCATAGAAAGCAACCCATAATTCTTGTGGTTAAAGTGTGAATGTCTTCATTGACAAGTGCCCTGTTTTTCCAAACACATTTTGATTAGAACTCACTAAACACACTACAACATTTACTTTAAATATGGATGAATGTAACTTCCAGGAACACTGTCCAATACTATTTTTTTTTTTAACCTCTCATCTTTTCCCATACTAGTTTACTCAAGAGACTAAGTCCACTAGATGACTAAGAGTCTTGAGGACAGCCCTAAAAATTTTAACTTGTGGAAAACAAAAGGAAGAGAATATCTCAGTCCTCAAACTGATGTTGAGTCAAAACACCCATCTGTTTACATTCAAAGTTATAATCTATTTGGAAATATGATAATAAAAATACCTGCTCTGCTGCTTATTGAAATTAGCATTAACAAATAATGATACTAATTAGAATTCTCATATTTGAAGAATATAATTCAAGAGAAAACAGTTGTTACTCAAATCTATGAAAACCTACAAAATATTTGTTAGTGAGATTTCATATTGCAAAAACAAAATCGTATACAAATTTATTTTCTTAATTTATTGATGGTGTTATACATTTACTAGGAGCAAATAGCTGAATATTTTCATAAACCAGTATTTTAATTATTTGTCCAAGGAGTTCGTCTATTATTGCTTATCTTATAAGTTCTCACTATCCCACTTGTATAGCTATTAACCCTCTAATGCATCTTGAAACACAGACCTAATTTCAATCTGAAATAGAATCGTAATCTTCAGTGTTTTCTCACAGGTCACTTATGATATCCTCAAGATATTCTCGAAATATTTTGAGAATTTAGCCATCATATATCCATCGGGATGCAGCAGTCTGAGCTTGGGGCTGAGCGATCTAACTTGACATTTCCTTGTCATACAGATCTGGCTAAAAGGTGAACAAAAATTAATTTTAATTACCTTTGTTCTAAGATTAAATTTTTAGACCCTAATGGCTGACCCTTTGTGCAAGAGCCAAAATATATAACCCAACCATAAAAGTAGCTCATTTTTATTAATTTGGATATGTTGATCCTGAAAAGGAATAAAAATTTATGATTAGCTTGTTTTTGAGAGATAGAGGATGGAGATAAGCACCGAGATTGTATGGTTTGATGTTCCTAAAATGATAGAAGTAGATTGAGAAATTGTAAAAATATACATACATTCAGTGCATCTTATGTAGGCTTGAATAGGATGATGCAATCATTACAGTCATGATATCACATTGTCTATAGTCTCCATTTGTTTTCGAAGTGCTCAGTGAGCATTAAAATTCTGCCCAAGATACCTTGTCAATTATTCCTTAACTATAATGACAATTTTTGTTTTATATATGTGGAGAGATCACTCGATATATATACCAAAAGAAATTAGCAATATGAATTTATGGCCGATCCTTAAGGAGCATATCTAGCGAGCTGAATTACCCAAAATTGACAGTGGCCTATGTGATTCAGAAGTGGAAGGTGAGTGGTGATTGTAAGAATGTGGCCCGAGTCAGCAGACCCATGAAACTGGGAGATAGAGACCGACGGGTGCTGTCCAGAGAAATTTGAAAGAGCTGCACCCAACCGATGGCCCACATACTCCAGGAGTTTCAACAGTCATCTGGGAGTGATGTTTCAATGAATACCATCCGTAAGGAAGCACATCTGCTTGGTTTTCATGGTTGTGCTGCTGCCCATAAGCCTTTGGTCACAAATTCCAACCGCTCTGTTCGGTTAATGTGGTGCAAAGCACATTGCAAGTGGACAGTAGAACAGTAGAAAAGGGTTCTGTGGAACGACAAATCAAGGTTCACCCTCTACTGTCCGAACAGCTGGGTCTGGCATCTGCCTGGAGAATGTCTCCTGCCAGAATGCATTGTGCCCACAATAAAGTTTGGTGGAGGTGGAATTATGGTCTGGGGATGTTTCTCCTGGTATAGACTGGGACCCTTGGTTACAATTCATGGCAAGCTCAATGCCGATGTGTACTGCACTATTTTGGATGACAATGTGCTTCCTACGTTGGGGCAGTTTTATGGGTTGGACCCATGTTACTTCCAAGACGACAACACTAGTTGTCATGTTGCAAGGCCCACCATGGATTGGTATGGTGACAATTAGGTTAACCGAATGGACTGGCCTGCCCAGAGCCCAGATCTGAACCCTATCAAGAACCTCTGGGATGAGTTAAATCACCGAGTTAAGGGGTGCAACAACCGTCTAAAATCGGTGAAGGAACTTGCATGTCCTCTCCAAGCTGAGTGAAAGAAAATACCACTTGCCGTCATACATGGACTTGTGGAAAGCATGCCCCAGAGGGTTAAGGTTTTAATTGCCTTTCTTGGAGGCTCTACCAATTATTCAATATGAATTTTGTTTTTCTTTTCTATTACAGGTGTCCAAATACTTATTGGTAGATAGTGTATAACAAATAGCTTCATCAACGGAATTCTTGCCAGTGATAAATTACTTTGTGTTTTTAATGTTATGTTGACATAAAACAAAAATTTGTTGACATATCGCTCATTCGTTTCAACAACGTCATATCGTAAAAATCAGCGATTTTTAGTTATGCTTGTTTTCAGAATGCCCTGAAAGAGTAGTATATCCTTGCAAGATCATTATATCTCACCGCTCAATATTTAGCCTCTAGAGTGCAGAATTAAAATTTATTTTCAATACATTTCAATGTACTTTTAAACTTTCAAATCACTCTCCTGAAAAATCTTGTTTTTTGAGATATGACGTTGTTGAAAGGAGTGAGCGATATATACCACTCTGAATTTTGCTTGGTAGAAGTTGACTTGTTAAGTTGATATCTAAAAATTTACAAACATAAAAAGTAATATAATATGCTTAGGGGGATATTTAAAACATTCATGAGGTTGTTTCATAAATTTTTATTAAATTCACTTCATCATACTCAAATTTTAAAAATATACTCTTTTTTTTTTTTTTTTTTGGGGGGGGGGGGGGAGGAGGGACAAATACTAAAATTTTAGTTCAATACAATTAAGATTTAAAAACATGTTTAATTTTTGATAAGAAAGAAATTAACCTGTTTGGGGTATTCTTTTTGAAGAGTTTCCATGTAAGTATTCATTATTCTTTTTTGTAAATGAACAGAACATTTTTTAGAAAATAAATGCTTTTAGACTGCATTGTTGAAATTCAAATAATACAAGACATTCTATACAATTCACTCTATATTACTTCGCATTTTTGTACGTTTTGGAAGATATTATTCAGCATATGCATGTTAATTTAACACCATAGTCTTACAAAATATCAATATCAGATTCACTGTAATGAAAATGTTAATAAAATTATCAATACTTGTATAATGAATAAACTTTTGCAAAATAAATCTGTAAATATATATCATTACTAGGAAATAATATGAAAAGAAAACACAAAAATTTACATTCATTATGCAAAATTAAATTTATTTGCAATTTCAAATTTATGGTTATCTACAGATGAGAAATACCATGCATTCCAATGATAAAAAAGAACATAGTTTAAAAAAAAATTTTTTAAAATTAATATCGGAGCATAAGATCTTCAGTTATCCTAGTCCTAACTGCTTTTTTAGTAAATTTACACTCTCCATGACATCAGCTATAGACTCGCCTCTAAACAGAAAGGAGAAAGAAAAAAAAAATTATACAAATTATTAGAACTTTTGAGTTTTGTAAAACAATTCAATACATTAATATACAGATATAACATAACACCCTTAATAAGGTTAATTCAAAATTTAAATAAAACTTATTTAAAAAGACACAACTATTCTGTCCCCTACACTTATTATACTATGAAGCAAGCACAATGGAGAAATATAATTTCATACAGAATAGAAAAAATTGAGTTATTAATAACTTTTAATATAATTCATGGATACACTATAATTTATGCATTATAATTATATCACTTATTTACCTAGGTGTTAAATAACTTAAAATTTTAACCTGCATTTGTATGGTTGAGATAACAAATTAGAATATTATATAAATATTTGACAAGATGGTTTCTAAGAAGTGTTTTTGAAGAAAACATGCCATAGTTTAGCTTTTATAGAGAATGTGTTCAACCAGCTTTTTTATAATAACATAAGGAAGTTGTATTAAATACAAGAGACCAAGATGATTTGTTCCACAATGTGATTTTTTAAAAATGTACATTTATATGCTTTTCGGTGATAGAAATTGTTGGTGTAAAATAATTCCATGCAATTAAAAAAAATATTCAACGACTTAGAAATAAAAAAAGTCTACTTATTAATTGCAACTTATCCTAGTTTTATTTATTTCTGTCTATACTGAGTAAAGTTAGATCAACTTTTTATTAATAGTTTGAGAGGTTCATTCTGTAGACATAATTGCACAATATATAAACTTTTTATTACATAATATAGATGGAGTAAAGTATGACATGAGCTAAAGGAATCTCAGAGACTTCAGAGAGACTGCATATCTGAGGTGGTCCCAGTTATAACTGCAAACGTAGAAACTGAAAATTCTATTACATGGTTGTAACTTTGTACGCACCAAACCATAACTAGAACTAAAAACCATCTTAACCTTTAGCTTATGGGGAACGTTTTTGTAAATTGCTCTTTAGGATAGAAAACTTTTACCTACTGCCTACCCCCCATTTTACGAATGGTCAGTGGAAAAAGTGGTTAATTGCTTTCTTACTGAAGTGGGATATGTGGAGAAGAATTTTGTCTTTCCCTAAATTCCCTACATCTGGAGCTGGTTTTAGTAAACAAATTCCAGATGTTACAAAAAAGGAGCGTTGCACATTTTCTTTGCTTATGATAGCATATGTTCTGTAAAAGCTTTTATGAATGAGGAATTTTTTTCATGTGACTTTTTAAGAAGGAAAAGGAATTTAAATTTTGAAATAATTATAGGAAACTGACAAGAAAAGGTAAATCAAATGTAAAAAAAATCTGTCAAATATTAGAATTAATTTTTTTTTTCTAATTTCTGAACAGGTTTTCACACTAAAAGTTAATTATCTGCATATTTTGCTCATATATACTGTAAATATGAATTTGTATTCTCAAGGATAGTATAAATGTTCTTAAGTTCCATTTCAAGTCATTGTCAAGCCACCTGGACCTAGAAAAAGATTATATTTCCTAATTTTCCCACCTTCTTTAAAAAACGTATTCTAGTAAATAAATGTAAGCAGGTAAATTCATGCACAAATGTAATAGTTTAAACTGAAATCGTTGTAATGAAGGTACACAAATTCATGATCTAATGTCTTCTTTTCTTATCAACAAAACCAAATGATTCTGTTCTCATGATCTTTAAGATAGCCATACCTTAGTACAGGGCAATACAATCTTCTAAAAATTAGAGTAAAAATGTCCTCCAAAGAAAAAGCATTTATTGTGTACGAATCTTGTTAAATCAGACAAAAGGAGACACACACACAATCACTAATAATATATACACACCCGATTCTCCTTTTTGCACGGATTTGAAATAACACGGTCCAAGAAAAAGAACCCATTATTCTTTTATACTTTTTTAATACTCTAACATGGTTTAAAAATCTCAAAAGAATAAAAAATATTAAATGCAATATTATCGAAGAGAATTTCAATGAATGAAGATGATGTTTATAGTAATAATGATGAAGGTGTGGTTCCACTATCTGCAAGCACAATTCTAGAAGGCTTCCAACTAGCCAATAAACACTGAAATCATTTCCTTGCAAATGATGGCAAAGTTGTACAAGCTGTGTCATACCAACATGATTTAAAAATGATTACGGCACGTTATACAGAATCTTATAAAGAACTAACAAAAACAAAATAACACTTTCTAATAACCGAATTCGTATTCAAAACCAGTGAAACGAATGAAATGCAAGATGTTCATTTTGTTCCAGATATACTTGCAGACATGTTGCCACTCAATATTTCCATTGACAAGAGGAATTTTTCGCCACCGAAAAGAAGCAGTAAACGGGAACGTTTATCATCCAGTAGTGAAACTGAATGACAGAATGTTATACCTATGGATGTATAAATAAAAAAAAATCTATTTTTAACCACTTCCGACTGCCGTACTTTTTCAATTTAAAAAATAACCCATATAAGCATAATTAAAATAAGATTTGTGGATTTGCTCTTACATATTTTTTAACAAATCCAAATTTCATGTGAAAATCAACATTTTTTATCATTAAGTATATTTGAATGGAACATATCTCCCAATTTTATATGTTAGTTGTATCTCTTTTTTATACGGTAGTCTCTGGAACATATCTCTCGTGCAAAAAGAGAATTCTGTATATTTATATATATATTAAGTTGAAAGTGAAGTCCAAGACATGTAGGCATCCAAAATAAGAAGACCAGAAATAAATAGTTTAATAAGATTACTCTGGAAATGACAAATTACCTGATTTGTCATTTCCAGATCCAAATAATTATAAATCTGAACCATCTTGGTATAACTTTTTTTAAAAACCCACCAAGACACTAAACAAAATAATTTATTTTTAATAACCTGTGCTTGCTTTCGCAGAATATAGGCTGCAACTGATTAATTCTAGTTTTTTTTAAAATTATGGTATATAAAGAAAGCAGTATCTCATTTACTTATTGTCTAATATATACCACTGTACTAAAAAAATTATTAGCTAAATTCTTAAAAGTGTCATGCATTGCATTATTACAATTTACTTAGAGTATTGAGTTAATCACATTGGCTTCTGAAATAAATTATTTATTATTCAATGGCGATAAATTTTTTTGTAATTTTAGTTGTGTTAAACGTAATTATCAAGGAAATTTATATTAAATACAAAAAGTTAAGCATTAATAAAATGATTTGGCATTAAAATTTTTAAAAAATTAACAAAAAAGAAACTGCTCTCTTTGGCTTGTGAACAGTTCTCATATCACGTAGTTTAATTATAAAAACATTAAAACAGTAATGACACACACATAAAATATTAAAAGGAAAAAAATTACATAAACTTAATCTACTTACTCTTGAGATAATAATTCCTTTAAATGCTTCATTTGTGTCTCATTAAAACTAACATTTTTCAAATCATCTTCATATAGTAAACCTTTTCCAGAATTATCAGCAAATTCCTGTAATTTTTCTTTCTGATATTTAAGTTTTTTCTTAATTTGATCTAAAGCACCCTCAAAAGTTTTTAAGTTTTCCTCATAGGTCAATAAAGTTTGCTTCATTTCAATTTCTGCTTTTGAAAGATATGGCAAATGAAGTTGCAATTTTTTCAAAACATTTTCAATTCTAAAAATAAAAAGAGAGAGAAATTGCACCATAGCATAAAATTATACAAATAATTAAAATACATATATTTAAAAAAAAAAAAAACACTCTTTGAATCACAATTATAAATATTTTGCTAGAAATGCTTATAACAATATTTTCAAGTAATGCAGAAAAGGAATTTAAAATAAATTGTAAATAATACACTTCAGCATTTCAACTCCTTCCTATGTCAAACATAAATATATAGATTTTGACTTTTAAAATCAATATCATATAAGTATATGAAAATTTTAATAACAAAATTTATAAATAAGTGTAGCAGAAAATTCAAATTAACAAAATGTTTTAAGTGTGATTTAATTGTTAGTTCTTCAAAAACTAGGGTTCAAACAAATTTTTGGAAAGTAAAATTAAGAAATTTTAAATAGCATCCAACGAATGTTTGAGCCCCCCCAAGCAAAAGATATTTTTAGCTGCTTTTATGTTTTTTTTCAAATGCATATTTGGTGATGGTAAGTTATGTACTAAATTTTTGTTTAATTACATAACGTAAAATATTTTTAGTCACAAAATCCATCATGCAGTAAACTAATTATTATGAATACAAAAGACTTAATTTGCTTTGAAAATAATGATATTCTTATCATCTGTGAACTCTTTATATTCTCACCTGAATCAACTCAAATGATCAGCTATACTTCTGCCAGTATTTTAATAAACAATTTAATATTTCATCAATGAAAAAAATAAAAGACTAATAAAAGACCAAGGAGTAAAGAGACAAGACATTGTGAAAATGTATCTAATTCAGACTGATATTTGATGAGGGTCACTGGGTTAAAAGCTACATTTAAAAAAAATCTTTTACTGTTTACCACACAATTATAATTAAATAAAATGAACTGAATCTGAACACATTGTTTACCTACATACAAAAATTTATCTAAACAATCAACAAAAAATGCAAAAACTGAATTGATTTCATACAACATGTTGGTTTGAGTGCAAACATTCCACCGATCAGAGAAAATAAAATTGGAAGATTGGTTACACATGGTTTGCTGTGCTAGTAAAAGACATGAAAAGAAATTAAACAGAGCAGATATTTTGATCAAATCCTGATGAGTACAATTGAATACCTCTGTGTCTAGGCTGGATATGGACATGTCAAATCTGCAGACCAGAAAGTCCCTCTATGAGGTCAGAGAGGGTACGATCCTCCCAGCTGTCTTTCCTGGGGTTGCTCGGTCAAAACTGAAGTGGCACCTGGCTAAATCAGACTCTAACCCTTGTGGTGCCATTGTAAACTAGAGCTGCACCCTTCAGCCCACTAGCCTACATGGACCTATTCTGGAATACTTCCAGCCAAGGGGCATTATAAACAACAACAGAGCAGGTATATTGGAATTCTTAGAAATTTTAAAGAATACACAAGGTTGATTCTAAAAAGCATGAGGTCCAAAATTTAATTCTAAATCTCAAACAGATGAAATTTGAAGTAAAGGAAATTTTAAGCACCCTATGAACTTTGAAAAGACAGTAGTGTTAGCAATGGCGGAGGCCTTGACATTTCAGATTTACCATGTGTTCTCATCTCTGTGGGTTCTTCCCACAGCAATCACCATAAGTTGAACATGATTAATTATGTATGGTGTGCATTTCTATTCTTTTAGCAGATCAAAGCAGAGCATTTTGTCGGAACAAACAAGCTGACGTTCCAGAGTTAACAATGAGTGTATAATTTATGTCAAAGGCAACAACAAATCTTGTCTTTACTTTTTAAATGGTTTTAAAATAAAAGAAGTGTAATGCTCATTCATCTGGTCTTCATTTTCCCATTCTCACCCTAACTTTACTTCATCTTTTAGAGGAAGAAAGTTACCCTTCATGTAATAAGTTGTTCCAACCATAAATCTCAAGATTTTGTTTTTGATCTTGCAGAACTAAAGTATACATATTATATTCCTAGAATTATAAATTTGACAATGCTTTTGTAATTCTCTGTAAAAGCTGATGGTTTCATTGCATATTAAAAATATCACATTTCTTCACTGAAACTTGTGATGTAAGACATTCTTTCTCTCTCTCAAGATCTTTCATAAGTGAGCTGCTAATATGAGTTATGGCAAAAGCCTTAAAAGGTAGCTTGAACACTTTGACTCTTACATTGTACAGTTAAAACTGAATTGTTCAATAATGATGCCCCAATGTAAATCATGGGTTGACCCTCTAAATAAGTCATTTTGAGAGTAACACAAACAAAAGTTTTCTTCTCATGACAGTTCAGATACAAAATGGTTATTCATTTGAACAACACTTAGCAATACATATTATTTATCATAACCTTTTCTGAATAAATAAAACTGTTTACTGTAAAATCATAATCACATTTCAAACAATAAAAATTAAATTATTTTTCACAGAAAATTTAAAGACTTTTCACATTTCCTTATTTATAGAAGTTTTAATAATCAGACTTTGAAAATGGCCAGTTAGAATGTTTCATTTTGCTACAACTTAGTTATATTTTAACCGTTGCAAATAATCATGGATTGCAATCATTAATGTCAAGAAATACTGCAAAACTTAAACAATAATAAGAAATATGTTCATTTTCATACCTTTTTTGTAAATCTTGTTGAGTAGCTTGTGCATCTTCAAACTTTTCTGCTAAATGTTCTACACCTCTCCTTAGGTTTTCCTTCTCTTGCTCACAACGTTTAAAGTCATTTAATTGATACTCTTTCTGCTGAGCTAAAATTTTAATTCTGATGGACATAGAAAAAATTAGTAACACATGCCAGTAACAAAGAGAAAAAAATAAAGTTTTTCGTTTTAATATTTAAGTTGAAAATGATGTACTGATCACATCATCAGGCACAGTTTGATTTTTTTAAATCCGAGTTCAGTATAACATTTTAATCATTGTCATTTACTGAATGTACAGAAACAGAGGCTAAAACTACTCTATTAGTAGATAAAATTATATATAAAGGTATACAATAAATAAAATATTTATTTAAGTTCTTTTCAAAAGGGTATGAGGGTATGATATTTTGAAAACAGAAAAAAGAGGATTTTTTTTTTTTTCAAAGTACTACTAATTGCATGCAATATAAAAAGTGAATCCTTAGAATTTTAGACAGGTAAATAATAATGAATACCTCAGGAAATTGTCAAATTAAAACCAATACAGGATGAAAAAAAATTATCCACATATTTAAATTTTTTTCCTTCAATATAGAACAAAATTAACAATAGTGAATTTGCAATCATATCAGACTTATGCAGAGATAGAGTACAAGCCTGTTCTACCTATAATTCCCAGAGACACACTTATAATATATATATACTCGTATAGTCAATAAGTTCGGGGACTACCCTCCCCCCTCATGCCTGGTGTGTGGGGGAACCGAAATAACGATGTGGTTTGCAAGTCTGGTTATCTGCGTATGCGTGACACATCACATGATGCTTTGCACAACTGCTAAGGCACGCAGCTCACCATTTGGCTGCAGACTGTCAGCCTATGATGTTGATGTAGCAAAATGTCCTTTTTGGAGCAACGTTCCAACATTAAATTCTGCTACAAATTAGGAAAGACCACTGCAGAAACGTTACGGTTACTGCAAAAAACGTATCGAGACGAAGCTATGTGCATATCGAAAGTTTTCAAATGGTACAGCTTGTTTAAAAATGGGAGAGATGCTGTTGCAGATGATCCGCGAAGTGGGTGGCCAGTGACCCCCACAAATGGAGGCGAACATCTAACAGGTAGGAGCAGTGGTTGGTTGATTGAAGTTTATGGGCGCAAGGTACAGAAAGGACAAACTGTGCCAAACACAAGGTAACATCGTCAACAAATGGTATGTACAGGTTCTTTGTTGTCTCTGGGAGGCAATCCGTGGTAAACGTCCACACGTTTGGAAATCCAACATGTGGATGTTGTTGCCTGACAATGTTCCAGTGCACCGATCCCTGATGGTGCAACAAGCCCTTGCTAAACACGGCACCACAATTCTGCCACATCCCCCGTATTCCCCAGACCTCATTCCTTGCGATTTCTACCTGTTCCCGAAACTGAAAGATCACATCAAGGGCAAGCGGTTTGTAAATGCCGAAGAAGTGATGCCAACAGCGACAACCGCTCTACGACAGCTCTCACGCAACGGTTTCCAGAAGCTGTAATAATGCTGGCAGATGTGTATAGTTGTGGAAGGACATTATTTTGAAGGTGATTGTGTTCAGAAGACTTTGTAAGTGTATTCGTTGTTGTAGTAAATAAAGTCCCCGAATTCATTGACTGTACGAGTACACACACACATATATATATATATATGAAAGATATAAAATTTAAGTTGATCCCCTGTAAATTTTCTTCCCTTCCCATGCTTAAGATCGCATTACCAAATTCTGTTTTCAAGAACCCAGGAATATTTTTCATAGCGTCAGCAATTCCTGGGCAAGCCACGAAACTGTACGACTACTTTTCTATGCCCAAATAAGGTAATCGTCCTGCACAACTGATGCAGCTTGCAAAAAACATCTTTGGTCAGCAAATTCTTAACTCTTATAATTTCTAAAATATTTTATAAAGATGAGAAAATATTCATGTGGATAATTTAAAGACTCAAATGCAAAAAACATTGATTAAAACATGGAAGAGAAACGAAGAAAGAACATACATCATACAAAATGAAAGAAAGCAAATTTAACTTTTACGCGACTTATTTTTACAGAGGCTCCGAGAAATTATATTTATTTATCACTCATTATTGAGGCGAGAAAGGAAAAAGACATTTGTTCATCCACAAAAATTTTCTTTTGAAGTGGCGGGAGGAATTTGTTTTAACCTCCTTTCCAACTTCATAGTCGGCATTCCTCAGCAAACGTGAGGATACACGGTTGTTTGAGAGAAATGTGATTTGTTTGTTAGAAGTAAGGTATGTTTCAGGTATAAAATGTGTATTGCTATTGAAACGAATTTTGATGTAATGAAGTTGTTTTATTAATGTAACAGTACTTTGAAGAAAAAGAAGAGATATTGATACGAAATGAATGTAAAAATTTACAATATTGTAATTTTGCACGAATAGAGAATTGTAATGAATATAAGAGTACCCAAGGAAGTTAAATAATATAATAGAGTAAATTTTGATTGTGATATAAACAATGTCATTAATATAATATAATGTGAGAACTAATAATACAATATGTGGACAGTGTTAAGAGATAGTTTCCAGGTAGTGTAAATATTTATATTGTGTTTTATTCATATCAAATATATCAAGATAATATGTCATGTAGCCCTAGAATTTATGTTATCGTGTTATATTTCGAATACAAGTCTTAATTTTGAACTTATACTGTAATTATGGTTAAGTGCATATGAAGCAAATAAGATGAAGGATAGTAGGGAAACCGCATGGACCTGCTATCTGGAGGAACCATTGTGGACTTTGCCAGATATTTTTGTAATCTTCTGTTATATTCTGTATAATTGTAATATTGTGTAGTTTATTTTTTTTATGTTATGTATGAGAGCCTCCACCCGGGTAGACAACGTTTTTAAAATGGGGGGATATGAAAGATATAAAATTTAAGTTGATCCCCTGTAAATTTTCTTCCCTTCCCATGCTTAAGATCGCATTACCAAATTCTGTTTTCAAGAACCCAGGAATATTTTTCATAGCGTCAGCAATTCCTGGGCAAGCCACGAAACTGTACGACTACTTTTCTATGCCCAAATAAGGTAATCGTCCTGCACAACTGATGCAGCTTGCAAAAAACATCTTTGGTCAGCAAATTCTTCAACCGCAGATACCTCTATACTCAAACCCCGGGAATCACTCGGGTGTTGGCTTTCAACTAGATCAGATGTCCGTTTAGCCACTCGGAAATAAATTTCTTTTTCTAATAGTTCTGTAATCTGATCTTATTTCATTACATACATATATATATATATATATATATATATATATATATATATATATATATATATATATATATATATATATATATATATTACAATACTAGTTTTCTCAGCAGCAATCATAACTTCAGAGGAAAAATAAGATTTATATACTTTAATTTGAGGCACCCTCTTTTATAAAGTATACACTAGATTTATATGTTTGCATAATGTTTCATGTCAAATATTTGCCATATTTTAATATTATTTGTTAACTTAAGTTATGAAGATACTAATTTGCAAAATGTTAAGAAAATAAACCAACTACAAATTTCCTCATATTTTTTATAGGTCATAAGTAAAAGAAAATGTTATTTTTAAAGTTTATATATCCTGACAATACTAACACATCGTCTTTCTTAATAAGAGAAACTATGACAGAGAATTCTTTAAACAAGAATCAAAACAACATCCTTGCTTGAAAGGAAATTTTAGGCATTATTTTTTAAATCAGTATTAAAAAATAAATAAATAAATAAAAATCACTGATCTTCCAAACACCAAACAAATAAGGAAAATTGAAAAAACAAATTACCTGCTTCGTAGAAGAGCATGGGCAGTAGTTAACTTTTGAATGTAATCCTCTCTGAAACGCTGAGTAACATTGCACAATAAGTCTAGCCATTGCTGGGGTGTAGAATTTATATCCTTTGCAGCTGGAAATGATTTTACATAAGGGCTGCATAAGGATCGCTGCATAGCTTTTTCTAAATTTTGTTCAAACGTTGTACAAAGAGGCTTATCTTCTGTAACTTTTGGTTGTTCTTCTGATAACAGAGATGGAGCAGGAGGAAGAAATGATGTACTAAAAAAATAAAAAAAAAATTAAGTGCAACAAGTTTCTCAATTCATCCTCAACAGCACACAAGTAATTTCAGCCCATTTCAACATTCTTATGATCAGATGTGTAAAACTTTGAAAAAGCTAGTGTAAGGTACAATAGCATTTATTTGAAGATACTGGAATTACCAATCATTATTCTGTCATTAAAGCAGTTTTTTTTAAAAGTAGAAATTTAATACTAAAAAAATATTTTTGTAGTAACCATCTAAAATTTTAATACAGATCAACAAAATGTACAAGCAAGGTTTTTTTTTTATATATATGCATAAATAATTTAAAGCTTAAAATAAGGCATTGTTTTGATATCTGGTAAGTATTTATTTTGTTAATATTAAGAATAATGTATTTGAAATAAAAACAAATAAATTCTGTTACATTTGACACTGCGTAAATAAAATAAAAAATAAAAAACTTTTCAGCATTTACAAAAGAGTAATAAAATTTCTTTCAATTAAATTTTAAAAAATTAAATATTTGAACTGAATATATATAACAATTATTTTCAGTGTTTCTTTTTGTTTTATATACTTACACTATAGAAAAAGACACAAATTCCCAAGTAGCTAATAAACAAATCAGAATAAGACCTCCATCTGTGACTGTAGAATCAAAACCAAGCACAGGTACTGCTTTCATTTGAGAAAATGGTTTAGTGCACAGTATATGCTCCACAATACATGGCTGCTTCTCTTGATCATTAAGTACTTGTTTTAAATGATCTATGAAAAAATAACAAAAACAAAGAAAACTCACTCTAAACACTCATGCATTTTTATGTACACACAGTTTATTAGAAAAGGTATCCCATTAATTCTCTTCTGAAACCTGTAATTAAGAGGATACATTAATATTCTTTTTAGCTTACATAATCTATATCAGTGGTTCCCAACCTTTTTCAGCTGGCGACCCACCTTTCCTTATCGGAATACCTCCATGGTCCATCGGTCCATGGTGGAGTAAAAACCTTATTTGTATCGTATCCCTTCCTTATGTATATATAATTTACCATCAAATATTGCAAATATATATATATATATATATATATGCTTTTTTGAAGATACAGATTGATTATTGAAAAACAATTTGTGTTCTGATTTGAAAATGGTTGACAAAATATAAGCACTTTGTAACAAAACAGTTATTTATTTAACAATAGATATACGTTTGCAATATATGCAACAAGTGTTCCTAGGTGAAGATAAAAACTACAATTATAAAAGTACACAAAGACCATTTTAATAGTTTTAGGATCGAGTCGCGACCCACCTGTAACCCTTCTGCGACCCACCGGTTGGGAACCGCTGGTCTATATAATAAAACACGTGAGAGATCTTATATTAAATCCTTCATTTTGTTTAATAGGCAAATAAGCAACTTTTATCAAGCTTATGTGAAAAAAGAGACTTTACTGAAGTATAAATTCATTAGAACTAAGAGCATTATTACACCATGTTAGGAATGCTGAATATAAATTGATTTATTCATTGAATAAGTACAAAAGAACATTTTGTATGGAAACTATAAGTGTCAAATATATATATATATTTTCTTTTCTGTAAAATTAGAGATGGTTTTGGCAGCACCATCTTTTATGATTCACAAAGTAACAGATAAAAGAGGATTAATAGGTAAATATGCAAAAACAGGGCAATATTATTACCTATAATTAATTTGACTATTCTAACTGCTGTATATAGGAAAAACTAACAACATTTTGTTTCAGTGGAAAGGTGATACTTAATCCCACATCTTTTCATAATTATTCAATGATAATGTAAATGTATTATAGTTAAAAACAACACATTTAAAAAAAGTTTCAACAAGAAGAAAAAATATTATGCAGTTGGTGAAGGAAGATAACCTTACAAATGATAGGACAACTAGGATTTTGATCTCACAAATGGTAAGTTTTCATAAGAATAAGCTTTAATTTATACCACAACTACAATAAGAAATAAAAGCTTTAATGTATTATCATATACATAAATAAATAACATGGAGGACTCCAACCTCCAATGCCACCTTAGATACATTCTATGTTTAAATTGACTAAGGTGTGAAATATTCAGTTATTTTATCTCAAGATGAGAATAGTAACAAAATCCTCACATAAGACTGACTTTCCACATACAAAGGATTACTTTTTTGAGGCAACAAAGGTTCTTTGCAATACTTTATTTAGAATAATTCTTGTGAGGATCAGTGAAATGTGGCAAAAGTTTTATAAGACAAGATAAATAAATTTAAATTTGGTATTAAATGAGTAACTACACAAGAAAAGTAATAAAATTGGTAAAACATTGAAAAAAAAAAAAGAAATCCTCAGGAATAGAAATTGTTACTCAAATGGAAACTATTGTAAGTCTTATTCTATATCATTATTCCAGTTAAAAAAGCAATGAGAGAGAAGTTTATCTAATCAACTCCATGATTAAAAAGTAATGATTGAATAAGCCATAATAAGAAAATTCATCTATTGATCCTATTTTCATAGAACAAATGTACAATTTTTTTATCAAATATATTTATTTAGTTTGAAGCATAAGTAATATCAGCTGTTTATTAACTCAAAAAACAATGGAATGTGAAAATTTTTTTTAAAAATTTTAATTTTTAGTAACCCCACATTTTTTATTAATTTGATTTTAAGCCATATAAAATACACAAATAAAAAAATGACCACAGAACTTCTAGATAACAATCAAACTGAAATACTTACCTTCATCAGCATTTTCTTCAAGTGACTGAAGAAATGGCATTGCAACAGAGTGAAGTCCAGAAACATGTGTACAGTGATATTTGCTATGAGATATGATGTCTAAGCATTTTTTGGATAAAAGAGAAAAAAAAGGTTACATAATTATATGAGTAAATATATGACCACTTATAACACATATAAATACACAGTAGTGACTACTGTTAATGGTCACTAGGAACAGAGCATTTGATATGATACACAGGTTGGTAGGTATTGTGTTTGCCCATCCTGGCTGTTAAAAATCCACAAAACTGCTCTTGTTTCAGCAAGGTCACAGTGTAATGACATAGGTGGACAAAGCATTCAAGTGTAATTATGGATAAGAAATTTGAAAAGAATATCAGTGTACATGCAACAAAGAAAGCACATTCCAAAAAATAATTTATACACTTCAAACCTTGAGTCATGCTAAAAATGCTTTAGATTTAGGAAAACAAAAAGGCCAACTCTTAAGTACAACTTTATGCAGTGTAGTTACTACATTCTCAAACTTGAGCAATTTTGAGATGCAAAGTTATTCTTTGCAGCAACCTTAAGAAGATTGCTAATGTTTAGAGTCAGTTTAAAAAACAATTTTCTCAAGAAAACAAAAAAATGACTATAAAGGAAATTTATGCATTTTTATAAGGTTATAGCACCAAAAAAGTTACAAACATATAATCTTTGTGGATGAAAAATGTAACTGATGTACAAGAATGTTCACAGTCATGTATTTTTTCCTTTCAGATAAATCTTTAGTCAACAAGATTATATTTTTTTCAAACAATAGCTGAAAAAATATACAAAATTAACAATTTTTTTTCCCAGTTATCATTTCATAAGGAAACTTTTCAGAAAAACGAGATTGATTTTAATTTAAAATCTAATTTAATTAAATTTGAATTGATAATATAATACACAAAGCAATTTTCTTTATATTGTCACAGGCTAATATGCTAAATAAATTTTAAAAAATTACCTTTATATAATTTAATGGGATTGGTATAAACATCATCTTGTTCTTCGGTTAGTGTCAAAGGAAGTTCAACACTCTCAAATACATATAAAGCTTCAGCACATTCCTCAGCAGCTATATCTGTTAAGGTTGAGTAAGACTGTAGAAAGAAATAACAATCATTATTTCATGCAAACATTAAACATATAAAATATAATGCATTCAAAAATATTTGAAATAAAAATAATTTTATCATTAATGGCTATCCTTAAAAAATGCACATGTAGATCATTAAGAATATATTAGATCCCTCATATCACACCAAACCCAACATTTTTTTTTTGTTTGTATTTCGGGTACATCATAAAATCCATTTCAAACTATCAATATCCTAATAAGATAAAGGTATCTCAGAAAATTTGTGTGTTTAGATAGAGGGTACAAAGCAAAATTAAAGAGAAAGCTAAAATTAATACAGAGATTGAAAAATTATTTAAACTCTATAGATACATGATAACAGTTATTTTACATTTATTTTAAAGATATTAATTTTTCCAATGAAACATTTGTAGAAATAAAACTGAAAGCTGAAAAAGTAAGGTATTATGCATTAATTAGTGAACAAGCAAGAGTTTTCTCTAATATACAAATATGAAAAATGGGAATTTCATAGTAGTCTATAAAAGTGATGTGATTAAAGAGAAAAATCTGCTCCAGATTCTATTTATTGTACACAGAGAGCACAACATATTTAATAATAGCTCTCATTTAAACCTTTTCCTTTAAGAAACATACAATAACACAAAAGCTAATGAATAATCTATAATGCCAAATCTTGATGTAAAATTAATTGAATTCAATAGATTTAAAAAAAGAATATTTTTGCTGTTTTAACACTAGATCATTTTTTTGTAAAATGATGTAGGTTGCAATGGGTTTGCCAGTTTAAAATAATACAAGATATCCTAACTGCATAGATGCTAAATTCATTTCCAATATTTAGTGAATATGAATAATGTTTTTGCCTTTTATTCATATCTTTTGCTCAAGTGGTGTCAAAGGGAGAAACGAAAGAAGTATAAGACTGACTAATAACTTTTTGTTTGTTTGAGGAGAAATTTGTTAATTTCATTTATTTATTTCTCTTTTTATATAACTCTCATTTATATATTTTTTGTGTACAAAATTGTTGTGATTTATAAAATACAAAAAGTATTTCTTCAGAAACAATAAGCCAGTATTTAAAAATGCCTTCTTTGTTGTTCATAGGGTTTCATTTTAAAAATCTTAAACCAATTATATCTGATCAGCAAAGACAAAGAACACATAATGATATAAATTTATTTTGTAAATGCGAAAGAAGGTTTTTCAGATAAACAGAGGATGAGCAAATTCCTTCAAGAGACTAAACATTAATGGCTGGTAAAATATAATCAGATTTCTCTTTTGCTACACATAATTGACATATACAGTAGAACACCATTATAATGAACTTCAAGGAACCAAAGGTTTTGTTCGCTTTATCCACTGGTTCGCTATTTCTGAACCATTAAGAAAAATGCTAGAGTTCACAAAATGTATAACTCATTAGTTACAATGTGTATTCAATAATGATGCATTTAAAAAATGATAAAATCTATTTAAAATGATCATTAATGAATTAAATCGACTAAAATTGATTATATTAAACTGACACAAAACTAATTAAATTACGTACAATAGGAAAACGACGGGACAAAAATTTTTGTTCGTTATATACCGGGTTCACCTGTATATTTATACATAACTTAATGATACACATACAGAAAGAAAGAAGAATCAAAGTTATTTCTCTCCAAACATTAGGTATTTGTAAGTGTAATAAATCTGACTCATTTTTCCCTTTTCAGTACTTTTAAGTACTTTATATCAAGAGATAATGTATAATTTATGTTGTAGTATTGAAGTTCACAATTTTTATTACAACACCTATGTTATTTGAATAAATTAGTGTTATCTAATATTTAACAAATTCATTTCTAAATTGCAATAAGGAAAACATTTATTTCTTTACAATGATTCTATTCTCTCCTTTCTCCAAAACAAACATAATTTTTCTGAAGCTAACTTTAAAACTGTAACTAACTTTTTGTTCCATTGATGCAGTAGCATTTATGTTTTCAAGTACAAGACAATGGTATATAACACCAGTTGCTGAGGCAATGACTATTGTAGTTGGAGTACTATGTAAGCACAAAATAGCACAGGCATCATATCCATAATTATCCTCAGCAGGAGGAAACATTGCTAATGGCCCTTCTAATTTATGAATAGGATGGGATCTGAAAAGAAAATTAAATAAAATAAATATTGACAGAATTCTATAGCAATATTTGAGTCTACAACTACAAAAAATTTCTAACACAAAAGAATGAGAAACACCGAGGTTAAGAATGAAGAATGAGAGAGTTGCTACAAAAACATTGAATCAAAGCACTGGACATTAATAGGAAAAAAAATGACTTCTTTGTTTTTAAACTAAATATATATAGAGAACTGAAGTTTATAGAAAATTTTAAAAATACTTCAAAATTACACAAATATTTTTCACACTTCCTTTTTAATTACTAACATTACTTATCCAAAAGTTCAACTTGATTATAAATCTTAAGGGCATCTCATGTTAAAATAATCTTGTTGATTTAGAAATCCTATTTCTGTTTTATATATTGTCTATATTAGAATAATGCATTCAAATAAGTTTTATCATATTCATAAAATTAAAAATACAGGAAATTAGAGCAGCTATGAACAAATCAATTTTCAGTATACAGTTAAGGTAATAGATGGTTCTTACTCCTTTTCTAGTCCGGAATTAATTTGTGTAGGTCCTTAAGTTCCTTTCTAAGAAATTTTAAAAACCCTTTATCTAGTAGTCCTTTTTTAAATACTAGTAAAAAAAAAAAAAAAGAGGGGGCAGTTAAGGCATTTGTTAAGAGCAACTGTGTTGTAAAACAGAACTTTACAGGACACTAATGGCCCTACATGGCATTAGGTGTACTGTAATAGAACTGTTTGTTTTTCCCCTTTTTTGATATTTTGTATCTTTTTAGCTTGCTGTACGAAAATAAGGTCACAGCTTTTTTTGCTGAGAATGTGTGAATACAAAAAAAGTGCTCTGTAAGTTTAGTTATGTACGGCACGTCAATTTTTTGTCTTTATAAAGGATATTATTATGATGTATCTCCTTTTATTTGATTAGGATTATTGTGTCGTTGCCGTTTAGACTACTGCTGAACTACCCAGGTAAGTTTAAAAATGATTTTGTTTTCCAGTATGGGTTGATTCTTTGTTTGGGCAGTAAAGAGTGTGTCCTGTTTGGTTTCTATCTTTGCCTGCATATATCAGGTCGATATAGAAATTTAGTATATTGAAGTTTTTTCTCTAAGTGCTGGGAAAATATTTTATAGTTACCTTTTCCTAACAAATTGATTTACCAAAAAAACCATACATGTAATATTTTATTTTACATTAAAATATAATTGTAGTTATACAGGACACTCAGATATTTGAGGCATGCTAAATCAATTGCATTAAAATTAAAGAAATATAATCTTTTTAAAGAAAAATCATTAAAAAACATATTTCAGAAAAATTTATGATGCATTTCCACAATAGCATTCTCTAAGGTATTCGCAAATTATCAAAATCCTAAAGATTAATAACTTTGGAAAGAGCTGTAAAGAACATATATTAATTAATATGCAAATTTACAGCTGAGAAAAATTTACTTTGGAGACAGAGCTTAACAGCTCACTACAAAACTGGATCTGAAAGGATCACAGTTCAGTCTGAACAATTTAAAATTAGCTTGTGATGAATGCGAGTGTGCAATTGGGAGGGAGCCTGTTCTTACGTGGGCAATATAGATTTACAATATTACAGCATGAATAAAGCCTAGTTAAAATAAAGAATAAATTTTTCTGTTGGCATTACTTTAAAAAACTCTCTAATTCATCACTGCAGAAGGTGTAACCTGAACTGAAACTGAAAGCATAACTAGTTATAACATATCTTCAATTTATAACAAAAGGTTGATTTTTTTAATATTTTTTTTGGTCAGCTAGAATATTTACATAAAAGTGCAAAAAATAAATATTAGTAATAATATAAATTGAAACACTCCTTACTTATCTTTCTTTAAAGGGGCTCTCAATATGTACACATCTCCATTTCCTTGCAAGAGGTACACAGGCCAAACTGTTTTGATTTCAGATTCATGCATGCTTCGGGTAAGATTAGGTTTTGGAATATGCATATTTTCTGGTGGGCCAAAATCAAAGCTCACTGCACTTTCCCCAAAACATGATGAAAAAGTAATTTTGGATTCTGATGACAAGAAGGAACTCCTGCAGTTAGATCCAAGAGATATGACTTGTTCAGGTGTTTGAGGGTCATTGACTTCGTAAATTCTAAAAGTGATAAAAGAGAAATGACTTAGTGAAGAGGATACATCTTAAAATCATTTCATTTTAACATGCTTGTAACAAATCAATTGCATATGGCTAATATGCAGATTAAAGTATGGGGGTAGAGAAAGTAGTATTCAGTATATAAAACTAACAACTATTAAGAGTATATACATGAGAAAATACAATGAGCACATGATATATAATATGATGATTGACATCATAAATTTAAAAAAGTAATAAGAAAGAAATGATATGAAGTACATATAACTTTAGCTGATTGCATAAATTTAGCATGCTTAAAATACCAGTAATATTGGGTTAACATGAACTTTCAGGAGAGAAAATCAGAAAGTAGTATTCAGTGTGTGAAACAAACTAGCATCAAGAGCATATATTAGAAAATACAATGAGTACATATTTAAAAAAATATATTACAATATAAAATAATACAACATAAATGTATAAAGATCAAAATAAAATAAAATAAATACATTAATTAGCAAATACCTGATATAATTATCTGTACTTAAAACTGTTATGTGTGTATTAGAAGAACTACCAGGATGCCAAGCAGTCTGAACAACTTGAACACGATTAGTACATATAAAGAATAATTCAGCAATATTCCATGACCTGTAATTTAATGAAATCAATGATTAAATAGAAAGGCACACATTTTATGTAAGTCAAATAATAAAGCAAGATTTATTTATTATTATCTTATTTGCATATGAAAAAATTCAAAAAGTCATTTTAAGTAAGCTTACCTGCCAATAATACTTTCACTGTTAGTAGCGGTAGTTCCAAATTTGCCATATCTCCAGGGTACTGCATATATAGTTATACCATGCTTACCAGAGAGAGAAAGCAAGCTACCAGTTTGATTAAAGATAATTGAGTCTACTTCAAAAACAGGAGGATTGGTTAAAGTCAGAGTCTGAAATAACAAGATTAAAAAGATTATTCATGCATTAACATCTACCCATATCCTTCTTGGATTAAATAACTCAGTAACCTAACTTTACTTAAAAACTGCCAAGGGAGCTTTATATATCCCAGGCATCAACTTTTTTTTTTTTCACACATGTAACTACCTAAAAGCTAAGAGTAAAGATATAAATTAAGACAAGTTAAGTTCATGCAGTACATATTTATTTTTCCTTATCCATAAACAAACATATGAATAAAGTTTCACCTAAAGTAAAATGTACAAAATTTTAGAAAAAAAATATCAGAAATTAATTTATCAATTCTTTTATATTAGAAAATAAGAGTTTCCATTTAAACAATCCAAGAAAATTTTAAATAAAAATTATAGGTAAAAAAAAGATAATAGCAAAGTATAACACTAGTGAGAGCTTAAAATCCTTAACTTTATATCATCAGAGAATACCAGAAAGATATTTTACTAAAGACAGAGTGAGAGACATACTACAGCTCTTTAATAAAATTGGATATTTATAGTTCACATTAAAAAAAAAAAAAAGGTAATAAATAGGTGTTGCTTGTTTACAAGACATCTTACATAACATGAAGAATAAACTAACCAGGACCTAAATATCAAAGCTGATTCTTAATGGTTATGAATACCTATGCCTATTAAGGGAGTTATTCAATAGACCCTGGTTCTGAAGACAAGCATCCTAGAAATTTGGCCAGATAATGATCAAGTAATAAACAGGTGTAAAGTGCATCTTACACAGATCTTAAACCAAAGGAAACTGTTTGGGCCTTATATGTTTTCAGTATGTATAAGCTATCCTAAATAATATGATACAAAGTAAAGCCATACAATACTATTGAGAGGCAATTTATATAAAAAGTATATTAAAACAGGAAAAGAATTCTTCATACAAAATTTTTTTTCTTCTTAAGATGGAGCACCTACATCAAGAACAAATGTAGTCTATGATTATATTATAAACCCACTATATATGCATATAATTAGCATTTACAAAAGAAGAAAAAAAAAGATAATTATAAATCAATATCTTTTCAGTATAATGTATAAAATTATATTTTAATTTTTTCTATCTGTTTTAACTACTGAATACAAGATTCCTATTTATAATATTTATTAAATTATGAAAAATGATTACTGAGACAATATTTTTTCTTTTGAAGTACACAAAAAAGAAACTAACAATAATAGACTTGCTTTATAATGACATTCAATTTAGTGACTCACTGCAATATAATGTCTGATTGAGAAGGAATTGACTGTTCTGATTTGAGTGAAATGTTATTTTACTATCAATAATAGCCAGAAAATAAGGGTAAAACTTGTATACCACAGACTAAAAGGAATACTGACCAAATTTGAAATGCAAGTACAAGCCACTGTCTTTTGTCTTAAACTATATATATATATATATATATATATATATATATATATATATATTGAGAAAAATCAAATTAAACTACAGTAAATTTGTTTCTGCTTATGAATATATCCTTTCACACACTTTAACAGGGTGTATGTATCAATAAACAGTAAAACACCTCCTATCCCATATCAATAGAACAAATGAAGTTGTACATCATATTCTAGTATCTGATCCAATCTCTTACATTAAAATAGTAATCATCTTATAAGGACTCTCTCAGAAAGTCATATACCAGAAAGTACTGGAGTTTAGTTGAATACAACCAACATAAAATGTGATATACTTACCAGTGGCACACCCAAATATTTATAATGCTAATTTAATTAAATATTTATAATGCTAAAAATATTTATAATGCTAATTCAATATTCATAATGCAATTTTTATTTCTTTGGGGGGGGGGGGGGCAGGACCACTTGGTCCACCCCCTGGGTGCACCACTGATACTTACTCAAACGTACTTTGAATCAAGCTGTGATTTAGATTTTTAAGAAACAGAATGGAAAAAGCTTGTAATTTTGCTGATTCAACCTCCAAAAGTCATAATGAAATGACTAAATGTGGATGTTTTAATAACTTCAAAATGGAAACACTACTTGATAAGAAGTTTTTGAAGAAATAATTAGAAACTGTTTCCATGAGGGTTTTCATAAGTTTCATGTTATGAATCTGAAGAACAGCCTTTGCTCCTTATTTGACTCCTAACGTTTACAATAAGAGGGAGAAACCTTGATTAAGTCAACAGAAAGGTATATTCTGTTATGAGACCTAATTTTTCAGAATTATGAGACAATTGATGAGAGTGTAAAGCACAGGAAAGTCATGTTTGAAAGGGAGCTTATCAGTGTTTTACTGAAGCCAGCAATGAAAAGATTAATTCTAAGACAAAAAATTAATTAAATTTCCAAGCCTACTCTGCTCATAAAAGTAGTTAAAAACATGAGTGAAAGTGCTGCTGGACTATACTGAAAATTGGGAAAACAAAAACAAATGTATTAACTATATCAACCATTTAGAAAATAAAATGTTAGAATATTCAAAACAGTTTACGTCAAACACAATACTAGCCTTAAAAAAATAGCTGGAAAAGTACCCTATTAGTCTTTTGCTTTACTCCACATTTGTAATAGATTATATTAAAATGATTTTACTTAAGTTTTCAACTTAGGTTATGCCTTATTAGTTTTTACTTCACCAATATTAATTTTTATCTGATAGTTATTCATTCTGGACTGTTTCTTAAGTGAAGGTTCGTTCATTAGTTAAAAGTGCAGCAGTCATATTTTGTAATGCAACGGTTAAATAGACTAGGGCATATGGTTTAAAGCTGATTCCAAATGGCTAAAAATATCCATACCAATAATTAGACCCAGTCCTACAGCAATTTATACAAGCAAATAATGTAATAGTTCTTAGAATAATAAAAGTCGCTATAGCCCCCTTTTTTGACTTACAAACTTCCAATCAAACTAATATGAATGATCAATATTCAATTAATAATTCTTTTTAATACTAAAGATATGTTATCCTAAAGCATAAAAATACAGAAAATGATGAAAAAATAAGTTATGTAAATTTTTCAATAGTTTCTATTAAAAAATAAACAACATGCTTTTCCCTTTTTGATAAAAAATACATATAAATTATATGACACCTGCAAAACAATTCTCACTAATTTTCACACTATCTCATAAAAAAATGTCTCATGGTTCTTTTCATAAACTTTAATACGATAAATTGTAAATACAGTGGTACCTCCCTTAACGGACACTCACGAATAGCGGACACCTCTAATTAGCGGATATTTTTAGTCCCAGTCCTTTTATATAGGACAATCCATGTTATTCCCTCTGGATAGCAGACACTCTGAATAGCGGGCAGATATTTTTGAAAAACTTTAAATTATTTTTAGATAACTAGGAGTTAGACAACAAAATGAAAAAAGAAAAATCATTCTGTTCATGGACAATTGCTACTTCCCATCCTGATGATTTTAAGCTCAAAAATGTTAATTTAGTTTTCTTGCCTCCTAACACCACTTCGATGCTACAGCCACTTGATCAGGGAATTATCCTTAGCTTTAAGTATGGTACAGAAAGCTGTTTCTGAGACATGTGCTTTCACAGATTATCTCCTGCAAATCCAGCGAAGATTTCACAAAATCGGTATCTGTTTTGGATGCCATTTCCTGAGCTACGTCAGCCCTTAAAAAGGTGGAACCTGGGTGCGCTCTAAAATGTTTTTAAAAGACGGGATATTTGAGTACAAGCGAAGTGGCAACTGACAGTACTACCGAAAAAAGCGAAAAAGAACTTCTGAATCTAGTAGTCAATTTGGATTCAAATATCAGCATTAAAGAGCAAGTCAAGATCGACGACGATTTATCCATTGAGGAAGAAAACCTGCATGTTTCCAATTTTATTCATCGGGCCACCACTGAAGCATTGGCCCTTTGTGAAGATGATAATGAGGAATCGCCAATGGAAGACTGCCAAATCATAGATTATTCGGAAGCACTGAAATATAGCGAACAATTCAAACAGTTCGTTCTCAAAAATGAAGATTCAGAGGGACTAGCAAAGCTAAATCCTGTGAAGATTCATCTTGAAAAACAGGTTTGCTGTGTAAAAGAGAGAAATCAAACTTTGTTAAGAGAATTTTTTCAGTAGTAATTAAAATAATTTAGCTCCTATACATTGTATTTTGGGATTATTTAATGCAAGATAAAAGGATTAGCGCACAATTAAAAGGTAAAGTAGTAAATAGTCATTCTTTTCTTGCCTAATTAATTTTTCCTTTTTAATTAAAATTGCAGCCGTAATTTTCAATCAAATGTCAAACAGAAGAGCAAAAACTTTTTTTTATAAAAAAAGGTTGTCCTCCCCAATAGCGGACACCTCCTAATAACGGACAAAACTTTTGGTCCCATGACTGTCCGCTTTTCGGAGGTACCACTATATATGGATAAGCTTAGTAAGCAGTCATCATAAAGTTTTAAGAACAAATATATGTTCTAATAAAAGTACTGACTTTTTAGAGCCTCTAAAGGAATTCTAAAAATTAAAACTTTTTATGGCTTTTTTTCCTAATAGGAATCTGGGTAAATATACATCAAATTTGATTTTGTTTAGCTGCAAAGTATAGTGATAACATATTACATTATTACTGGATTGCAGTTCTTATTTGTGAATTTATTTTACCATGTTAGAAAATCATATGAGGATAGCACTTGAAATATCTGATATGTAATGATGCAACAATACATTATGATCTAAATATCTATTACATCATTTCAATTTCAGTTTTATACCTATAGAGCTTATTATACATGGATGCTATAAGTCACTCATCCAAGAGCATTTTAAATTTTTAGTCTTTTTTTAAAAATCTATACAGTGCATATAAAAAACTAGACTGAAATCTGATATCAGATTAACAGTATATAACTTTTACTTTTAGTGTTACTATTTTTTTTTAATAAAGAGGATCACCTTTTAAGCTTTTATATATTTTTAATTAATATTTAAAAGTTTTGTTAGTCTCAATTTATGAATTTTGAAAATTGATTTTTAAAATAAATCCATTATATAGGAGTTAATATCATATATAACCATTATATAGAGGTTAGAAAATCCTTTAAAATATTTACTGTCAGCTGCTGAAAATTAAACACAATTAGGGTGAAGTGGGATAAGTGAGAATGCAAAATCAAATAGTGCCAGTTTGAATCTAAATAAGTTTTTAAATACGTTGTTTTATTTGTATGAAAATTTGCATATATACTTTTGGTTATGTTCTACATTTATAATTTTATTTTTTATAAAATCCATTCACATCTTTTTTTGCCATAAATATTTAAAGTTTTAGTGTTTTGCATGCTTACTTGCCCCCACACTTGAGGCAAGTGAGTACACGGGTCCCAATAAATCATAAGTGGGGTAAGTGAAAGAATAGATATTTTATGCTGAATAAATGGCATTTTTTTTTTTTTTTTTTTTACATTCTTTCATTGTGGAGGTATTTGTTTTTCAAGTTGGCAGTGTCAGCAATGTATGAAAATTAACAAAATAAGTATATTTGTAAATATTTGTTTTAGTGTAACAAATGTACCGTAAGTTTGGGCTACTTGGACCCAAACCGAAAAAGTGTTTTAAATTACACCTAGGTCTCTTATCAATAAAATATAGAAATAATTCACAATCTCTTCAACAGATCGGAGCATTAGATAGGTCCAGAGGCATTTTACCATGTCCCCGCTGTTCCCACTTTTTTTTAGTTCAGGTTATGTTGCTTTGTGATAAAAACACAAATTTTTGTGATAGTATAACTTCCACTTTCACTTCTTTACACACTACATTATCCTTACACATTAGGTAAGGATAAATTTACATTTCAAATACAGTCTTTAAGAATATAACAATAGTTTTAGATGAATAGAGAATCAATTAACCCAGTAAAATTTCTAAGTATTAACTAGTGTGCTGATAAACTAAAAATGGGGTTACTTGGACCCAAGCAAGGAAGTGGGTCCAATTAAACCCTAGTCACATTTTTGATTAGACATTCTCAAATTTCACTGCAAATATAATTAATATCATTACTTCATGTCGGGTTCCTTTTATTAAATGGTTAAACTGGTTCATGTGCATTAATTCACAGATCTGATACAAAATTGCCCCAAAATTACAAGAGCTCTCCTGGGAGCAGAAAGTATGCGGATTTTAGAGCTGAAAAATTAGAGAATGTTTAAATGCTGCGAGGTCAGGAGAAAGGTCTCAGAGAGATACCTCACCCCACTTTAAAATTAATAGGTCCACTATAAAAAGGAGATTGAAGAATGGTTTATTGAACAAACCTGGACATCCAATCATATTTACTAGTAAACAAGCATTGGCCTGTGCCAGTCATTTAGACAAAATTTGTGATTTTGGATTTCCCGTAGACGAACTGGACTTTCGATTTATTGTTAAGTCTTACCTTGTAATGCATGGAAGATCAGTGAAATGTTTCCAAAACAAACTCCCTGGGCATGACTGGGTAAAATTAGTTTTGAAGACGGATCCACTGTTAACAATCAGATTTGCAAATAAAAAAGGGTTTGTTTTCTGTTTTAATGTAAAATAAATTTTTTATATATTAGCCTCTATTTTTATTTCAAGATCCTAGGTGCTACTTGAGCCCACTACCTATTAGAATTGTATATTTCATGTAAAATGTAGGTTGGGTCCAAGTAAACCCAATCAGGGGGTTACTTGAACCCAAATTTCAATAATTTAATAAATATATATATAATTAAAATTTTGGTTTGAAAAAGACATAAAATCCTGGGGAATCTTCAAATAAGCTATTCAAATCAGGTTATCAGCACAAATATGTTTTTAAGGCTATCATTGGGTAAGAAATGTACAAAAATCTTCACTTTTTGGGTCCAAGTAACCCCAATCTACGGTATGTTAAAAGTTCAAAACAAAACATTTTTTTTCTCTAGCCTATTAGTTCAATTTACTATTTATTTACACCTTTTATCCTACTTGAATACCCCAACCTTCCTGTTCTCAACTTGCCCTGACACAACATTTTTATGGGGGAAGTGAAAACCCTGCAGCACTGAAGTAATATTGCAAAAATATGGGTTTTTTATATATTTTATCTGTATTCTTCATTTCTTAATGAATAAGTGGTATTTTAAAAATAACTCTATGTGTTGTGATTAATTAGTTACATTTTTTTTTTAGCTAGTACAGTAAAACCTCGTTTATCCAGATCAGATTTGTAGACTTTTTTTTAATTTAATGTTCACATTAGATAATAAATTTTAACTATGATAGCAAGAACGTAAGCTTTACTAGAGTGTCACAGGGTGTTGACATAGATTGACTCAGAAAAGTTATTTTTATATTTTTTAATGTCTTGTAAACAATGCTACGAATATAGTAAATTATGGTAATAAAATGCTTTTTGTTGAGTTTAAGAGAACTTTACTAGTGTCACAGGGCGTTAACGTGGATTGACTCAGAAAAGTTTTTATATTTTTTAATGTTATATAAACATTAAGTAATTTTGTTATAAAAGTTTTTTTTTCATAATAAACGGTAAGTATGCTTAGTTATTGATTTGTTTTGCTTATTACCCATACTACCTCAATTTTCAATTGTCTGGATTGCCTATGGTCCCAGTTAGTCCAGATAAACAAGGTTTTACTGTACTTGAACTTAGTTACCTTAGTTAAAATGCAAGGGGTATAAATAATTTCTACTTTACAATGTTTTCTGTAAATAAAAACTAAACATAACAGTAGAGCAAGAATTTTCCTATAAAGTACACTTGAAATTTTTTAAAAAAGTTATACTTTTTAGGGTTTTAAGCCTATATTCTCACTTACCCTACTTCACCCAACTGAATTTTGAGAGAAATCTCTACTCTTCCACAAAAGCAGCATAAGAGATTACCTAAGAAAGCCATGGCAGACAAAATGTACTAGGGTAAATACTATCATATGAACCAATATTCAGATAACTGCCATGGATGTTTTGTACTGGCTTCTTGTTGAAAGTGATTTTGGTTCAACTACAAGGTGCTCCCATAATAAAGGGGTCAAGAAAATTAGTGGTGCACTTGATAAAAATGTTCTCTACATAAAGCCTGCCCTAGTAAATTATTGTAATTAAGTGAAATAAGTTCATTTCAACACAGAAATACTTGAGACGCTTTGTGATTTTCAGGACGTATAATACATATTTAAAAATTAGTTAGAAACACAGGGAATGATGAATAACGCTTTAAATCTGCTATTGATCCTTTACATTCTTTATTTCAATTTTCCCTTTCTTACTTCTAAGGTAAATGGTTTGCGGTACATATCTTGCATTTCTACTAAGTTTGAACAGTTTTTTGGGGATAGAAATTCATCGATCCATAAACATGTTACAAAAGAACTAGCAACATACAACTATTTAGAGATTTATGCAATAAGTATTAACCACTATATCATTATTATGATATAAATAAAAACAAAAATAAATACGCGATTACTTTGTAATATGCATCTTTCGGTAAAATTACGGAATCAGCATTGGTAAACTTTAGCATCTTTTCATTGAGTTCATTATTGGTTATTTCAGTTGTTAAAATACATGATCCTGCATCATGCCACACAAATATATGCTGTTCAAATGTAGCTACTAAGTTTTTAGAATCTTTAATTGACAAGTATTTTTTATTGTTAAGTTTCAGCTTATCGAGCATCCCACATTTTAAAAGTTTTTGATCGATATCTGCAGCCATAGCAATAGAATTTTAGAAACGAAATAGCTGAGTATTTTTTGAAAGCAATAAAAATATAAACTAAAAAGAACCCTTAACTGACTACCGAAATATTTCTTTCAAATATAAACAAACGAAACTGTAAGAGTAAAAGTTAAAGTTATATTCCTCTACGATTGAAAATTCAAATTATGGACCAGAAATTCACTATTGTAAATTCTTTCCATTCTCCTTCTAAAATTAATAGAAAATTATTTTTTTCACCCAAGTTTTTCTTATTCGAAACTAAGAGGTGCTTAAAGTTCATTGACTTTCCATTATTATTCAGCAAACAACTTAAAGCGATTAACTGTAAACCATGTTTATTTTTATTTATTTTATTATTGTGTCTGCTGATATACGTCTGATGTGATCATGAAGGTGATGAGGTGTTAAAATATAGAAGAAAAAAATATTTATTCTTTGAAGAAATACTTCCTACAGCCGAAAGATTTGCATTTGAAGACTGAACTTATCTCATTTTTTATTTTGAAGCTATAAAAAATGAAATGATTGAGTATTCATTGGAATTTGAGGTATTATTTTTCTTCTTGATTTTTTTAAAGAAGTAAGGATCTTAATAGTTATAGTGTTATATACTTCTTAAAAATCATTCTTAGCATTTAGTCTTTTTTCTTATTGTATTACGGGTTTTAAAAAATGTTATGTTTAATTAAAATACCTGATGCAATTTTATCATGCTCTTTCCTAAGTACATTAGTATTTTATGTAAAGATTGTTTTTCCTGCAATTGAAAATTTTAGATTAGAGTTTCCGATTGCGTTCATCTTTTGACTGTCAGACTAAGTACTGTAATAAAGAGGCGTATTATTTTAGAATTCAAGCTGCTAAAATGCTGCATAAACCTCTGTTTAGTTGATTTTAAAATTTTCTGTATCAGATGGGATTACAACAGAGATAAAGGTTTAACAATTATTACGATCTACTGGTAGTATTATTTCATTATGTATGATCATCTGTGTGCGTTGATACTTACTTTTAAGTTTGGCCGTAAGAAGTAAGATCGTATAAATAGTTAAATATACCGTTCCCTTGATTGTTTGGAGGTTTTGTATCTTATAAGAATTCTAAATTAACATGTATAATAACAGTGTGTTATTACCGTAAAACATCTATATTTGTGATATCACCATGAATGGCTTCAAATTAAGTAACATATTTTGCGATTCATTTATTCATGAAGATCCTCATGAATAAGTCACTTCTGCACCCTGAGATGTTATATTAAAGATCACTGCTGTAAAAGAAATTATAAAAAAAAAAAAAAATGTTGGGGTATTTTTTCTTTTCTAGTTCAGGCTTAAAAAATATGTGATTAAATGATTTACTGTTTGCTTATTTGTTTGTGTGTTACTTATAAAGTTATAAAGCTATACTGTGATATAAAATCATTATCTTATCATTCTGTTAATAAAGCTATACTGTGAAAATAATTATACTTTTTTATTGCTGGTAATGTACCTAAATTAGAAAACTTAGATTCATAGATAAACTTTTTTCCAAGAGTTTTTTTTTTGGGTCTCCTTGCATTTTCAAATAATGCTTACATATTATTTTCTTCATAGTGATTATTATTATTATTATTAATAATACTAATATGTGTTACTGAAGAATCATGTACAACTTATAAAAAATGTATCTATATCAAATAAATATGCCCCATCTTCCTACAGAAAATGCTGAAGTTGCTAAAGATGATTGTACCAAATATATGATTATTATTCTATACAGGAGCACATAATTTAAAATTTTATGTAAGAATAATTAATTTATTTTGACTGTGCAAATTCTTTATCTCTTATACATGCTTTAAAGTTGAACTTGCACTTTAGAACACATTTTCATGAATATAAATCTTGTCAAATATGTTCATATATTTATACCACTGATTTTTTCAACACCTTATAAAGTAAGCTGTCTTAGATGTTCTAAATATATTTATTAATACTTCAGCAGGCTAAATTTGAGGTCATACTTATGATTTAATTTTTCTCAGCAGAAGTACATTTGTTGATATATAAGGCTGACTTTTGAAACTTGAAGGAAAATCTATATGAATTTCAGTGTAATAACATTATCTTATTTTTAACAATCCAGAAATTAACTTTAAATGAATTGATATATATGTATAATAATGTTGACTGGATATAATAATATTGATCTATAGGTGTGACATAATCATTAATTGAAGAATATGTTTATATATACAGTGGAATCTCTATCTATCGTTTTTCAAGGGACCAATTGAAATGAACGATAAATGCGGGAAAACGATAGATGCAGAAACATAACAAAGCAATATGATCGTTGGGACTGGATAAAATGAACGACACATACGGAAAAACGATAGATCCCAAAACGATCGATCGAGATTTCACTGTA